>OX411767.1:19751523-20072163 GCA_948252205.1 Orthosia incerta
GATCCGCTTAAAGGGGGGGAGAAGGGGGGCGAGGGGGTCAACTTTGAAAAATGGTTTTTACTTTTCCGAGCCTCCTCTAAACGAATCCGTAAAAAAAACACGAAAAAAAGATTCGCCAAAACGGGGGGGGGGAGGGGGAGAAGGGGGGCAAGGGGGTCAACTTTGAAAACTGGTTCGTTTGTGACTATAGCATTGCCCCTTTATATGAATCTGAAAAAAGAAATGTTCCAAGTCTCTCAACTTCCGAGATCCGCTTAAAGGGGGGGGGAAAGGGGGGCGAGGGGGTCAACTTTGAAAAATGGTCTTTACTTTTCCGAGCCTCCTCTAAACGAATCAGTAAAAAACAAAAAATACGGGTACCTTAGTTTCCGAGATACGATAGAGGGGGGGAGGAGGGGGGGGGAAAAGGGGAGGTTTGGCACTTTTCCCATACTCACGGGAGTTACTTGTTTACGAATCTGTCAAAATATACCCACCTCCCCATCCACCATCTGGGAGAACAATTATGTCAATGAGTCAGTGAGTCAGTGGTAATGCAGTTTTATGTAATATAAACTAGTATTTGCTTGGTGCGCGAGCTGCAAGCAGCTCGCGTGTTGTTGTCCCTACACCTACCCTACACCTAACCTACACCTACCCTACACCTACCCTACACCTACCCTACACCTACCCTACACCTACCCTACACCTACCCTACACCTACCCTACACCTACCCTACACCTACCCTACACCTACCCTACACCTACCCTACACCTACCCTACACCTACCCTACACCTACCCTACACCTACCCTACACCTACCCTACACCTACCCTACACCTACCCTACACCTACCCTACACCTACCCTACACCTACCCTACACCTACCCTACACCTACCCTACACCTACCCTACACCTACCCTACACCTACCCTACACCTACCCTACACCTACCCTACACCTACCCTACACCTACCCTACACCTACCCTACACCTACCCTACACCTACCCTACACCTACCCTACACCTACCCTACACCTACCCTACACCTACCCTACACCTACCCTACACCTACCCTACACCTACCCTACACCTACCCTACACCTACCCTACACCTACCCTACACCTACCCTACACCTACCCTACACCTACCCTACACCTACCCTACACCTACCCTACACCTACCCTACACCTACTCTACACCTACCCTACACTTTGTTCCAAAAAAACATAACCCTTATGTTTGCTTGTCGTCGCCAGGCACTGAGTTTCGCTTCACCCACTCAACCTCCGTTACGCTACGGAGGTCGCCGGCTCGCTTCGCTCGCCACCTCCCCCCTGCGCTGCACTCGGTCTCGTAGGTTCGCTCCACTCGGGATCCCTACGCTGAATCCGTAAAAAAAACAAATAAAAGATTCGCCAAAACGGGGGGGGGGGGGAGGGGGGAGATGGGCGGCAAGGGGGTCAACTTTGATAAATGGTTTGTTTGTGACTATAGCATTGCCCCTTTATATGAAACTGAAAAAAGAAATGTTCCAAGTCTCTCAACTTCCGAGATCCGCTTAAAGGGGGGGAGAAGGGGGGCGAGGGGGTCAACTTTGAAAAATGCTTTTTACTTTTCCGAGCCTCCTCTAAACGAATCCGTAAAAAAAACTGAAAAAAAGAGATTCGCCAAAACGGGGGTGGGGGGGGAGAAGGGGGGCAAGGGGGTCAACTTTGAAAAATGGTTTGTTTGTGACTATAGCATTGCCCCTTTATATGAATCTGAAAAAAGAAATGTTCCAAGTCTCTCAACTTCCGAGATCCGCTTAAAGGGGGGGAGAAGGGGGGCGAGGGGGTCAACTTTGAAAAATGCTTTTTACTTTTCCGAGCCTCTTCTAAACGATTCCGTAAAAAAAACTGAAAAAAAGAGATTCGCCAAAACGGGGGTGGGGGGGGAGAAGGGGGGCAAGGGGGTCAACTTTGAAAAATGGTTTGTTTGTGACTAAAGCATTGCCCCTTTATATGAATCTGAAAAAAGAAATGTTCCAAATGTTCCAACTTTCGAGATCCGCTTAAAGGGGGGGGGAAGGGGGGCGAGGGGGTCAACTTTGAAAAATGGTTTTTACTTTTCCAAGCCTCCTCTAAACGAATCCGTAAAAAAACAGAATACCGGTACCTTAGTTTCCGAGATACGATAGAGGGGGGGAGGAGGGGGGAGGAAAAGGGGAGGTTTGGGACTTTTCCCATACTCGCGAGAGTGACTTGTTTACGAATCTGTCAAAATATACCCACCTCCCCCTTCACCATCTGGGAGAACAATTATGTCAGTGAGTGGTAATGCAGTTTTATATAATATAATAATAATAACTAGTATTTGCTTGGTGCGCGAGCTGCAAGCAGCTCGCGTGTTGTTGTCCCTACACCTACCCTACACCTACCCTACACCTACCCTACACCTACCCTACACCTACCCTACACCTACCCTACACCTACCCTACACCTACCCTACACCTACCCTACACCTACCCTACACCTACCCTACACCTACCCTACACCTACCCTACACCTACCCTACACCTACCCTACACCTACCCTACACCTACCCTACACCTACCCTACACCTACCCTACACCTACCCTACACCTACCCTACACCTACCCTACACCTACCCTACACCTACCCTACACCTACCCTACACCTACCCTACACCTACCCTACACCTACCCTACAACTACCCTACACCTACCCTACACCTACCCTACACCTACCCTACACCTACCCTACACCTACCCTACACTTTGTTTCAAAAAACATAACCCTAATGTTTGCTTGTCGTCGCCAGGCACTGAGTTTCGCTTCACCCACTCAACCTTCGTTACGCTACGGAGGTCGCCGGCTCGCTTCGCTCGCCACCTCCCCCCTGCGCTGCACTCGGTCTCGTAGGTTCGCTCCACTCGGGATCCCTACGCTGCCTGGTCCACTCCCACCGGACAGGTTTCGACGACCGATATTAGTTAGGGGAGGTTGGGGAGAGGAGGGATGAAGGAAGGGAGAGTGGGGAGTTTTGAAAAATGATTCCAACTAAAGCATTGCCCCTTTATATGAATCTGAAGAAAGAAATGTTCCAAGTCTCTCAACTTCCGAGATCCGCTTAAAGGGGGGGAGAAGGGGGGCGAGGGGGTCAACTTTGAAAAATGGTTTTTACTTTTCCGAGCCTCCTCTAAACGAATCCGTAAAAAAAACACGAAAAAAAGATTCGCCAAAACGGGGGGGGGGGAGGGGGAGAAGGGGGGCAAGGGGGTCAACTTTGAAAAATGGCTTGTTTGTGACTAAAGCATTGCCCCTTTATATAAATCTGAAAAAAGAAATGTTCCAAGTCTCTCAACTTCCTAGATCCGCTTAAAGGGGGGGAGAAGGGGGGCGAGGGGGTCAACTTTGAAAAATGGTTTTTACTTTCCCGAGCCTCCTCTAAACGAATCCGTAAAAAAAACTGAAAAAAAAAAGATTCGCCAAAACGGGGGGGGGGGGGGGGGCGGGGGGGGAGAAGGGGGGCAAGGGGGTCAACTTTGAAAAATGGTTTGTTTGTGACTATAGCATTGCCCCTTTATATGAATCTGAAAAAATAAATGTTCCAAGTCTCTCAACTTCCGAGATCCGCTTAAAGGGGGGGAGAAGGGGGGCGAGGGGGTCATTTTTGAAAAATGGTTTTTACTTTAACGAGCCTCCTCTAAACGAATCCGTAAAAAACAAAAAATACGGGTACCTTAGTTTCCGAGATACGATAGAGGGGGGGAGGAGGGGGGAGGAAAAGGGGAGGTTTGGGACTTTTCCCATACTCACGGGAGTTACTTGTTTACGAATCTGTCAAAATATACCCACCTCCCCCTCCACCATCTGGGAGAACAATTATGTCAATGAGTCAGTCAGTCAGTGAGTCAGTGAGTGGTAATGCAGTTTTATATAGTATAATAATAATAATAATGGAATTCTAGAAACGTTTGTTTGGAAAAACGCTGACTATAAAAGGCATTGCCCAGACATTCCTGGGGCAGTTTGGAATCTGCACTGAAATCCGAAAGACGATTTTTCCTTGAATTACTAAATGTCAAGTCTTGATCTGAAGACAAATCTATTAATATCCAGCTCGTGTATGTCTATAACTGAAGTTTATCCAGTTTAATATATTGTGTGTGATATACTGTGTCTGATTTTAAACTACGTATCCGCCTACCGTATGCCTACATAACAGCATATCAACCCGTGTACCAGCTAGACCATCGTGGTGCCTATCTGTCAATTTGGAGCATATCACTACTCAAGAGGCGTTCCTGTCTGACCTGCTGCCTACTCCACGTCTTCCTGCCTATCCGACCTGCCGCCTGGTTAGCCGCCCACCGACTTGCTGTCTACTCCACGTCTTCCTGCCTATCCGACCTGCTGCCTGGTTGGGCCGCCCACGTCGTGCGAAGCCGGCCCACGATGATTCTTATACTTTATATCCTTTTATTATTTGTTTTCTTTTGTTTATAATCTTATTTTTATTAACGTGGCTTACGTGTAGCCACTTTAGCTACAACTAACGTTACAGTTTGGCGCCCAACTTTAAAAAATTAGGCGCAACAACATTGTTTGTGCGCCCAATTTTCAGACTCACCCCATCACCCACTACCTACTCTTCTACACTATTTTTTTTTTTGCTAACGTGGGCTCTATTTTTCACCTCTCAAAATTCTAAAACAACTTACACAAGGCAATCAAATTTGGTATGATAATTATTTTTTATCATCACTTCATCAATCTTTACACTTCTTAACACTAATCTACACACACACACACACACACACCACACACACACACATTCCTTTTACCTCTGGTAATTGGCACCCTTTCGGCCTCTTGGTTGTGTTAACCCACTTGTGGGCATTGCCAAGGTTGGAGTTTGGTTACTTTACGACAGCTGCAGGACAATATCCTGTGGTCGTTTATAAATATTTATATACCTACGTAATATCTATATAATAAATACTACACTAACCTACACACACACACATTCCTTTTACCTCTGGTAATTGCCACCCTTTCGGCCTCTTGGATGTGTTAACCCACTTGTGGGCATTGCCAAGGTTGGAGATTGGTTACTCTACGACAGCTGCAGGACAATATCCTGTGGTCGTTTATACAATTACATCTACGTAATACCTACCTACACACACACACATGTAACATACGATGCACGTCATAGTAAAGGCTGCTAGTAGGCTACTTTAGAATCTTCCTTCAGAACTTATCTCCTACTCTTCGTCTTCCTTACGCTCTTAAACTCTCGAGTCCTCATTTGAGTCCTCTTTAACTCTTGAGTCCTATAATACTCTTGAGTCCTCACTTGAGTCCTCAATCATACTCTTGAGTCCTTACTTGAATACTCTGACTCTCTTGAGTCATCGTTAACACTCCTTAACCCTTATTTTCCTCTCTTTGATACAATTTTATCTTTTTAAACTTTTTATTTTTAATAATGTTTTTTTTTTTTTTTTTTTATATTATTGCTCATGAATCATCTTTCTTCTCTCCCTCTTCTAAAATAGAGTTCTTTTCGGTTTATTTAAACTCTATTTATTTTCTAATTTATTCATCAGTTCTTAAACCATTTAGGATTATTTTTAATCTTTCCTTATTTCTGTTTTTATCAGATAACTCTATGAAGTGATTTTATGTACATGTTATCTAACTATCAACTAACTCTACAAGTTTGATTCTTGTTCCTAACTATCGACTCTAAAAGTCGATTGTAGCAGCTGACAAGTGGGTATTTAAAGTAGGCTATTGCCCTTGACGTTTAACTCGGAGCTCAGGAGCTGCCCTTACGTTAACTCGGAGCTTACTACTACCTACCTTGGCAGGAGCTGTCCTGACGTTAACTCGGGAATATCAACTAAAGTTGACTAGAAGCGGATGACAACTTCGTTAAAATTAAGCCTATGTTAAAAATCTTTATATTTCATATCATCAATGGGTTTTAGACGAGAGCGGATTACAACTCCGAAAATAAGCCTTAAAGTTATTCTTATCAGGTTGAGTAGTGATCATTGAATGTGAATCCTACCAGACCTATCTTCGTAAGATGACGGGTGCGAAGCCGGCCCACGAAGATTCTTATACTTTATATCCTTTTATTATTTGTTTTCTTTTGTTTATAATCTTATTTTTATTAACGTGGCTTACGTTTAGCTATTTTAGCTACACGTAACGTTACAATGTGCAGTCCCAGCTTGCGCCGGTCCCGCCGTCTGGTGTGCAGTCCCGGCTTGCGCCGGTCCCGCCTTTTAAAGCGCAGTCCCAGCTTTCGCCGGTCCTTTCGCCTTGTGTTTTTTTTTAATTAAATTCTCCATTAAATCCGATAAAAATAATTGTCATCCCTCGACTATCCCCACCCGCCATGGAGTGGTCAAGTGGCGATGCTATGGTAGCACCAGGGATTAGTCGAGGGATATAGCCCCCCCCCCCATTAGTTGCCCACGAGACTGCACGACACTAACTCGCACCGCTACCACTAGCAATGCGAGCGTGCGCCGCCGTCTGCAAGCCCCTAATGGGAGTGAACTCGCCTGGGGGCCGTCTGACCGGACCCCGCAGCCGATTGACCGTAGCTGGCTAGGCTACGGCCTCCCGTGTGAGAAGAAATCCGGGCCAAAGTGGAGTGTTGCCTCAGAGACGTTAAACCGCCTACGCTCATCGACTCAGCCACCAGGATCCCCTCATCCTTCCGTACGGGTCCCCGCGCACGGCACAAACACGCGGGAGGTCATTGCTATCCATCATTGTTCTTGTTCAATGGTGGACACCCAGGGGCATGACCTCGCCACCCCTGTGATACGTCGCACAGTGATTTCAGTTACGTCTTTTTCAGAGGGAATTAGACCAAAAACAGGGCGGCAACCATGAGAAGGAAATCACTACACTTGCCTTGAGGATCTACACG
Organism: Orthosia incerta; assembly: GCA_948252205.1. Lineage (NCBI taxonomy): Eukaryota > Metazoa > Arthropoda > Insecta > Lepidoptera > Noctuidae > Orthosia > Orthosia incerta. The sequence goes on from OX411767.1 coordinate 19,758,465, forward strand.
ACCGTGCGCTCTCCCTCAAGACCACGCCACCTTGCCGCCTCTGAAGGAGCCAGGCAAGGTAGGATTGCATCAACAAAGCCAAGCCCTACAGGGCTCGTCGCTGACGGGCTCAAAGCGTAAGTTTGTTAATACAGCCCAGCCCCCTCTATGACTACATTAGTAATTGTACTGTTGTTATGCAACATTGAATTATGCTTTTCCTTACAAGTCCGGCAATAACTATTCAATGGACATTCAGAATTGTTGTGACCACTACGAAGACAGTTTGTGCATAATTTATGCTTGGCCACTTCAGACAGCTTATCCTTTAAACTCAAAGACTTGAATTTATGACATTGATGAACATAATGTGACTTGTTGCAGATAAAACATGTCTTTGTTTGAAGACCAGCCAACGTAGTTGTGAAAGACTTAACAGATTTATTTTCCTTACTATGAATTGAATTTTTACTATCATAACACTGACTACCATTAGCAGTCTCTAAGACATTTGCCCGATTCTCTAAGAATTTCACAAATTCTCCAAGAGAAGGCAGGTTTGTTAAATGACCTTTGTGTTTTTCCCATTTACTCTTATTTCTAGGGTCCAACTTAGCTGAGCACAAGAATATAACTAAAGGATCCCAGCCAGTAGTGGGAATGTCTAATATATTTAAAGCATGTAATTTTTTTTGAATTTAATCTATCAAATATCTTAAAGCTTTGAAAGATTCTTTTTGAATCGGATTGATACCAACTAATGACTGGAAGTGATTATTTATTAGAATGTTTTTGTTATTAAATCTGTCACATAAAGACATCCATGCTATTTGATAGTTCGCTGCAGTAAAGTTTATGGACCTCACTATATTACAAGCGCTACCTACTAATGAATTTCTTAAATAATGAAATTTATTTATTAAAGGCATGGACTCATTGTTGTTAATTAAAGAGTCAAATGTGTCTCTGTACTCTAGCCATTTAGAGTAGTTCCCATCAAACGTGGGTAAATTTATGGTTGGTAATTTAACCGAGTTGTTCATTTTGCTACAACTGGAATGTACAGATTCACAATGATTTTCTTTGCTATTTGCTGAATTTAAAGATATTAAATGATGTTCTTGTGTAAAATAATAATAATAATAATCTTTATTATGATAACACACAGGATTCATGATACACAAAAGCAGTTGTACAAAATAAACATAAGGTATCTACATAAATCTACTCAGATCAAGTACCCCTGTCTCCTAAACTAGGTAGTCCTGTATCTTAGGAGACAGTGATTAGGCCATACAGGGCAGTTAGTCATGTAGGTATAGCTGCAGCCAAGATGTATATCGAGACGGTGGATAATTACAATTTATAATTAATAATTGTGCCGGTGAGTAAATGTGTTTGAGTGTAATAATATGTGTGAGTGAGTGCGCCTATGTAAGTGTATGTGTAGTGTATGAATGATGATTTGGTGAGTAAGGATAGGGTGAACGTGTATTGAGTGTGAGTCGGTTTGTGTAATGATTTTGGGGATTATTCTATGAATGTAAGTAAAGACTCCGTGAATGAGTAGTCTTTTAGTAATAGCCATTCAGTCAGTTTTATTTTGAGGTTATGGGAGTTTAGATACATTATTTGTATCTGCTTATGGATTTTTCCGTACAGATAGGTACCAAGAATGTAAAATTGATGCCGAGCGAAAGTGGTTCTGTGCTGCGTACTGAGTAAAATTTGAGTGCGTTTGTTCCGGTCCTGAGGTGGGAGGCACTTATGTGTCTTTAATATTGCCTTGAACACAAAGAGCTGCCGCACTGTTAGTACTTTACATTCGGCGTAGAGGTCAGATGTTGGATACCTAAAAGGCTTTTTGGTCATTACTTTTAGTATTGCTCTTTGTGCTCTTTCTATTCTGAGAAAAATGGTTTTAGCTGCTCCACCCCATGCAGATATACAGTACCCGAGTACAGATTGGCAGAGGGAGTAGTAAATCATCTTCAGCGTGGCACTGTCGGCAGAGTCTCTAAGGGACTTAAAAATGTGGATTAGACGCATAGTTCTTGAGGAAAGGGAATCAATTTGCCTATCCCACCTGAGTCTGGAATCGATGTGTACACCCAAATACTTAACAGCGTCTGAACGACTTATCGTGGGACAGGCACAAGGTACCGCGAGGTCAGAGCAGGAGTGAGCTCCTAGGGTGAAGTCAGATCCCGGAGTATTACCACGTCTTAACCCAAAAGGAATGTAAGTGGTTTTATTTAGGTTTAGCGTAAGCAGGTTAGAGTTTAGCCAAATCATTATTTTAGACATTGCAGCTTCTGCATTTTTCTTAACCATATCCCAGGTTGAACCACGGACTAGGATTGCGGTATCGTCAGCGTAGGCGTAAATTTTACAATCCGGGAGGTTCATCTTACACAGATCGTTAACATATATCTGAAATAGGGTTGGGCCCAGTATACTTCCCTGGGGAACGCCGTAAGATATGGTTTCCTCATCACTCAGGCAATTACCTATCTTGACGCACTGTTTACGGTTTGTAAGGTAACTTCGAAATATATCCAGAGTAATACCCCGCACCCCTATGGCTTCCAGTTTTGAGATGAGGTAGGGGACAGAAACTGTATCAAACGCCTTTGAAAGGTCCAGAAAGATTCCAAGGCATTTGGTTTTACTGTCCAAGTTTGCAGCAATCGATTTCGTAAGTTCCAATACGGCATCCTCTGTTGACAGCTTTGGCCTGAAGCCGAATTGGTTGTCGGCGATAACATTGAATTTGTCAAGGAAGCGCCTTAGATGGTTGTTTAGAATCCTTTCTAGGACCTTAGAAAGTGCTGGGAGTACCGAAATAGGCCTGTAGTTGGTGACGCAGCTTCTGTCCCCGCCCTTGTATATCGGGTGTACAATAGCCTTTTTCAAGGCATCAGGGAATACGCCTATTTTAAGGCATAGGTTACAGAGGTAAGTTATGGGTGGAACCAAAACATCTCGAGCAGATTTCAAAAGCTGAGGTGACAGGCCATCCCAGCCCACGGCACTCTTGTCGCGTAGCTGGAGAATGAGGGACTCAACCTCAGATTCACAAACGTCTAACATACCAAGGGAATTAACCTGCGAGGATAGGGTGCTGTTGCGGTATGGTTGGGAGTGGGTGTTAGTGCTAGTGGCATGATGCTGTGATTTGATTTTGTCTGCTAGGTTTCTTCCTATGGAAGTAAAGAAGTGACACACCTCGTTAATTGAAGACATGTGATCACCTTTCAATTCCAGCAACTCGAAGGGACTTATCTGCGGTGTATGTCTATTTGTGATGGTGTTAATTGTTTGCCACAGTTTACGGGGACAATTTTTGGCTTCTTTTAGCTCATTTGATTCATAAGAGGTTTTTAGTTTCCTAAGTAAATCATTGCAGAAGTTGCGGTATCGAGTGTATGAAGTTTTTAGGATTATGTTATCAGGAGAGTTTTTGGCTTTAATATGCATTCTATCTCGAATGAGACTACGACAATGGGACTATTGGGACAGACCCATTGGGACAGACCCATTTTAAAAGTCCAAAAGTAATCATGGCAAATAATTAATAACAGTAAATACCTACCACAGTATAAAATACGCGCGAAACAATGAGTCGGGCGAACGCTGCTAATAGTAGCTACTTAATTATAAAAAATGTGCAATCCCAATGGTTATACAATCCAGCAGACAAACAGCTCAAACCACACCGCTGCTGCAAATCCCGGGCCGCCAGCGGTGCCGCACAGCTGACAGCATGTGGCAGCGACGGCAGCGTACCGGACGCAGCGAGGCGCGAACTCACGAAGTACTTAGAGCGCGCGGGCCGTACACGCGGACCCAGAACGTTGGAATGTTCGGCAAATGCTTTGAAATAAAGAATGCTACGAAATGTATTATTATTCGTAGGTATTTAGGATACCTAAGACTCAAAACTTACTAAATCGAAGAGACTTAGCTCAAGAGTAGGTATTATGAACCCTAGAAAAGGTATAAGTAAGTTAGAAAACAATGGAATATTATCGAATAGGATAAAAGAATTACGTGCACTTTGACTTAAAATGATTTTTGCGGATGTTTTAAATGAGCCATCAAGCCAAGCATCAGTAGGTAGGAATAGTAACGAATAATGACCTCACAGGCAGAAAATTTTGACCCAGAAGAGGTACCTACATGCATATAGCTGCGAGTTGCGACAGAATAGACGCCAAAACCCATGCACGTGCTCACACACAGTTGTTAGATTAAATATAATTGCGATTTGGCCAAGCCTCTGTAGGTACAGTATAGTATCGAATAGTGACTTTCAAGGCAGTAATAATAATTATGGATGAACCAATTTAGAGGTACTGTAAGGGCGTAGACAGAGGTCTTCGGTAAATAAAAGATAAATTAGTTTTATTTATTATATTTTAGCAATAATCAGCCTGCCTTCAGGCGAACAATCTAGATCTGTCATAATCATTTTATATAAACATGACAAGCGTTCCTATTTTAATTACCTTGCAAAACTAGTTATCTGCTGCCAGTCTTACTATAAGAAAAGAGTTTGCCTTTTAGGCAGAGTCCTCACATGAGCTACGCCCCTACGAACAGACGCGCAGAATCATATGAAGAGCTTCTGTTCTAAGTTTTGAAAGGTAACATCAATGCTACCTTATCCTAACCCGAACATTTACCTAATTGGGAATTACATTTACAATCGAGGTACGACCCTTAAAAGGGGAAGGCTTAAGTCATGACAAACGAGTTATCGGATGCTCCGATATGTGCTTTTAACTTCGGCTGACGTGCGCATACGCACTGATAAATCTACGCCGTCATGCTTGAACCTCCTTGCCCAAAACCCAACAAAAGGAACAAGGCGTCCTCCCAACACTAACAAGAATGATGCGTCAACTCACATCGACCCGGATGGGGTTTATATTTCAAAAACTTCAGATATGATACAATTTTTCGATCTCGTGCGTTTATCAGGCCAGAGAAGAAAAGGCTGGATCGCATCGAATTCAAATCCAAATTTTTATTAGCTGTAAGTCTTCCATGTACTAAAATAAATAAATAAATAAATAAATCCTATTCATAGAGCTTGCACCAGGATTTAAATTGATAAATATATTTATATTTTAATTAATCAACAGCCATCAACTGGACCAATGATGTCAACTCGACATCCTTTGCAAAGGCTATGCCCCGTTAGCAAAGTCGGTTTCAGTTATGACTAATACCTTAAGGAACCCACTGGGTTATACTATTATCCTGGTTTGAGCCTATGTAGCCCTAATTGCATAACAAATAATCACACATTTCTTCGATGAGTAGCTAATGTTGCCAGCCTCTTCTTCACCCAGCGGCATACAATCCATCAGTATTTGCAAAAGTGAAAATTACATTAATTGGATATATCGATACTATTTGGAAAAGTCGACAAGAAAACTATCGATACATTTTCCTACTCCCCCATCCCTATTAGCTTCAGTGAATTAAATTGACAGTTGACATTCCTATTCCATTTTTTTTTTTGGTCTCGGGCCTTTTCCTTTATAGAAACCTTAATAACCTTATCCTATTCAAATCAAATCAAATCAAATCATGTTTTATTTGTGTAACATAGGTAGTAAATACAGTTCTTAAATTAAAGTTCGTAGGTCGCTATGTTATGCCAAGAAGCGTACAAATATTATGGTTACATGCGAAATACGAAGAAAAATAAAATATTAATCATGCGAGAGGTAAACACAAATTATTTATACTATTCTTATCTATATAAACCTATCTCTTATTCTACTCTAACATTTAAAAGGTTTTAATCTATTTACATGTACTATCTCTCGAACTCGTCTACTATTATTTTTTTAATTACATAATTTACATCAGATAATCTAATTATTCGGTACGGGCCTTTATATAATAGACATTTTTTTTTTTAGACTTCTATTTATGGTTTGTCTAGGTGTTATAGAGCAACACTAATTCTCGGCGTAAATATTCTCTATATATAAATTTAGCTTTTCTATCATATCGCGTTTTCTGCTTAACCCATGCCTTTTTTATATTATCTATGGCACAACGTGTCAAACTTTTCCTTAGCTTATGAGACATCCTACATAATCAATCATGTCAATATTATTTCTTTTTATCTGGATCGGACCTGCCACATAACTATTCTGTATCTATGGTCCGGCCTAACTAATCTGTGGCTAAGAAGACGCAATGAGTATAGAGTATAATTAAATCTTATTCTATTATGATGAACACTGAGCTTTATTGTGTTGTTTACAGCACTACGTGTCGAACCAATTTTGTAATGACCACTAAGCTTTACTTTTGACAAGGTTTTAACACTTGTGCTTTTTGTATTATCTGTGGCACTATGTGTCAAACCATTTCTTAAAATGTCTATTAAGCTTTCGTATTATTTATTTGCCATAATTATAGGCTTATAACTATTTCTTATTAATATTTTACTGTTTCAGACTTAGTCCTTATGGATTTGTATTTGGACTTTGTCTGCTATTTCAAAAGCTAATCCTATTTTGTAAATAAAGACAAGACAGAAGAGTATTCAATTTCACCAAAACATATACAGATAAATCATTAAAATAATAAATTGCATTAAGTTTCTATCGATGCCCAGCGCGCATCGCAAATTCCTTCTAGGTTGGATCGTATTCATTTGCACGACATGAAAAGAAAACATTGGTTAATAAAGCACAAAATATATGACACATCACAACAATCACATCATGTTTCCTAACAAATTATTTACACAATCACATCAATAATGAATTATTTACAACACTTTATACCTAATCTTCTTTCTATAAAATTTCCAAAACTTGCATTTTACGAGATCGATTTGTTTAATGTGATCATAATGCGAATATTCTAATGCTAAATTACACCTAAGGCAGAACTGAATTGGATTTTTATTTACAACAATCATAGTCATCTTCTTTCTACGCAACCTTGCTCCCCAAGAAGTTTCATTATAAATTCTTTTGTATTTAATTCGGATCATAGCCTTTTTAATGATTGCCGTCTTTGAATATATGTTGGCGCAATAAGAAACCTTATTAAAGACTCCTTTGAATTTCTTACGGATCTCTTTCGGTTTACTTTGAGAAAAACATTTCTTAAAGGCTGTTATAGTATCCATACTTACACATTTACAATCAATCATTCTCATCTTTTATAAAATGTCCTTTTTCCATATTATGTCGCGCCTTGGTGGCATTTATTTTTGTTAGCAGTCCTTAAATCGATCTAATTCGATTAACTTTATTTTGCTGAAATAGAATATTGAATTTTATAATTTTTCAATGTTTACTTTTTGTCTGATGTTACGTCAGTTGTCAAGCTGTCATTTACTTTTTCTTTAATTTTGTGTCTTAATTTTCATAGTGACTATGAAGGTTTAATTTGATTTATGTAATTTAAATTATTTTTATTAGTATGTTAGCTCTAATAATGTATATTATGGTTAATTTATTATTGTTTACTGGATAGAAGTTTCTTATCTTACGCTTGTAAAATAATGTTAACACGTTCACAGAATTCTTTTATGACTGAATAATACAGGCCGTTTTAAATATAGGCAACTCACAATTTAAAGTATTATAGAAAGAATAATGGAATTCTAGAAACTAAACAATTTGTTTGGAAAAACGCTGAGACTATAAAAGGCATTTCCCAGACATTTTCTCCAGTGTTTTGGATTCTAGTCTGAACGCGGAAAGACTTTTCCTACTTAGGATTACGAAGAGTATTTTTCTAATCTGCAAACTCTCTTAAACTCTAATATTTAATAATTATGTCAATGTGGTTTAAAATATCTCTAGAAAAACTGAAAATCTGTAAATAAATAGCATTTGGACAAAGTGTACTTTTACTGCTAAATAAAATCAATGTGCCAGTCCGTTACGTGATGCAAGAGCTGCACCAGACAATTCTATAGTGAAGCGCACGGCCACAGCGCGCCCGTCAGCAATACGCACAGATTCTGATCCCGCCTAATGACCGTCGGCTTGCCTTTTGTCTATACGACCACCTGCCTACCACGAGCATACCACGACTGAACGAGTTCCTGTCTGTTCAGCCACCTGCCTTATCGACCTACTGCCTGGTTACCAGACCACCTGCCCCGGACCTGCTGCCCACGACGTGTGAAGCCGGCCCCTACTAAATTTTCTATTCTCTACATCTTTTTTATTTTTTGTTTATAATTATTTAGTTTTAATTTACGTGGCTTACGTGTAGTTACTCTAGTTACACGTAACGTTACACTGTCAAATTCCTTTTTTTCAAAATGACTTTTGTGAGATTCTGTTTTATGTCAGATTGAGAAAATTCGATATTATTTTCGATAATATGGTTAAAATCAATGTGATTCTGCATGTTAACATCCGAAACACAACTTTGGCATTCAGATGTAACTCCAACTCACTGTTCTGATGGCATCTGAACATGGTTCTCTGAAAGATAATCGGAATTATCGGAGTAAATTGGACTGGACCGATACATTATAATACCCTCGTCCGCTGGGTAGGGGCTCCAACACGTCGTCAGCTGGGCCGTCCGAGCGCTCGCCCTGGAACGTAGACTCCACCTCAAACTTGTTATCGACGGGGCTGTCGTCTCTGCTGGTCTGGTCAACATCGTCCTCGAACATGCAGCTCTCTCCGTCGGTGTGATCAAGATCGCCAACAATTGCGTCGGCTTCTCCGTCAACGTGGTCAACGCTTTCCTCACTGCACTGAACATTGTTTTGTGTTTGTTCGCCCTTAATCACGATACTAGAAAACAAATGTACATTAACATCCTCACATTAAGTTGTATTTCTTCAGCTTTTATTTCAGAGATTATTATGCGCCGTTCGCAATAATGACATCTGCGGTGAAATTTTAAAAATTCACTTCTCAAGCAATCGCATCGAAGTCTGCGAAGTCCATATCATATTTAAAAATAGTACGATAGTAATAATATGCGGCTCCGTGTAGAAATCCTCCTAAAATCAGGCTGTAGTCGCTCTTTCTCCATTCATTTATTTCGGCCACCGACTTGAATTCGGTCAGGAATTACTCCATGCAGTAATCGTCCGTGCCCGAATAATACTTATCCATCATGCTTGCTTTACGCTCAATTATACAAAATAATAAAACCACCTAGCTTTATTTGTCCTTCCATCCGCTTATGGGAGGGAACGAGAGGTAAAGCACTCTCTGTTATCACTTATCTCGCTTTATATACGCCGATAGGGCCTCGTGCATTGTATCGCCATGCACCCGCGAACTATACCGTCTTTAAACACTTTCTTCGTTATCTTTTTACTTCTTTGTATACTGTACGCCGTATACACGCGAATTTTGCAATATTTTCTTATTTACTGGGATACTTTACCCGGCGCAACTACACCAAAATGTAAGGACGTAGACAGAGATCTACGGGAAATTAAACATAAATTGGTTTCATTTACTGTATTTTAGTAATAACGAGCCTGCCTTCAGGCGAACAATCTAGAAGTGAACCAAAAGGCACAGAGGAGGGCCTTTATATACACGGCACAAGCCTAGAAAGAACATCTTCATTTATTCTATGTTCGAAATTAAATTACCTTTCAATACGTTATCTGTTGCCAGTCTTAATATAGGCAAGTAAGTTGCCTTCTTAGGCAGAGTCCTCACAGTACCTAACTACTGGTCAGTTGGTGATCACACTATTTACATCCACTAGAGTAACGCTTGTGAGGGGTTTCTCAATTGAAAATAGTCTAAACAAAAATTAGGAAATAGTCTAATCAAAAATTAATCTATTCGTTAAAACGGCGTCGCCATAGAGAATGCTGGGGACCCCAAAGGGATGTTTAAGTTTTGATGGCATAGTAGGTCTCTATGGTAACTACCCTTAGCTGTTGTGTTGTCATGTTGTGTTCAAAAAGAACATCTTACAGACGGCTCCTACAAAAAAAAGGTGACCGCAACTAGACTGCAGGTTCGTTCAATTATAACTACTAAGCAATAGCCAATCAACTATTCAACTACGTAAAAATGGTGTTGCCTTAGAGAATACTGAAGACCCTACATGGGCGTTACTTATTATTAGCAGAGTATGTCTCTATGGTAACTACCCTTAACTTTTGTGTTGTACTACGTGTCATGATCAAAAAAAAAACATCATAAAGACGTTTCCTACAAGAGAGGTGACCGCAACCAGGTTGACAAACAGCCAGAACACTAATACTACATGGTACACCAGACGACGATGCCGCTAACTTAGTTAAGTACAATATCAACAACCTACCACCACTAACCTAACCATTCCCCTCTAACACTAACCCACTACTAAACCTAACCAAACCCCACATACATACTAACCCACTAAACTACCACCGCAAAACTAACCACACCTACTCCCACTAACCCGCTAAACTAACCAAACCTACTCCCGCTAACACACTGACAATTACACACGAGACAACACTGACCCCAAGGGCAAACACACCAATTGAGGTACATTTACACTCCTAATTGTGCACTACTGCGGGAAGAGTCACCAGAACTAACATAAGACACCTTCATTTCGGGTAGGAATCCAGCCAAAGATGCAACTGGCTGGCTTCTGAACTATATAGAGGAAATAATAGCAGGAAAGTATAGTAAGTTGTTGCGAATTTTATTCAGGTAAAATCCTCTCTCTGCAGCCGGGGTACTGTAGTGTTGTGAGGATCTCAACTGAAAATTCTCGAGTGATACTAAATATATCAATTAGTAAGTTATTACGGTTAATGGCCACATCTCTAAAACACGGCACAACTCTAAATTTCCGGAACGCTGTCACTCGGTCATTTCAATTCTGCTCGCTTAGCTGAATAACTATCATTCGATCCTCACGACCCTGTGTGCCCCGATCTAGGGTGAGTTCTACATTAGGTTAATGATTGTACCTGATTCTCTGTGCCGGACGACCAATATTGATTCCATCACCTATACCACTCAGCTCGACAAGATTTTGACACATGACATACCAGCTGAGTCGACAGGTTGTTGCAAATTACGCCATGAAACAAACTCTGGAATTTACTTGAACTTTCAACATTCGAATTTATTCAGAAAAATAAGTTTACGCAGCTATTTTACACAGTAAATTTGTAAAAAATATCTATTTATATGTTGAGGTCGGTTAAACCGCGTCAGTCTACTGCAAAATGTGTTCAAAATACGAATTACTACACGTTTCCAAACGGTAGACAATTTAGATTTGCTCAAAATATATGCATAAACAACCTTTTCGCTTGCTGAAAAGATGAAAAACGACAAAATAAAGATATACTCATTTTATTTGCTTCCTTAGGTACCCAGTTTTTCATAAAATTGTTCATAAAAAAACAAGCCAATATCTCGAAAAATTTGCTTAAAAATTGGATGTAACCTTGCATCATGACATTTCTTTGGTGTTGTTTTTTTTTGTGCTGTCCATTCACCCGTCTCATAATCGATAAAAATTGCGTTCAGCCTAATCGATTACGTGTATCAAACGATAATTTTAAATTATTTCGATCGACTTGGTTCATTTAAATAAATGAGTGATTATCAAAAATGTATTGTTTTAAAATTAGAACAAATTCTTTTATAGGCATATATGATTTCATAATGTTATCTTAACAGTATTTTGAGAAAAAATATTGGAATTATCATTATGTACAAGAATTCAAAATTCAAATTCGGAATGTGGTCGGTATTCAAAATATTTTATCGGATACATTTTAGTATAAAAGAGAGTTTTATTTTAATCTTTTTAGAAGGTTTTATACAGAATGACCTGTATAAACACGAGTATATCTACGTATGATAAGTAGGCGTAGGGAGGACCTGGTACACTTGCGCGGATCCTTACGAAGCCAGCTGTTAGGGCATGGTTGTCGATCGAGAAAGGGCTGATAATTAAAATCTAAGATGTCGACCATACAATTTTTCGTAATGGAAGTCATGAACATGATTTTCGAGGGTGGTGATCCAGAAAATTCATTCAAAATCTAAGAAGGCGGTGCATCTGCATACGTACCAAGCTGAATTACGACAACTTAATATATAAATAAGTTCAAAGTCAAAGTCAAAACGTTTATTGCGAACTAAGTGTATAGTTGGTGTTTTGATATATTAGTGCAAGACTTAGCAGCCTTTTACAAGCATTGCAATTATCATTCTCCTGTCCATATCATCCAAAATTAGCATGCATTTAACATTATTATTAAATAATTATTTTATTTAACATTATTATAATTAAATTAAGAAAAATATTGTTATGTCAAAAATTAAATGTCAAAAATAGTGAATCTAATACAAATAATCAGCAATATTAATGTCATCTTTTACAGGTACCTAGTACAAATTATAATTATAATTTTGTATGAAGTTAAATAGGATAGACTAAATCTTATTGTTTGTATAGGACAGATCGCCACTTGAGATAAATTCGTCATTTTAAGCAAGACTCTAAATTTTCTTTTACTGAGTAGAAACACTTTTGGATTAGGTATAGTTTTAGCCTTTTTTGGAAAATTATTACTGATTTTTCAGTTTTAAATGTGTTGGGCAACTTATTATATATTTTTATTGCCATATAATATGGGCTATCACTTAACATTTTGATTCTTGAGGATGGAGCGCATAGTTAAGGGCTGCCATATTCTCTTAATTCACAAATTAAAGATGGCGGCTATTTAAAGCTATTTATTATATTAGCTATGTTCTAAAGGATTTTTACCCTGGGGTGCTATTACCGCAAATTATAAATCCAAGATGGGAGCTATTTCAGGTTGTTTATTTTTCTATAATTTCGATTTTAAAGCCCGTATTTGTTATTAGCGACCCAGAAAACTATGTAAATGACACCTAGGACGAAAAGTTTACAAATTTTCGTCGTCGCCATTTCGGATTTTCATTTTACACCCATATTCGTTATTTAGATAATCGTTAGGAGGAGCTCGTGACTAAATAATAACAGCCGCACGGGTCGATCATCAAGGTTAAGCAACACTTGACGAGGTCGGTCCGTGGATGGGTGACCATTTCAACGTACCGAGTTTCCTCGGTGCCTTGGAAAGCACGCTAAGCCGTTGGTCCCAGCTGTCATTTGAAGATCTTTGACAGTCGTTACGGGTAGTCAGAAGCTTGAGATCTGACACCAGTCTAGCCAGGAGGTATCGTGTTACCCAGTTACTGGGTTGTGGAGGTCAGATAGGCAGTCGCTCCATGTAAAACACTGGTACTTAGCTGAATCCGGTAAGACTGGAAGCCGACCCCAATATAGTTGGGAAAAGGCTAGGCAAAGATGATGATGATTCGTTATTTAGATACACGGAAACCAAGAAAATGAAGCCCAAAAAAAGAAAAGTTAACCACATTTTGTCGGAGAAACCATTAAAATTTCCCAATAATGAAAATCTAATTATCATCGGCGCCATTTTGGATTTCCATTTTCAGCTTAGTTGGTTGACAACCATGCCATAAGTCATACATCACTCAAAATACGCACAAGGTTATTAACATTAATTGTTTTGGGGAATGCAGAAGTAAATACAAACCAAACTTATGTTCTTAAACCGAAAATAAACTTCTAATAACCGGCCAAGTGCGAGTCGGACTCGCGCACGAAGGATTCCGTAACATTATCCCAAAATACGGCAAAAAATCGCGTTTGCTGTATGGGAGCCCCATTTAAATATTTATTTTATTCTGTTTTTAGTATTTTTTGTTATAGCGGCAACAGAAATACATCATCTGTGAAAATTTCAACTGTCTAGCTATTACGGTTCATGAGATACAGCCTGGTGACAGACAGACAGACGGACCGTGAAGTCTAAGTAATAGGGACCCTTTATTTTGGGTACGAAACCCTAAAAAGTATCTATAGTAGGTAACCAATGATCATAACATTACAACAGACTCGACTGAATTCAAAACCTAAACATACCATACTCAACTCATTACAACTGTCCCACTGCACGGTAAAGGCCTCTTCTCATACAGAGAAGGCACGAGCATTGATCACCACGCTTGCTAAGACCGCATTATATAAGACCAGGTTACTTCATGATGTTTTCTTTCACCTTTGTCAACGATATCCAAGATATACTTAGAATGTACATAAATGAATTTGAAGAAGACTCATTGGTACTTGCCCGGATTTGAAACCATGCCCTCTGGCAAAGCGAGGACTTTAGCCACTGCGCCTCCACGAGACTCATTACAAAATAACAAATAATCATAAAATGGTTGGTACCCCGAAACTAAATTTATCTACGCTTGCCTCACATACTTACATAAAAATATACTAGGCACTCTGTATACTTCTGAGACTAACAAACATTAAAAGTCAATCATTATTATTTTTATACAAAATATTTTTGAATAGCGAGCGCATTCCAAATTTAAATTTTGAATCGGATAGAAAATTCGGCGCCAAATTATCCACGGTTCGATGAATTTGTTTAGTTGGTTTTAGATAAATAATGTCCAAAAATCTATTAAGATTACTTTAAACAAAAATCGATTGCTAAAATCGTTTTGACACACCACTATTACATTAAAAAAAACAATATCAATTACGAATTGCAAGTTTTATACATAAATAAAGAAGTGGTAATGAATTTTACGTGTTATTGGACCGGAGTTTGTTAATTACGTTAATATCTGGGCTTCTTCTTGTTGTTTATTATATTTAGAGACATAATTGTCATATTTTTAATTATTTTACATACAATATCACCCATATATGTGTTAAATAAAAATGTGAACAAACACGATTGGCGCGAAACTTCGACTTTGGATAACAAATAACTTCATTACCACTAATTATTTAGTTTGAAATATGGATGAATTCGTCAAATAATTAAACGTGAGCAAACCACTACCCCTGCAGTGGAGTTTGGGTGTCCCAAATATGCATTTTTTATGTTTTTTAGCCTCGACCACCTCTGTCATCAAAATGGCGATTAACACACTTGTATTTAACAAAGGTAAATTAATAAACTTGCGCGCTTAATCTAAAAAAATATTGGCGCTAACATGTAAGCTTTTTATCCAACTGTTTTAATTAACGCCCCCAAATAAGTTTCTTTAGGTATCTTAATCAATAATTACGTAATTAATTACGATGTCGTATGACGTAAATCTGGGGTCCAAAATGGGTCGCGGCTGAGCCAGCGGAGGTATGCTTGTCGCGCCCCGAAATGTACCCTGTCCGAACTATACGGTTAATATTTGATTAGCGCTGTCATGTTGGACGCGTGGCTAAGGGTCGTCCGGGACAAAGGAATTTGCAATGAGTCTGTATTCCTACTGCATCGGGGTGTGCCTCCGTGTTTTATTGTAAATGATCACGTTTACTTATGTTAATAAATTCTGGCGTGTTCATACTTAACCTTACTTTGCATCTGTCAATGTGCTTGCTACATTTGCAAGTTTGGTTAAAATTTCCTTTATGGGCCGCTGATTTTTGGCGCGGGGAGGGTAGAGAGGAGGAGGGAGGAGGTTTGGCTACTCCCCTGTACCATCCCCACCACTCGGAGCCCTATGGTTATGGAGATATCCATGGTTGAAGTTTTCAGGTTAGAATAAAAATTTCCATAAATGTCCATTGTTTTGAGACGCGGGGAGGGAGGGAGGGCAAGGAGGGTTGGGGGCTACCCCCCTGCACCATCCCCACCCCACGGAACCCCATGTATATGGAGATATCCATGGTTAAAGTTTTTACTATTACTCTTTAAGCAACAAAGTCGACGGAGCCCGCGGGGGGCTCCTATTTCTGTCTGAAGGGTCTAAAGTAACCTACTCCGTTTCGAGGTGCCCTAAGCTTTCGAGCTCGCTTCGCTCGCTCTTGGAGTAATTCACATTTTTTTTTTTTTTTTTTTTTTTTTTTTTTTTTTTTTTTTTAGTGTCAGGTTGTATGCTGCCTCCACGCCCTCGTTACACGTGATCGTCTTGCCTTCGTCCGCCTTATTGATACTTGGTGCAGCGAAGGTTTATTTGTTTCGAGCATATCAATAAATTATTACTAAAAAATTGGGCAACAACAAACAAACTGACCTGCACTGACTCTATGAGCTCCATCAATGGTGGATGACTGTTTATCTTGTTATATTAAAAAAAAAGTTAAATTACACACACATTTAGTTTAAGTGAACTGACGCAATGCCTGTACTTGTCACGCCAAGCACTGTCAATTGTTAGAAAAATACGTACTTTTTTTGCAGGTGAACGTTTTTTAAAGCAAAGTGTTCTAATGCACAATCAAAATCACGTATTGGAATTAATTTTAAATATGTGGAAACATAAAGATCAGTTGGTTAATATTAGTTCAGAAGCGAAGAATCATCAAATCAAGTCAAGAACAATGTGAACTTAAAACACACTCATTTAAAACAATATCCATTTTGAGAATCACACAACACAAATGGATAAAATGTTTCGTAAGAGTGTATATTAGTTGGCGTGGTGAGTATCAGGTTGTATGCTGCCTCCATGCTCTCATAAAACGTGATCGTCTTGTCTTCGTCCGCATTATAGATACTTGGTGAAGCAAAGGACTGTTTGTTTGGAGCATACTATTAAATTTTTACTGAAAAATAGGTCAACAGCAAACAAACTGACCTGCACTGACCCTATAAGCTCCATCGATGGTTGATGACTGCTTATCATGCGAGATGTTAAAAAAATTATAATAACACACACACATTTATTTAAAGTTAACTGACGCAATGTCTATGCTTTAGAGACGTACGTATGTACATCTTTTTAACCGACTTCCCAAAAAAGGAGGAGGTTTTATGTTCGACATTATGTATGTTTTTTTTTTTTTTTTTTTTGTATTTTCACCGATATCTCCGTCAATCGTGGACCGATTTTGAAAATTCTTTTTTTGTTTGAAAGAGGTTGTTTCGAAATTGGACCCATTTCAATTTGGTGAAGATCTGTTGAAGAACTTTGGAGATATACAACAGAACTCTTCAATAAATGTCGGCAAATCTTTCGGGATTGCTGCAATCGCATGTCTGTTCATTGTTTATACCATTTCATAACAAAACATCACGCCAGTACGCTCTTAAGGGGTACGCAGATGTCTTATTTCACCGGTTATGTTCAAGTTTCATGGTATTTGGGTAATCTATTCTGGCGTTATAGGTTACTAAACAACTTGCCTATTAGGTAGGTACAACTAAAAAGTGAAAAATAAAAAACTTTTTTGCAAAAAAATACTACCAACTTCCAAATAAAAAACTACAAAGTGTAAAATAACTTTATTTTTGGAAGTCGGTGTCCATAACGCAAAAAAATGGTACCTACGAAAGACACCGACTTCCAAAAATAAAGTTATTTTACACTTTGTAGTTTTTTATTTGGAAGTCGGTAGTATTTTTTTGCAAAATAGTTTTTTATTTAAAACAAAGTATTCTAATACATAATCAATATCACATAATGGAAATTTCACATAAATTTTTATCATGATGAACCATAAACATCAGATGGGTAATATTAGAACAGCGGTGACAAATCTTCAAATCCTTTTAACCACAATGTGTTGCTAACATAGTCTTTGAAAACAATGTCCGTTTGGAGAGTCAAACAACACAAATAGATAAAATGTTTTGTAAGAGTGTATATTAGTTGGTGTGGTGAGTGTCAGGTTGTATGCTGCCGCCATGCTCTCGTAACACGCGAGCTTCTCGCCTTCGTCAGCATACCAATAAATTATTACAAATTTTTTTATCAACAACAAACAAACTGACTTTCCTATAAGCTCCGTTGATGGTTGATGACTGCTTATCTTGCGAGATGTTAAAAAAAAAATAACACAAACACATTTAGTTTAAGTGAACTGACGCAATGCCTGTGCTTGTAACGCCAAGCACAGTTTAGTGTTAGAAAATAAGGTAGGTACACGCTTTTAAAACAAAGTTTTCTAATACATGATCAATATCACATATTGGAAATAATTTTAATCATGTGGAACCATAAACATCAGTTGATTAATATTAGAACAGCGGTGACAAATCTTCAAATCCGTTCAACCACATTGTGTAGCTAACATACTCTTTGAAATCAATGTCCGTTTGTAGAATCACACAACACAAAAGGATACAATGTTTCGGAAGAGCGTATGTTAATTGGTGTGGTGAGTGTCAGGTTGTATGCTACCTCCACGCCCTAGTTACACGTGAGCTTCTCGCATTCGTCCGCCTTATTGATACTTGGTGCAGCGAAGGTCTATTTGTTTCGAGCATACCAATAAATTATTACTAAAAATTGGTTTAGTAAAAAAATGTTTCGTAAGAGTGTATATTAGTTGGCGTGGTGAGTGTCAGGTTATATGCTGCCTCTATGCTCTGGAAACACATGATCTTCTTGTCTTCGTCCGCATTATAGATACTTGGTGAAGCAAAGGACTGTTTGTTTGGAGCATACTATTAAATTATTACTGAAAAATAGGTCAACAACAAACAAACTGACCTGTACTGACCCTTTAAGCTCCATCGATGGTTGATGACTGCTCATCTTGCGAGATATTGAAAAAAAAAAAATTACACACGCACATTTATTTTAAGTTAACTGACGCAATGTCTATGCTATAGATACGTACGTAGGCACACTTTTTAAAACAAAGTATTCTAATACACAATCAATATCACATAATGGAAATTTCACATAAATTTTTATCATGATGAACCATAAACATCAGATGGTTAATATTAGAACAGCGGTGACAAATCTTCAAATCCGTTCAACCACATTGTGTAGCTAACATACTCTTTGAAATCAATGTCCGTTTGTAGAATCACACAACACAAAAGGATACAATGTTTCGGAAGAGCGTATGTTAATTGGTGTGGTGAGTGTCAGGTTGTATGCTAACTCCACGCCCTAGTTACACGTGAGCTTCTCGCATTCGTCCGCCTTATTGATACTTGGTGCAGCGAAGGTCTATTTGTTTCGAGCATACCAATAAATTATTACAAACAATTGGTTTAGTAAAAAAATGTTTCGTAAGAGTGTATATTAGTTGGCGTGGTGAGTGTCAGGTTGTATGCTGCCTCTATGCTCTGGAAACACATGATCTTCTTGTCTTCGTCCGCATTATAGATACTTGGTGAAGCAAAGGACTGTTTGTTTGAAGCACACTATTAAATTATTACTGAAAAATAGGTCAACAACAAACAAACTGACCTGTACTGACCCTTTAAGCTCCATCGATGGTTGATGACTGCTCATCTTGCGAGATGTTGAAAAAAAAAAATTACACACGCACATTTATTTTAAGTTAACTGACGCAATGTCTATGCTATATGTAGGCACACTTTTTAAAACAAAGTATTGTAATACACGATCAATACTACGTATTGGAAATAATTTTATTAATGTAGAAACAAAAACATCAGTTGGATAAAATTAGAACAGCGGTGACGAATCTTCAAATCTGTTCAACCACAATGTGTAGCTAACATACTCTTTGAAAACAATGTCCATGTATAGAATTACACAACACAAAAGGATACAATGTTTCGGAAGCGCGTCTGTTAGTTGGTGTGGTGAGTGTCAGGTTGTATGCTGCCTCCACGCCCTCGTTACACGTGATCTTCTCGCCTTCGTCCGCGTTATTGATACTTGGTGCAGCGAAGGTTTATTTGTTTCGAGCATACCAATAAATTATTACTAAAAATTGGTTTGGTAAAAAAATGTTTCGTAAGAGTGTATATTAGTTGGCGTGGTGAGTGTCAGGTTGTATGCTGCCTCTATGCTCTGGAAACACATGATCTTCTTGTCTTCGTCCGCATTATATGTAGATACTTGGTGAAGCAAAGGACTGTTTGTATGGAGCATACTATTAAATTATTACTGAAAAATAGGTCAACAACAAACAAACTGACCTGCACTGACCCTATAAGCTCCATCGATGGTTGATGACTGCTTATCATGTGAGATGTTAAAAAAATAATAATAACACACACATTTATTTTAAGTTAACTGACGCAATGTCTATGCTTTAGAGACGTACGTATGTACATCTTTTTAACCGACTTCCCAAAAAAGGAGGAGGTTCTATGTTCGACATTATGTATGTTTTTTTTTTTTTGTATTTTCACCAATATCTCCGTCAATCGTGGACCGATTTTGAAAATTATTTTTTTGTTTGAAAGAGGTTGTTTCGAAATTGGTCTCATTTTAATTTGGTGAAGATCTGATGAAGACCTTTGGAGATATACAACAGAACTCTTCAATAAATGTCAGCAAATCTTTCGGGATTACTGCAATCGCATGTCTCTTCATTGTTTATACCATTTCATAACATAACATCACGCCAGTACGCTCTTAAGGGGTACGCAGATCTCTTATTTCACCGGTTATGTTCAAGTTTCATGGTATTTGGGTAATCTATTCTGGCGTTATAGGTTACTAAACAACTTGCCTATTAGGTAGGTACAACTAAAAAGTGAAAAATAAAAAACTTTTTTGCAAAAAAATACTACCGACTTCCAAATAAAAAACTACAAAGTGTAAAATAACTTTATTTTTGGAAGTCGGTGTCCATAACGCAAAAAATTGGTACCTACAAAAGACACCGACTTCCAAAAACAAAGTTATTTTACACTTTGTAGTTTTTTATTTGGAAGTCGGTAGTATTTTTTTGCAAAATAGTTTTTTATTTAAAACAAAGTATTCTAATACACAATCAATATCACATAATGGAAATTTCACATAAATTTTTATCATGATGAACCATAAACATCAGATGGTTAATATTAGAACAGCGGTGACAAATCTTCAAATCCGTTCAACCACATTGTGTAGCTAACATACTCTTTGAAATCAATGTCCGTTTGTAGAATCACACAACACAAAAGGATACAATGTTTCGGAAGAGCGTATGTTAATTGGTGTGGTGAGTGTCAGGTTGTATGCTAACTCCACGCCCTAGTTACACGTGAGCTTCTCGCATTCGTCCGCCTTATTGATACTTGGTGCAGCGAAGGTCTATTTGTTTCGAGCATACCAATAAATTATTACAAACAATTGGTTTAGTAAAAAAATGTTTCGTAAGAGTGTATATTAGTTGGCGTGGTGAGTGTCAGGTTGTATGCTGCCTCTATGCTCTGGAAACACATGATCTTCTTGTCTTCGTCCGCATTATAGATACTTGGTGAAGCAAAGGACTGTTTGTTTGAAGCACACTATTAAATTATTACTGAAAAATAGGTCAACAACAAACAAACTGACCTGTACTGACCCTTTAAGCTCCATCGATGGTTGATGACTGCTCATCTTGCGAGATGTTGAAAAAAAAAAATTACACACGCACATTTATTTTAAGTTAACTGACGCAATGTCTATGCTATATGTAGGCACACTTTTTAAAAAAAAGTATTGTAATACACGATCAATACTACGTATTGGAAATAATTTTATTAATGTAGAAACAAAAACATCAGTTGGATAAAATTAGAACAGCGGTGACGAATCTTCAAATCTGTTCAACCACAATGTGTAGCTAACATACTCTTTGAAAACAATGTCCATGTATAGAATTACACAACACAAAAGGATACAATGTTTCGGAAGCGCGTCTGTTAGTTGGTGTGGTGAGTGTCAGGTTGTATGCTGCCTCCACGCCCTCGTTACACGTGATCTTCTTGCCTTCGTCCGCCTTATTGATACTTGGTGCAGCGAAGGTTTATTTGTTTCGAGCATACCAATATTATTACTAAAAAATTGGGCAACAACAAACAAACTGACCTGCACTGACTCTATGAGCTCCATCAATGGTGGATGACTGTTTATCTTGTTATATTAAAAAAAAAGTTAAATTACACACACATTTAGTTTAAGTGAACTGACGCAATGCCTGTACTTGTCACGCCAAGCACTGTCAATTGTTAGAAAAGTACGTACTTTTTTTGCAGGTGAACGTTTTTTAAAGCAAAGTGTTCTAATGCACAATCAAAATCACGTATTGGAATTAATTTTAAATATGTGGAAACATAAAGATCAGTTGGTTAATATTAGTTCAGAAGCGAAGAATCATCAAATCAAGTCAACAACAATGTGAACTTAAAACACACTCATTTAAAACAATATCCATTTTTAGAATCACACAACACAAATGGATAAAATGTTTCGTAAGAGTGTATATTAGTTGGCGTGGTGAGTATCAGGTTGTATGCTGCCTCCATGCTCTCGTAAAACGTGATCGTCTTGTCTTCGTCCGTATTATTGATACTTGGTGTAGCAAAGGACTGATTGTTTGGAGCATCCCAATAAATTATTACTGAAAAATAGGTCAACAACAAACA
This sequence comes from Orthosia incerta, assembly GCA_948252205.1. Taxonomy (NCBI): domain Eukaryota; kingdom Metazoa; phylum Arthropoda; class Insecta; order Lepidoptera; family Noctuidae; genus Orthosia; species Orthosia incerta. The sequence continues at coordinate 19,780,795 of OX411767.1, forward strand.
AACTGACCTGCACTGACCCTATAAGCTCCATCGATGGTTGATGACTGCTTATCATACGAGATGTTAAAAAAATAATAATAACACACACACATTTATTTTAAGTTAACTGACGCAATGTCTATGCTTTAGAGCTTGATAGATGCTTGAGATCTTTTTAAAACAAAGTATTCTAATTCACAATCAATATCACATAATGGAAATTTCACATAATTTTTTATCATGATGAACCATAAACATCAGTTGTTTAATATTTGAACAGCGGTGACAAGTCTTCAAATCCGTTCAACCACAATGTGTAGCTAACATACTCTTTGAAAACAATGTCCGTTTATAGAATCACAAAACACAAAATGATACAATGTTTCGGAAGAGCGTATGTTAGTTGGTGTGATGAGTGTCAGGTGTTCTAATTTCTCATAGATTTTATTTCTAAATAAGGTAGATGTGTATTTTGGTACATTTTTCACTTGTCATCGAGCTGTCTTACTATGTAGACGTTAATTAAATACAGTCCTATATATTCTTCATGTTCATCTTTTATGACACATCACCAGCGCCCGAACATAAATTTGGTCCTTCGAAAGTGAAGTTATTTCATGGTTTCTGGTCTGGGGTCACTAGATTCGACTTTGGGGTCAAAATGAAATTCCAAGATGGCGCCGAACGAAATTTTTGAAACTTTCGTCATGGGTGTCATTTTCTTGGTTTATGGGGTCACTAAATGCTAATATGGGGTCAAAATGAAAATACAAGATGACGCTGACCGAAAATTTTGAAACTTTCGTCACGGGTGTCATTTTCATTAGTTCTGGGGTCGCTAGATACAAATTGGGGTCAAATTAAATTCCAAGATGGCGCCGACCGAAATTTTTGAAACTTTCGTCATGGGTGTCATTTTCATGGGTTTTGGGGTCGCTAAATGCTAAGATGGGGTCAAAATGAAAATACAAGATTGTACTGACTGAAATTTCTGAAAATTTCGTTTTTTTTTTTTTTATTATTTTTTTTTTTTTTTCGATAGGCTCGCGTTTGACCACTATCTCGCCTGATGGTAAGCGATGATGTGGTCGACGGTGAAGCACGCTTGCCTAGAAGTAACCTATTCACTCTTGACTTGAAGACCCCAAGGTTGTAGCTATCAGGAAACAAAGACTCCGGCAGGGAATTCCACTCCTTAGCTGTGCGTACAATGAAAGTATTCGCAAATCGCTTTGTACGTATGGGTGGGATGTCCACCATGTACCGGTGGCGCATTGCCGTGCGTCTTGTTGTCCGGTGATGGAAAGGGCTAGGCGGAATCAAATTGTGCAGTTCCATCGCACACTCCCCGAAATGTAACCGATAAAAAACCGACAGACTGGCCACTTGGCGTCGATGTTCAAGGCTCTGGAGCTTTGAGGCGACCAGTGCATCGTGGCCGATAAGCCTCTTGGCCCGTTTGTCAATCGACTCAAGTGCATCAAGTTGATATTTCGTCATAGGTGTAATTTGTATGGTTTTTGAAATTTAGACAGCGCCTTCTTTTTGTTTAATTTTGACCCCATAGTCACAATAAGCCACCCAAAAAACCATGACAATGACACCCATGACGAAAGTTTCAAAACTTTCGGTCGTCGCCATTTTGGAATTTAATTTTGACCCCAAATGCGTATCTAGCGACCCCAAAAACCATGAAAATAACACCCATGACGAATATTTAAATAATTTCGGTCGGCGCGATCTGTGATTTTCATTTTGTCTCGATATTTGTAAAAAGCTACCCCAAAAACCATGCAAATGACACCCATGAGAAACATTTCAATATTTTCGGTCGGCGCCATCTTGGCATGTAATTTTTACCCCAAAGTCGCATTTAGCGATCCCGAAAACCATGAAAATGACACCCATGACGAAAGATTCAAAAATTTCGGTCGGCGTCATCTTTGATTTTCATTTTGTCTTCATATTTGTTAAAAAGCTACCCCAAAAACCATGAAAATGACACCCATGACGAAAATTTCGTTCTTGGATTTTGATTTTATTTAAAAAAACAACCTAAAACAATCGAATGTTTGTAAACCCTAGTAGAAATAACTTTTTTGATTCATCAAAAAAAATATTCTACTGGGGTTTCTATTTAGTCCGTCCGTTTATGTTTTCAAAAATATGGATAAATAGTCAAATAATTGAATAAAATACGATTTAGGGCGTTTTTCAAACTAAATATACACAGATTTATCTAAAACAAAACACTTAAAAATTTCGTTATTACTACGCATTGTAATGCAACAAACGGTTTGGCATAAACTCTCTTATTTTATTAACTTTTAAAATCAATAGTAAAATAAGCCTTCTCTACACACCTTTACTGTGACACTTAAGCTGGCATTACGCACAAGCGAGCGCGCCTCACGCTTCGCGGTAACGTTAAATACCTACTTCGCCGGAACAAGCAAGCCTTAAACCACTTGACAAATACATTAAAGCCATCGTGACATTTAGATCACCGGAAACTATCGAAGAAATCCAGAGTTTTCTGGGTTTAATTAATTTTGTTGGGAAGTGGATTCCAAATTTGTCAACCTTAACAGAACCCATTAGAAAATTACTTCGACAAAAAGTGCACAAAAATGCCAAAATAACGGCATTTTGGCATAAAACAAGCAATGGCTTTTGAAAAGTTAAAACATTGTCCCTCTAAGATTCCCACTCTTGGGTACTATGACCCAAAAGATCGTACCCAAGTAATTGCTGATGCAAGCCCAGTTGGTTTGGGCGCTGTGCTGATTCAGTACGATGACAAAGGGCCTCGCATAATTTCTTTTGGAAACAAGAGTCTGACAGATGTCGAAAAACGGTACTGACAGACCGAAAAAGAGGCTTTAGCTTTGGTTTGGGCAATCGAACACTTTCACATGTACCTGTATGGAAAAAAAATTGAACTTATCACAGACCACAAGCCTCTGGAGGTTATATTTGGCACGAAATCAAAACCTTGCGCGCGAATCGAACGTTGGGTCCTTCGATTACAATCATATAACTATAAAGTCATTTATAAACCAGGTAAATCAAACATAGCAGATCCATTATCACGGTTGTGTTCGATTGCCAACAATATACAAGAAAATCCTTTTGACAATGAACATCATGTTAACCAAATTGTCCAATACGCGCGGCCCGTATCACTATCCATGAAAACCATAATTGAAGCATCAAACAATGATAACGAATTTAAATTAAATAAAAAAAGATGCTTTAATGCATAATGTTTGGGATGCTTCAATAAACAATTACAAATTATTTGAACATGAACTTTGGTTACATGATGGTGTCTTATTAAGGGGAAACAAATTGGCTATCCCCACTAATTTAAGACAAAAAGTACTAGAAGCAGCTCATGAAGGCCATCTAGGTATTGTCAACATAAAGGCTAGATTACGCGCAAAGGTTTGGTGGCCAAAAATAGACAAAGACGCCGAAAATACTGTAAAAAACTGCAGAGGGTGTATTTTAGTCTCAGGCCCAAATCCATCAATATCAATGAAAAGGCGTGTACTCCCTTCGAAAGCCTGGGTGGATACTGCTGTTGATTTATCGGGTCCAATGCCAAGTGAGGATTATCTTTTTGTAATCATCGACTATTACAGTCGCTACAAAAAGATAGAAATCATGAAATCAATCTCTACACAGGACACAATAAAAGTGTTGAAAAAAATATTTTCACGAACCGGTAATCCCGCCAGTATAACGTCAGACAATGGCAGACAATTTTGTAGGCAGGCATTCAAAACATTTTTTATCGAACAAGGCATCAAACTTTTTAACACTATTCCTTACTGGCCTCAGCAAAATGGCGAAGTCGAGAGGCAAAACAGGGATATTCCCAAACGACTAAAAATCAGTCAATGAGAAAAATCTGATTGGAAAGAGGATTTATTGAAATATTTAATGATGTATAACAGTACACCTCATTCTTCTACAGGAAAATCCCCATCAGAATTATTTTAACTGAATTTAGGTTTAAAGATATTTATTCTCAAAAAAGACACAAAGTCACTTACATGAGAACAATGCTTAAAGTAAAATATATAAAATTCGTCACAGACGTCACGGCAGCAATTATGATGCACCCATCCAATGCATTCAGCTTTAAGAAACGGTGTTATTTGTGAATAAATATGCAGCTAATTGAGTTTTGAATGCATTGAATGAGTGCAACCTTTTTATACATGAGGGTATTTTGTTATATAATTGTGCTCCTTCAAAAGTTAACATTTTTTTGCCAAACTTAGTTCTCATCTTTGGTAAAATCAGAAAACTAGCTCGGCGACCGCTACGTTGGGTTACTTCTTTAACTTTAATAAACGATAAATTAGTCTGAATACTTTTGTTGAGTGCCTTATGGATAAAAATACATGTATTGTAAATATATAACTGTCTAACGTTCATTATTTTGGTTTCTTCGTAGATTTTGCACGTTGATGTTAAATATGGAAAGTTAAAAATCATTTTTATTAATTTGTTTTGTGCAACTTGGAGACTTGCTAGCTTTGTCTTGGCCGCACTGCCCCAAACTTCAATCAGATATAGTAGGTGTGGTTTTACTAAGGCGTTATAGATAGTGTGACGTAGTCTATGAGGAATACATCGAACTATGTTTCGGAGGGATCCAAGTAGAGACGTAAGCTTTGTTTTCATATGATCCAATTGAACTGTCCATGATAGAGAACTATCCATTCTCAATCCAAGGTATTTCTCACAAGTTTTTTGCTGTAAGGGCACATTGTTGATTACTAATGGATTATGTGGAGGTATTATTTTATTTTTTGCTTTGAACAAGATATAGCATGTTTTAGAAATATTTATCGTTAATAAATTATATTGAAACCATGAGAAAAGGTTGTTTAAATCATCCTGAGCCTGCGAAACCAAATCATGAATGGAAGATCCGAAATAAAATAAGCAAGTGTCATCTGCGTATAAAGTAAGATGGCCGTGTAGTGTAATTTCCTGAACATTATTTATGTAGATTAAAAAGAGCAGGGGCCCCAAAATTGATCCCTGGGGAACTCCACATGTTATAGGTAATGTGCCACTTTGATAATTATTATCCATTCTAACTAACTGCGACCTGTTTTTTAGATAGGATTCAAACATTTTTAAGGCACTATCGCTAACATTGATCGTTTCTAGCTTTTTAAGTAGCAGTTCATGACTGACGGTATCGAACGCTTTTTTGAGATCAATAAAGATGCCAAGGACTATGTTTTTCTTATCTACATTTTGCTTAATTTTAGTAACGAGGTCGACTGTAGCTGTTAGTGTGCTACTTTTTGGTCTAAACCCGTATTGTCTGTTTGAAAGAAAGTTAATAGAAGTTAAATGTTGTTCTAATCGTTTGTGTATGATTTTTTCTAATATTTTTGACAATACAGGCAAAACTGAAATGGGTCGAATTTAGAATTAAGACGTTAAGTAATCTATTACAGTGTTTAGTAGTAAAGTTTCAATTACAAAACTTAAACTAAACTTCTTTATAGGATGCTTCATGATCGATAACTTTCCATTGGCCTTCTACCTTCTTTAGATGTACGATATTCCTTCTGTACACTTGACCAGTTTCGTAATTTCTAATATTTATATCGCTTCCTTGAGCCTCTAGAACTGTGTGAGGTATGGGGTTAAATTCTGGTGTTAATTTGTTTTCTTTTATCATGTTCTTTACATAAACTTTTTCGCCAATCTCCAATTCCCTATCTATGGCGTTTCTTTTTCTGTCTTCATTTAATTTGGTTTTTCTTTTTTTTCTTTGTCCCTGTCTCTTACTTCTGGATCGTCGTAGTTATTTTCCAGATCCGTTAAGAAAGGTAATTTATCACTAAATTGTCTTCCATAAAGAAGTTTAGTATAAGGTTTATAATTGTAAGTTTAATACTAAACACTGTAATAGTAAGTTAATGCTAAGGATATTAAGATACTTAAAAAGAAAATAACTACTAATTGCTTCATATTAATATTGTTAGTACTTTAAACTTAGATTAATTACAGTCTTAATTCTAAATATTGTGATTGCCCTTAAAACTTAATTAACATATAAAAAGGAAGAGATGTGGCATTCGTTAAAAAACGTACCGCACGACTCAAGAGGTCGCGCCTGGGGTAGTCCCGTTCGGTCCCTGGTAACGGTTAGACGCTACTCTTGAGTTGTGTGTGCTTACTGACAATTCGCTGGTTTTATTACAAACTAACCCAAGGTTACTTGTGAACACCACACCATAACTCGTAAATCTTTGCCAAGATCCACTAGAACAGTGTTAAGGGCCTACATGCGCTTTAGTGCCGTAAAACGGTTACTTTCTAAAGCATACTCCTTCGTAACGGCTAGGTTAAAAGGTTTGAAAAATATATTTATTATTGACTCATGTATATTATTTGGTACAGAAGGTTTTTTCGTGTAACTAATCGTTTTGCTATAAAAAAATAAATAACAACACGATATTTTTTCGCTACTTTTGGAAACTCCTCCAAAACGGCTATGATATTTAAAAATATTTTTAGGTAGACAGATTGGTGGTAAAAGGTTCTTAAGATTGTACGAGTACTATGCTTTTTTAAATCAATAAAATTTTGCGAAGAAAGTCTTGCAAAGTAAGGTCCAATGTATATATTCTAGCTCTCTAAAGGGGCGAAGCCTCAAGCCAGTCGCGCGTTACGTTAGCATTGGCGCTGGAAGGCTGTGTCGCTCGCTGCTCCGCCGGACTATCGCCCGACTAAGCGCATTCGTACGTGTTAGTGCCAATATATACTAAGTTTGTGTATTAGTGTGCGTTCATAGACTAGCTTGACGCAGAGAACCCAGCATGATCGTGCGCGTGTGCGTGTACTTACTGTACTCTTTATTGATGCTTTATATTTGTAGACTGTTTATATTGTGCATCATGAAAATTTATAGTAATGCCAAGACCAAGTAAATCAAGAAAAAATGCAGTACCTACTAAGGGCTAAGAAAATGCATCTTGTTTTGTAAGTACCTAATTACTTATTATATCTAAATATAGTCAAAGTACTACTTTAACTTTTTTATTATCTGATGTAAAATAGAATGTACTTTATAATTGTACTTACATAAAAACAATTACACATTTCCACGACTGTTTACAAATTTAATGTCATAATTGATATTAAGTTTTTACGATCTAGAAATAAATAAAAAAAAACAAATGAAATCGAAAGGCCATAATCCGACTAATTCTTAATTCTATTCAGGTAAATTTTAATAGTATACTAGTAGTAGAAATAACATGATAGCGGTAGTTAAATAGTCACTTGTTTTATTCATATTTATAAATAGTACAAAACAAAGTCTGTCGACGTCATTTCTGTTTCTCCGCTAAATTCTTTTAAACCAGGGCTGTCCAAAGCACGGGCTGCATGCGGCCGGCGGCTAACATTTGTGCGGCCCGCGGCTTCGTTCTAATTTACCACATTTACGCAATTTTATTTTGGTAAAATTACATTGTTTTACTTTTATGGTATCCCAAATAAATGAACTAAAATGTTTTAAATAGTTTGATATTACTTAAATGATTCACTTTTATTAGGTATTTGTTTGTGCGGCCCTCCAATCTGTTCAGTGAATTGTATTGGCCCGCGATCGTATCTGGTCTGGTAGCCCTGCAGCCTAATTGCGTAAGTGAATTCGGGAAAAGAGAATTTGTCATACTCTTTCATGGGGTCAAACCCTTTGCCTTGCCAAAGTCACTTATGCAATTAGGGTGCTATTCCAAACCACGCAACAGATTTGTCGCAAGTGTATAACCTTTTCAAGCTGCTAGGAGCCTCAATTTTTTTTGTGTTATAATACTCTTCCAGTAAAACACTTTCAAAAAGTTTTTTAGTGCGTAATCTCATAGTTTTTGAGAAAAAAGACCTTGTTTAAATAATTTCTAACAATAAAGTATTAAAATTTACATAATTTACCACAGGTAATGAACCAGATAATCAAGAACAAAGCGCAACACAGGCAATCAAAGATGATTCAAATGAAGAGCAGAATAAGAAGCAAAAAACGGATAATACTATACGAGTTTTAGCAGAGCTGAAATGAGTTAGAGAATTATAATTTATTGATTTTTAGAATGAACTGTGTTTGATTTGTAATCGTAAAGCGAGGGTATTTTGTAGGAAACTGTTACCACTGACATCATCATCTTCCTGCCCTTATCCCTTATACATAGAGCAACACGGACCACCGGCGGACCGGAGGGGAGTAGCCATAGCGTTTTATCCCGATACAAAACTGTCTGTCATTTTTTGCGGGGGAAAATCTGCTCTACCCACACTTTCTCAAATTCTCACACAAAAATAATCATCTGTTACCACGAAACTCACACATAAAAATAAAAAATACACTAACAATTTCACACACACATAGATACTTTCTGTGTCATAACAGTATAATGAGATAACGCAACTACACTGACAAGATGCTTACAGCCGTGGTTGTAACTACTGTCGATACGCATTATCGATAAATTCAAGAACTCGGTTAGGGATATTAGGTTTAAAAATTGATACAAAGGTAGATATTATATAAAGATTGACTTTATTTATTATGTACTACAATAATTAACGTCTAACAAATAAACTTAATTTTTAGATCATTTTAAAAACCATGATTATTGTTGAGGATTCTACCAATAAAACCAGGTCAATTACCGAGGAAATAATTCTTCTTTATTTCGATCTTGTGTACACGTGTTGCTTGCGCCGCTGCTCGCAGTAAAAAAGGGCTTTGTCGCTCCATTGGAAGTCGCTTCGCCCCCGTAAGGGGGCGAGGCGAGCGGTCACGAGACATGGTCTCCCGCCCGCGGGTGCAGCACCGAGGCTCGTTACATACATATTTGCGTGAGTGTCTGTATTGTTCTACTGTATCAAAAATAAAAACAAAGCTGAAAATAAATGATATTTATTATAAAAATACATTAGTAAGTACAATAAACAAGTGACGTTATTATCAAGTGATTCGGTGCAGTGTAAATTAATAAAAAAACATTAAAACCATTATATCACTGTGGATTGACATTGATCTACCCTGTTCGTGTGGAAAAAAAAAAACTTTTTGTTACAAACATTCTGAAAATAACTGTGCCCATATACCAGTGCGTGCGCATCCTTACGTCAGTGGAGTGTACAGTCTTATGGTGTCTGAAATCACCATAACGCCGTAATAAATCCATCAACACCATAACTTTGAATAGCGACATCTGTCTTTTCCTACGTGTACTGCGACGTTGCTCGTTCAATACAATCAAACTAACTTGAACATTCGCTATGCTTAAGTGTGGTGGCTGTGGTAAGTTTCTTTCGCCGGCAGATAGCGCTAAATGCGATATCTGCTGTTCGACTTACCACCGACGATGCGTTGGAGTCAATAAAGCAGGCCTTATAACGACACCCTGGCACTGTCCAGATTGTACTAAGAATCAAGCTGAAACACCCATGAGGGGGCATGCAGTGGCGCCACTGGAGGATAGCCTGGTGAATCTAATGGACACCAGTCCTATCAATACCACGGCTTTAGATGCCACGCAAGAGTTGGCTCGTGATCTCACAGCGGAAATGAGACAGTTTAGGGAAGAATTTATTTCTACGGTACGGCGCGAATTCCAATTGATGCGCGATGATCTGGCTGAGCTGCGCTCTTCCATCCAAAAAACGAACGACCGTATGAGTACTCTGTAGGAGAGGGTCGCTGCGTTGGAGAGCCGGAAACTGGCTGAACAGGGGTCATCGAATGTGACCGAGGTTATAGCTCAGCTACGAAGCGACATTAACGACCGTGACCAGGAACTCCTCGGTACCGACATACAAATCTCGAATCTGCCTGAGCCCCGCGGTGAAAACCCAGTGCATACGGTATTACTAGTGGCGTCAAAGTTAGGCGTAAAAGCTGAGGCGCGCGACATTGTGAGCGCTGAACGAGTTGGGGGTAGGCGCGTAAATGCGACGCAGCCGGCGCCGGTCGAGACTCGCCCGCGTTTCCTTGTCGTGCGCTTCGCGCGCCGTGATCTGCGCGACGAGATGTTGGAAGCCGCCCGAGTACGTCGCGGTATGACTTCGGCTGATTTAGATTTGCCTGGTCCAGCGGTGCGCCTATATGTCAACGAGCGCCTTACGAAGACCAATAGGGAGTTGTTTCGTGGGGCGCGGGAGGTTGGTGGTCGCCTCGGTTGGCAATTTGTATGGGCAAAGCGAGGCCGTATACTCGCCCGTTACAAACCTGGGGACTCTGCTTACCAGATCCGTTGTGAGGCTGATATCAATCGCGTGTTTGCCGCTATGCCCAATGTGCCCATGCAGGCTGCTGCCGATAATCCCCCTTCGTGATAATTTTAAGGCCCTCTTATATAGTTTTAGTTTATCATTATATCTAAATATTTTTTTCCTTTTATTATTTTGTTTACGTTCCATACCTGTCACTAAATGTCGCAAGTATAGTGTGGTATTATTACATGTCATTGTTTGTAAGCATATTGATTGTATCACGCCCGCGCCACTGGAAATGTTCAACTGGAACCGGTTTTATAACAATTGTTCTTACCGAACATTGACTGTTTGCGATCACGTACAATCGCCAAATATGCCTGGTGTTTTGTTTAATTTTATAGTAGCTTTTTTATTATTTGTATTTTTGTTTTTTAAGTGCTTTACTGACATTAAAAGTGTTGCATTAATAACCGAGAAACGTTATAAAATTAGAATTAAAATAGAAATAAAGGTGGGAAGTTTTAAAATTGAGTCAGGAATAACAGTAAATTTAACAGAATTGGTGTTCTTAATCGAAATAAAATTATGTAGCAGTAATGGCTAAAATAGACAAATATTTTAAGATTGGCTTTTTGAACGCAGGTTCTTTAGGTACAGGCCATGATGATTTTATTTGTGCAGTACTAAGGTATAATTTCGATATTCTGGCTATTAACGAAACTTGGTTACGCTCGGGCGAGGAGGGGCGCGCGCCTGTTGTGCCTGGCTATCGCCTGCGCCACTTGCCGCGGCCGTCCTGCGTTCGCGCAGGCCGGGGGGGGGGGGGGGGCGTTGGGTTCTATATACGGCGAGGACTGAGTGCGCGTACCTATACTGGCTCGATAGATACCAGGTTCGATTCCGTCGAGCAAATGTGGCTAACGTTTACAATGGCAGGTAAGAAAATTGCTGTCGGTACCGCTTATCGGCCTCCATGGTTTGACACTGATCTTTTCTTGGATGGTTTAACTAACACGTTGGCTGCCCTGGGAAATTGTGACCAACACATTCTACTCGGTGATTTCAACATAAATATGTTAAATACCTACGAGTCCGGAACTAAAAAGGTGCACGAGTTTCTGAAATGTTTGAGCCTGGCTCAATTAGTAACTTCACCAACACATTTCACTGACACGAGTGAAACTCTGATTGACCTGCTCTGCGCGAACCTTAGTGCGCGATACACGAGAGTGGAATCCTTTGGAACGTATACTGGTCATGTGGGGATGTTGGGTTAGACAAACAACTGTTCTCTAGCGATTACCTTTTATTACTGACTAAAGAGTACATGAGTCTTATATATTATTAGGATCCAGATTACATATATGGATAGTGTACTTACTACACCTCACCTCGGGGGTGAGAAAGAAAAAAAAAAAATGTTGTTACATTTTCTTTTTTTTTTTTTTTTTGCTTAAAGTAACTTAATTATAAGCTTATGTTACTAATGGTTTGGTTCTATTTTTATGGATTAAATAGGTTTTATTATTTTTTAATATTTCTACATTAACACCTAAATCATTTAAAATAACAAATGGACCTTCCCATTGAGTATCCAACTTACTTGCTATTTCATTTCTTATTAAAATTAATTGTCCTTTATTATATGTCACATTATTTGAAGATTTATCATAACTACTCTTACGCTTTTTTTTTACTTGTAAGTAAATTATTACGAGCATCTTGATGTGCTACTTGTAACCTATACTTAAGATCTAAAGGATAACTATCTGGATTATATAATGGTTCTATGTATTGACTAACTCTAGATGGTATAATACTAGCTCTACCAAATACCAGTTCGAATGGTGTGTACTTTGTTTCTGTATGAACAGTATTATTGAAACTGTAACACCAAAATTGTAGCCAGTTACTCCATGTGTCTTTTTGACCATTACATTGTATTCGTAAGAAAGCACCTAAATTTTTATGCGAATTTTCAAGCGCACCGATGGATTGATGGTGATACGCTGTAGACATTAATTTATTTATACCTAAAAGTTTACATACCTGTTCCATTATTGAAGATACAAATTCGGTTCCACGATCAGTCGCAATGGTATTAGGTATTCCAAATCTTAAAATAAAATTATTGACTAATGCTTTAGCTATACTTACGGTTTCCTTCGTTCTCAAAGGATAGGCCTCTACGAACTTAGTAATTCGCACTGCAGCGTCAAAATATAACAATTTCCTTCATTGTCTTTTTCTAATGGACCTACAATGTCTAAATATATCTTTTCAAAAGCATGTGAAGCCGTTGTAGTTATCTCCATGGGCGCCTTGACATACCTACAATGCTTCATTTTCTGACATTTAATGCATTTACTCACAAATTGTCTAATATCGTTTTCTAAACCTGGCCAGTAAAATTTTCTCTTAATATTATTGGTCATCCTACGTACCCCTGCATGACCTGCGGTAGGTAGTAGATGAAAATCATGTAAAATATACTTTCTTATATTATTTTGTCTTTTCAATTTAACTAATTCATCACTTTCTATAAAACTCATTTCCACCGAATTACTCGGGATTTTTAGTACCTCAACTACTTGTGGTTGATCAGGCCACGTTTCGTCTCGTTTACTAAAACTTGGTGTATCCATTTGTTTTTCTAAATCTAAACGCTTCTGCGCTCTAGTCATAACTAGCGAAATTTCGTTATTCATTTGCTTTAAAGTTTCTGATGTTATACTAATTCTAGATAATGCATCTGCGACGCTGTTATCCTTTCCCTTTATGTATAAAATTTTAAAATCATACTCTTCTAACGCAAGTCTAAACTTAAGTAGTCTGCTTGATGGGTCCTTCATTGAAAATAAATATATTAAAGGCTTATGGTCTGTCATAATTGTAAATGATTTTCCAAATACATAGGGTCTAAAATACTTTACAGCCCAAACAATTGCAACTAACTCTTTCTGAATGGTTGGGTAATTGAGTTCAGCTTTATTAAGTGGTCTGCTAGCATAAGCTACAGGTTTTATATTTTGATTGCACAAGACTGCTCCAATAGTCGTCCCTGAGGCATCTGTTTGAATGACAAACTTGTTATCTTCTGAAAAATCTGGAAATTCTAATACAGGTGGAGTTCTCAGTGCATGTTTCATTGTTTCGAATGCACTTTGACACTCATCAGTCCAAATGAATGGTACATGTTTCCTAGTTAATCTATTTAATGGACAAGTTATGTTAGCAAAGTTTTTAATAAATTTCCTATAGTAGTTACAGAATGCTACGAATCTTTTCACTTCATCTGTGTTTGTTGGCACAGGATAATTTTTCAATACTTCAACTTTAGCTGGATCTGGTAAGACTCCATTTTCTGATACTAAATGGCCTAAATATAGTATTTCTTTCTTTAAGAAATTACATTTCTCTGGATTTAATTTTAAATTAATTTTCCTAAGTCTTTCTAAAACATCTGTTAAGTTTTTGTTATGGATAGCTAAATTTCTCCCAAAAACTACTAAATCATCTAAATATATAAAGCATTTATCGTACGTTAACCCAGACATTGCAACTGACATTACTCTACTAAAAGCACTTGGACTTGTTTTCAATCCCATGGGCAGCCTCTTCATCTGGTATTGCCCAGTACTAGTAGTGAACGCTGTATACTCTCTACTGTTTTTATCTAAAGCCACTTGGTAATATCCTTGATTAAGATCTAGATGCGAAAAATAGACTGAACCCGAGAGTGAGTCCAAAATTTCAGTAATACTTGGCAAAGGGAATTTATCGTCTACAATACTGTCATTAAGTTTCCGATAATCAACTACTAATCGCCATTTTTTATCGTTCCCACTTTTTTTTGGTACCAATAATATTGGACTCGACCACTCACTCTTTGCTTCCTCTATAATGTCATTGTCAATCATTTTTTGAATTTGCCTATTCACTTCATTTTTCAAAGAATGCGGTAATCGGTACTGCTTCGTATAAACCGGACTTGTATTTGGTTTTATGGTTATGGATTGTTCATAAACATTTGTAGTCGTTAGCTTATCATCTGGTAAAAAGAAAACATCCGAATATTTAGAACATAATTCTTCAATAGATTTCCGTTCGTCCAATTTTAAATGATTTAATTTCAAAATGTCTAATAAGGTCTTTGCTCGTTCTAAACTGTTATTATTTGATTTAAAATTGCATAAGTTAAACTCTTCAATTGAATAAAGCTCTGGTTGAAAAGTTGGTAAATAAATATCATGTTCGTTTGTGTTCAAAATTTTTACCGGTAATCTGTTATTTTTTATTCGTCCTATACATCCCGCTAGAAAAATTCCTTCCGCTAATTGCTTACTATGAATAACGCAGTCATACTTATTAATCTTATTATCAACGTTTAACAATAAATAATGTATGGACTCACTTCGTGCTGGGATATGTAACACCTCAGCTGAGTAGTCTATGACATCACTTAGTTCTAAAGAATAATACTTTCCATATTTAGATAGGCTAATGACATTAGTCTCCAAGTTTATATTTGATGCATACTGACAAAGAAAATCTAAACCTAATATTCCATCCACCTTTAATGGTATGTTATCAAAAACATGAAGCTTGATATTAAAGTCAACTAAGTGTTGGTCATCATGATGAGTCAAACTAAGTTGAACAAACCCAGATGAGCTTATTTTACCTCCAATACCATGTATGATGGTTTCATCTCTAATTACTGTACTATTGTTTGGTAATGCATCTCTTTTAATTACGGACAAAGATGCTCCAGTATCTATTAACCAAAAATATTTCCTATTACCAATGTACAATGCTAAAAATTTTGCCTTACCTTGCAACGCTAAAATGCTATGTTTAAGATCGAAAAAACTGCATTTCGTTTATATTTGTAGTCATACTTTCGTTCTTATCAGATTCATTGTTTGTATAAAATATTCTATTGGTACGGCCTTTACTACGAGTTTCATTACTCGATCGATTCTCGTTCAAAGTTTGATAACCTCCTCCACGTCCGTTACCACGGTAATTATGGAATGATCGCCCACGTGAGTAATTGAAATCACGTCTGCCGATATTATTTGATAGGTGATTATAATTACCTCTCGAATTGTTTGAATTATGGTGATAATGATGTCTTCGGCCGCGTTGGTTTGACTGCTGATTGTAAGATCCACGGCCATTTCTAAAACTATTATTATTATGAAACTTACCTCTACCACGATGTGAAAACTGCATGACATTTTCGTTAGCCGAAGTCGATGCCGATGTTAACTCTTCATCTTTCGCTGCCTGGATCGCGTCCTTTAAACTGTCGTAATTACGCGCAGCAATGATTGTACTGAGTCTCGAATCCCTCAATCCATCTGCGAAGCGCTTAATCGCCAATTTTTCGTTGATCGGCTTGAGTACGGAATATCTCTCAGAATTACCATCTGCTTGCGATATTGTCAAATTAGTAAATAACTTCTCTAATTCTGTTCCAAACTGGTCTGTTGTACGCCAGCCTTGCGTTGCGTTTTGTAACCGGGATTGTATTGCAGTAAACGATTTTTTAGGCAGAAGTATAACTCGTAAATCTTTGACAAAATCGTTCACAGATGTGTAATCAGTGGATACACGTAATTTTGCGTTTTCAGATAATCTACTTTTCAAAACGAATTTCATTAGTAATTTTTTCCCCGTTTCCGATAACATGTCTGCGTACATCTCTACATTGTCGATGATACTTCTGATATTATTTTCGTTACTGTTCATAACAGGAATCAAACTACAAGCCGTTTTTAAATCGAACTCCATGATTAATTCTGAATTTAAACTCGCTTCTGAAATTTCACTGTCACTACCGCTATCGGGTTTGGTTACAGTACATAAATCAATAATTTGTGAATAACACAATTCTATTTCATTTCTCGTAACTGATAATGATTGTAATAATTCTGATTTCACTCCTTGTTTGGTAGATAATAACTTAATTAATTCTTTGCTTTTCCCATAAATTGTCTGAACCTCACTTGATTTATTTTTAATTACATTACCCTTAAACCTAGACTTTCCTTTCTTAATTAAATATTTCCTTATTAATATTAGTTCATTTAAACAATGTAATAATTCATCTTCCATTCCTTTATGTAAAAGTTATTTATAATTAAGCCATAGTGATATTATAATACATACCAAACTCCCACAGTGAGTTACCGTAGTAGGGATCACAGCGCGTAATATGATACATCGATACGCTATCACTTCATAACAACAATACTTGTTCATAATTACTAATTTAACTTAGAGTTCTTTATTATTATGCATAATGTCCATTATTATTTATGATGATTCGCGACGTTTTGTTTTACGCACTTTCGATCAATTATATTTTACGCACTTATATGTATATGCACAAAGCACTTGATACGCACAATCACTTAAATTGATACCGCACAGAAGGCATACGATGAACCCTCGAACTCCTACTTCATTGGAAGATTGTCTTGCTCTTCCCCGCGAATAGCTCTGGAACGGCTGAAGAACACGGCTGCTGAGGAGCACGGCTGACGGCTGAGAATTCTGGTTCACAAATACAGTCTCCTTCTCTACGTTTGACCGACACATTTTCACTAATTTATTTAATGTTCTCGATCCATTTTCACGAATTTAGGCTTATTTCCATGTACTTAGTTCAGTTCATTTTATTTTGCTTTGGAGCCGTAACACTACGCCGAGATATCAATCGCGTCACGCGCCCCAAAAATGGCAAGGGTCGCCATGTGGGGATGTTGGGTTAGACAAACAACTGTTCTCTAGCGATTACCTTTTATTACTGACTAAAGAGTACATGAGTCTTATATATTATTAGGATCCAGATTACATATATGGATAGTGTACTTACTACACCTCACCATCATAGTCAGTGAATTTCATATAAAACGTGACAAATTTTTACCATACGTGGCAAGTTATAGGCCTATTAAAAATATTTGTAGGGATAGTTTTAACTATGATTTATCATCACAGTTGAGTCAAGACAATATTATTAAATTACAGAATGTCCACGAAATGGTTGATAGCTTCAATAGGCGCATAATTTCGTTATTTGACAGACATGCACCGGTCAAGACCTGTAGAATAAAGGAAGTGTCATATCCTTGGATAACCGACACGATTAGGCTCATGATGCGGTTGCGGGACAAAGCATTGGCTAAATATAAGAAAACCAAAACAGGATCAAAAAAAGATTACTATAAACAATTAAAATCTTTAGTGGAAAGTTCTTTGTTTTACGAAAAATCTGCGTATTTTAAACAAAATATAAATAATCAAATTAAAAATCCTAAATTGTTATGGAAAAACATTAAATCCACAATTTCTTCCTCTAAGCATGGCCAAGAACTACCGTCACATTTTAAAAATCCTGACTTAATAAATAATACCTTTTTAAATGTGCCTGGCCATCGAGTGGCCAGCCCGTCACTTATAGCATACTATGAATCTCATAGATTTAATGCAGCAACCTTCACCATTTCTCCTGTGGATTGCGATGAAATCTCACGCATCTTTTTTCATTTACAATCGAACGCTGAAGGCTGCGACCACATTACATTAAATATGCTTAATTTAACTTTACCGTTTACTTTGGAACTTGTTACATACATTATAAATTATTCAATATGGTCTGCTGCGTTTCCTAGCCAATGGAAAATTGCTACTGTTAGACCCCTACCAAAAAAATTAAACCCCTTAGAAATTAGTGACATGCGGCCTATCAGTGTACTTCCCTGTCTTTCTAAAGTAATGGAGAGAGCAGTGTGCCTACAACTTACACGTTTCTTGGAAGAAAACCAAATGTTACCTGACCTACAGTCCGGTTTCAGAAAGCAGCGCAGTACTTCCACGGCGTTGCTAGATGTTACTGACAACATTTTGACTGCCCAAGATAAGGGTATGTGTACACTGATGGTGCTACTTGATTTTTCTCGCGCTTTTGACTGCATAAATGTATCCCTGTTACTGTCTAAGTTAAGCTACTATGGTTTCGACGACAATGCTATAAAATGGTTCCGCAGCTACCTCACTGACCGAAAACAATTTGTTGAGTTGCGCTTGAGTGACGGTACTACTTTGACATCAGCCCTAGCTTCTTTGGAAAGGGGAGTTCCTCAAGGCTCAATTTTGGGACCAATATTATTTGTTTTATACTGTGCTGATATTATAAAGTGTCTAGAAAATTGCAAGTATCACATTTATGCAGATGATGTCCAAGTTTATCTTTCTTTTAAGCCGGAGGACTATAGTTTAGCTTTAAAGCAGTTAAATGATGACTTAAATAGAATTGCCGCCTGGTCAGATGAGCATTGTTTAGTACTTAACCCGACAAAGACTAAATATATGTTGTTTGGTACTAGGCAGCAGATAAAGAAGGTTCCTTTAACACTGAGTTTAACTTTGATGGGAGAGCCTATTGACCGTGTAAACGAAGCCCGCAACCTTGGACTATGTGTGGATTACAGCCTAAGATTTGAAAAACATATCGCTAACTCGGTTCAAAATTGCTTTTATAGACTGAAATTATTATACAAAATGAGGCCCTTTTTGTCTGAAAAGCTTCGCGAGCAGTTAGTCGAAACCCTTGTACTATCTAAACTCAACTACACTGACACGGTTTACGGCCCTCGCTTGCTAGCACGAACAGAGAGACTCATACAAAGGGTTCAAAATGCGTGTGCGCGATTTTGCTATATTGTTCCCCCTAGAAGTCACATCACTCCTTTCCTTAATAGGCATTTTGTTCTTAAAATGAAGTCGAGGCGTAAATTACACCTGGCATGTCTTCTGTTCGGTATAATAAAACACAAAAAACCGAAATATCTATATGACAAGCTGTGTTGGATGACCGGTGGACGAGATTGCGCGCCCAGGCTCTGTGCACAGCAATTAGCGACGCAGTCTCACAGGACAGCAGCTTTTAGAGGCAGCTTTAGATATGCTGCATCCAAGGTGTGGAATAACATTCCACCTCCGATAAGGGTGGTGGGTACAATACACACATTTCGGACTCGTTTACGGCAATACTTAATAGATGCGCAACGGAAACTGGATATGGTGCAGCAGAATATTTCAATAATATAATTTATACCTATCCATTATTATTATTTTGATGTGGATGACTGCGGTCATCTGCTGTTGCTCGCCCGGGTAGGTAGTGCGCTCCTTTGGGTGCCTGTCGTGTCCCCTGGCTTGGTGCTGGAGGTTACAGTTGCGCTGCCCGCAGTGACGTGCCGTCGCGGAAAGGAAACCTACCCAAATATAAACAAATAATTAATATAACATATTTTTGACACCACAAATGCTGACAAATAATTATTATTTTATCATCTACTTACCCAACGTGTCTTGCTTTCTTGTTTCCGTGACGTACCGGATCGGGGTTGCGCGGTGTAACTCTGTCCAATCATCCAAATGCGGGATACATAGATGGTCTTCGTATGCATAATGAGATTTTAGTTCCACTCCATCAAAGAACTGAATAAGAAGTAATATAATAGTTAGTACTGTGTAAAATGATACACCCACTTGTTTCGATGTAGATACTTTACTTGTCATAAAATGTAAGATCTTTATAATGTAATAAGCACACTCACCTCGTATTATTTCATTCATGTATACTTGTTTGTTTAAATTACATGTTATATTTCACTGTAATCTAGCACCTAATTAGTTTTTTTTATAGAAAGTAGGTACCTTATAAAATGCAAAATAAAGAACAAATTATCCGTTGTTTGTCTTGCACCAATGCACGCGGCCGCTCGCAGTGACTGTGTGCGCCGTGTGGCGGGGGTAATGCACAAACTTAATGCATCTCCCGCGGTACGCCCGTTCGGTTTGTATTTTGTAGGTACTTCTTATTATTATTATTTATGCATAGTTTTTAAATAGTGGTTATTGATCGTAGAATATTATTTCAAACTCATACGACAATAACAGATTTATGTAAATATACAGGACACATTACTTATGTTTGTATGTTCACCTCTCAACCAGGTCCTGTTGAAAATCAGCGTCAGGCAACGCCAGTTGTCTGACATATTGCTGAACAGGGCCTGATTGGCACTGCCGTGAGTCACACAGTATGATTGTTAGTTTTAAGTTTTATTTTTAAGTTTATTTTCATAATTGTGTAGGTAACTTAATTTGTGGTACGTGCCAATAAACGATTTTTCTTTCTTTCTTTCTTTCTTTCTTTACAACGAACCCATCTTTGGGTTGTCCGTTGGACCTAGCATATTGCTAGCGCGGTCGTTCACCTTTGCGGGTTAATGATCCGCGCTAGCTATGTTTATGTAGTATGTGTGACTGCAGGCGCGCCGCGGCGCCCGTTACTGAACGGTACGCCGCCTTTTCACGACACTCTGGCGGTCTACCTCCGCCGGGTGAGACCCAGAGCGTACTCTGGGAGGCCTAGCGAAGGTGACCAGCGACAGGAGTGCCGGCTTTGGACGAACCTGCAGTTTAGTTATGTAAGCGCCTAGTGGCGCCGACTATGTATGTAGGAGCGGCAATGTTGTGTGTTACACCGCCCATGAACCAATAGCGTGCGAGGTACTCGCGACGCTATTCGGTGCAAGTGTACTGGCGAATGTATAGTAATGATTGTGTGTTCCCTCCTTGGAAGTCGCTTCGCCCCCGCAAGGGGGCGAGGCGAGCGGTCACGGGACATGGTCCCCTGCCCGCGGGTGCAGCACCGGAGGTCGTCACGACGACCCCGTCGTTTTGTTGTCCAATGGACCTAGCATATTGCTAGTGCGGTCAAAATGATCCACGCTAGCTATGTTTATGTAGTATGTGTGACTGCAGGCGCGCCGCGGCGCCCGTTACGAAACGGTACGCCGCTTTTTCACGACACTCTGGCGGTCTACCTCCGCCGGGTGAGACCCAGAGCGTACTCTGGGAGGCCTAGCGAAGGTGACCAGCGACAGGAGTGCCGGCTTTGGACGAACCTGCAGTTTAGTTATGTAAGCGCCTAGTGGCGCCGACTATGTATGTAGGAGCGGCAATGTTGTGTGTTACACCGCCCATGAACCAATAGCGTGCGAGGTACTCGCGACGCTATTCGGTGCAAGTGTACTGGCGAATGTATAGTAATGATTGTGTGTTCCCTCCTTGGAAGTCGCTTCGCCCCCGCAAGGGGGCGAGGCGAGCGGTCACGGGACATGGTCCCCTGCCCGCGGGTGCAGCACCGGAGGTCGTCACGACGACCCCGTCGTTTTGTTGTCCAATGGACCTAGCATATTGCTAGTGCGGTCAAAATGATCCACGCTAGCTATGTTTATGTAGTATGTGTGACTGCAGGCGCGCCGCGGCGCCCGTTACGAAACGGTACGCCGCTTTTTCACGACACTCTGGCGGTCTACCTCCGCCGGGTGAGACCCAGAGCGTACTCTGGGAGGCCTAGCGAAGGTGACCAGCGTCAGAAGTGCCGGCTTTGGACGAACCTGCAGTTTAGTAATGTAAGCGCCTAGTGGCGCCGCCAATGTATGTAGGAGCGGCAATGTTGTGTGTTACACCGCCCATGAACCAATAGCGTGCGAGGTACTCGCGACGCTATTCGGTGCAAGTGTACTGGCGAATGTATAGTAATGATTGTGTGTTTTGCGGCGTAAAGCGTGTCTATATTAACTTAGAACAAACTTCACGCCGCGGGTGTCGTGTGGGGTGGGTAGTGTTACTGTATGAGTAAGCAGCGTGTAGACTGTTGCTGCTTACTCAGGCGTCAAGTCCGGGAGGTGGATGGGGGCGCTACGTTTTTAACAAGGTCTCTTGGGAGGCGCTTTCTGTCGGGCGGGCGCGCGTGCCATGGCGCGATATCGGCTATATGGGGCCAGGCAGAAGCGTCGGCCCGCGCGAACATTGTTGTGGCGAGTCGCTCAATAAACTCGTCCAGGCTCTCTATACCGGTGTCCCGCAGTATCACATCGTTTCTTACTACGTGTGGGGCGTCGAGTATGCGTCTGAGTGTCAAATTTTGCTGCGCTCTTAGTTGTTTACGAGTTTTCTCGGACGTGAGTGCGTACCAAGCTGGGGTCGCGTAGGTGAGTATGGAGCGGATGTATGTTTTGTATATGCCCAGCTTGGTACGAGCGGGGAGGCGGGATGAGAGCACTGGATAGAGGAGGTTACGAGCGACCCTGCTCTGTGCCACCATCTTGTTTACGTGCGCCCTCATCGAGAGCTGGCGGTCAATGGTCACACCCAGGTACTTGGCCTGGGGTGACCACTCTATGTCAGCTCCCTGTAGTTTCAGGGGTGGTGGTAAGTTGACCATACCTGTGACAAGTGCCTGCGTCTTACCCACGTTAACGGACAGCCGCCACTTTGCAAGCCACTCGGGGATGTTATCGAGAGCGCGCTGCATTTTGGTTGCTGCGTGCTTGGCGTTCATGGACGTGGTAATAAATGCTGCGTCGTCAGCGTAGAGTGCTAGCGTCGCTTCGGGGGTAGTGGGGATATCGTCCGTGTAACGTGAGTAACACGCAGGCGATAAGAGGGCGCCCTGCGGCACGCCCGCCATTATCGGGCGGGGGGCAGATAGCTCGCCTTCCACCACCACTCTGAAGGTCCTGTGTGACAGAAAAGATGCAATTACTTTAACCACGCGACGGGGCGCGCTGGATGTGGCCAGCTTGTGCACTAGTCCCTCGTGCCATACGCGGTCGAAGGCCTTTTCCATGTCGAGGAATACCGCCACCGCGTGCTCTTTCCTGTTCATGGTTGTTGACAGCTGGTGGAGTACCCTCGACAGCTGGAGCGTCGTGCTATGTTCCGCCCTGAAACCAAACTGTTCTGGGCGTGGTGCAATGTGTGGTTCGAGATGTCGCAGCAGGAGTGACTCGAACACCTTCGAGATGGTAGGCAGGAGTGTGATCGGCCGATAGCTCTCCGGCTTCATGACATTTTTGTTCGGCTTGGGCAGCATGATGACGCGCCCCTCTTTCCACGAGGCCGGGAAGGAGCCCGTGCGGAGAATCCCCGTAAACAGGCGCGCCACGGCCGCGACCATACGGTGGGGCAGGTGGCGCAGCGCTGTATTGGGGATGTTGTCGGCACCTGGGGCCTTCCGGGGCTTCGTTCTCAAGATGGCGCGTCTGACTGCACCAGGCGAGAAGTAAATGGGATCCTCATCGGGAGCTATCGGCGTGGAGAAGTAATTAGAAGATGTTTCTCGACTGCTGCGACATGTTCGTGCTGCGTTGTCGGGTTGGGACGGAACTGACGCTCCAGGTGTTCGGCAAAGACCTCCGCTCGGTCTCCCGCTACGTACTTGTGCGCCCCGTCAGTGCCTAGAAGTGGTCGTACCGGAGCTGGGGTGTTCTTCAGCTGCCTACACAGCTTGTGGATGGAGGTCCAGTCGCCCTCCGCGGCGTCAATGTGTTCCTCCCAGCTCGCGGCTCTCATGGCACTCAACTCGGCCTTCACTTTTTCAGTGAGCTTGTTGAGTGTTGTTTTCATTGCCGGGCATCAAGTTTGTTGCCACTGCTTGCGTAGGCGCCTCTTTTCGGTAATAAGCCGACGAATGCGTGCTGGCAGGGGCGGCTGTAGCACTCTCCCCTGCTGCTGTGTCATTGTTGCTGTTTCCAGTGCGTGTTGTACGCAAGCAGTGATCTCGTCGGCGAGTAGGTCGCCGTCAGCGGCGGTGTTGATAGGCCGAGTTGGCGTGGTAAGGTTGATCTTTTCTGTATATGCGTCCCAGTCGATTTGTCGACGCGGCGCTTGTGGCTTGAGTCGGGTCGGCATATCTGACAGTACAACAAGCACTGGGTGATATTCGGACTGCATCTCGTCCTCCAGTACTTGCTGTGTGACCTGGCAGTGCAGCCCACGATGTACGACGATGTCTATCACGTCTGGCATGTGTAGGTTGTGGTCGGGCCATCTAGTCGGCGTCTCAGGTCCAGACACCGTGTATTCGTGGGCCTCCGCGTCCGCGAAGAGTCGTTTTCCCTCGCTGCAGGTGTTGGAGCTGTTCCACGCTGGGTGCTTCGCGTTGAAGTCACCGGCGAGGAGAGTCGGGTTTTTGGTGCTTTTCAGAAGCTTTTTAAGCTCCGACATGTCAAGCTTGTTGGTGGGAGGTTTGTAGCATGCGTATATTTCCAGGTCCTCACCGGCTACGTGCAGCTGTACACCCAGCGCGTATATAGATTGTAGTGACGGGAGGGGGAGTTCTTGGTGAACGACTCTTCTCTTTACAAGCACGGCCAGGCCACGGTAACTAACTCCTTGGGCCGACCGCTCGTCCTTCCTATAAACGAGATATCCTGGGAACTTGCACCTATCTCCAGGTCCCAGGAAAGTCTCGCTTATCAGCGCCACGTCGATGTCCTGTTCTTGTAGGAGGTGGCGGAGGAGTGTGACTTTGTGTTTCAGGCCACGGGCATTCCAGTGGATTATCCTTAACGGCTTATTATTCATTATATAATGTTAAAAGAGCGGCTAAGCCGTCAAGGATAACCCGTTCCACATCCTGGCCCTGCCTTATGGCCTTGATGAGGTCCATAAGCAGCTGTATTGCGCAGGCAGTGAAGTTTTTCTTTTTTTCATTTTGATTGTGCGTCGGCACGTGATTGGCCGATCTATTTTTCCAAGTTGCGCCCGATTGGTCGGTGCAACTATTAGTTGCTGTCTCGCCCGCTAGATGGCGCTCGGTGTATGTTTTTACGTTGCCGGCGCTTGCAGTGTTATCGAACTTTTTGTTCACTGCCTGCGCGTTGATGTCTTTTGTATGGGCTGAAATTTGGGTTGTTTCCTGGGTCACAGGGGGGTGATGGGGCTTTCTGCCCTTACCTCCCCTCTTCTTTTTCCTCCGCCCTGAGGAGGAGGCAGCGTCTCCGCGTTGTGTGGGCCCATTTGCTGCCGCCACCAGCGTCACGCCTTGAGCCACTTCTGTTGGTATGTTTTGCGATGTTGTCCTCGGGAGTATATCTGCCTGTCCTACATTTTGTGGGCGGCGTGATATATTCGACGAGATGGCGACAGTGCCCAGCCGCCTGCGTGATATTTCCTTCTGGAATATGGGGCACTTTATGTTGCTGGCCGGGTGCGGGCCGCCGCAATTTGCGCAGGTGGCCGGCTCTTCTCTTGGCCGTGGGCAGTCTCTAGCTGTGTGCCCCTCTCCGCATCTCACACAGGCGAGTGGGCGATGGCACTGGTGCGAGCTATGCCTAAATTGCTGGCACCTATGGCATTGTGCGGGCCCACGTTTGCCACGCCATGCTTCAATTTTGACCCCCCGCATATAAAGAAATACGGAGGTGTCGTATATGGCTCTTACATTTTCCGTTTTGTTGAGCACGGCGTGGAACACGCAACCAGGGCGGCCCTGGCGCGCATTAATGTGCCTAACGAATTCGGGCTCGTAGCCCAGGCTGCGGAGCTCCTCCTCGATCTCCTTCGGGTCCGTGTCCGGGGGCAGCCCCCTAATGGCTACTTTCAGTTTCTTGTCGGCCTGGAGCGAGTACGCGAACCAACTAATGTTTTCTTCCTTTTCCAGGGCGGTAAGGTACCTTTGTACCACCCTGTACTCGTCTTCGCTCTCAGGGGAGAATCGAACTCCTTGCCCGTATGGGCGAGCGTTAGGTGGTCGTCCCAGCTTTGCTGCCAGGGCCCTAAAATGCGACGCCCAGTTGGGCAATTTTTCCACAATTAGTGGAGGGTAGCGTGGCCTTTTCTTTTTTTGGAATTTTTCCGCACTATTTCCGGCGGTGGCCTGGGTGGGGGCTGCGTTTGGGTTGTGGGAGAGTGTGATATCATCAGCACTTACCCTAGTTGTCCTGGTCGTGGGTGATACAGGAGTGGGTTGCGACATGAGCGTCGGTGAGCGTCGTACTGCGTCGGCGAAAGTGGGCGAGATTGCGCCTTGTCTATCGCTCGCTAGCGGGTGCTGCGAGCTGTGGCGGTATCGCTTCGCCTCCTCCGCCAGCTCATCAGGGCTACGACGTCTTCTGAGAGCCGTACCCCCCATCTGAAAGTCAACATCCATATCCGCAGTGGGGTAGGGTGAGATCGGCGTGTTTTGTGAGTCTGTGTCCTCTAGGTCTGCCCTGCGCCCATATGACGCAAGCGAGGTATTTGACCCACTTAGGCTTGATTGGCCAGAGCGCATCGCGGGGGAGTCATATGCCGAGGAACGGGGGGGTGCAGGTGAACCCGGATTGGCCGATTTCGGCAAAGAAAGTGGCGCCACCTGGCGGCGTGGGTCTCGGTTTGGGCGAGGCTCCCGATTGGTCGGGCAGCTCGACTGCACTATGTTGCATGTTTGCGATAGTTGTGGGTGACATGCTTGTACTGAACGCGTTGGTGCAGTTTTAGGTGCTGGCATGGATTGCTTAGGTTCTGAGTCTATGTGCTTTTCAGTCGACTTTCGAGTTGTTGTACGCGGCGGTAAGGATGCGCGAGGTGCGTCTGTACGCAGGTATAATTGAGCAGTATTTGCCTGCTTCGTAGTGCTAGGCTGTGTACTGCATGGTTGCTGAGTGGTAGGTCGAGTTGGGTGAGCGCTGGAGCGAGTCACCGATGACCTTTGGTTGATGTGGGTAGATGGTGGTACCGTGGAAAAATTCGACTCCGGTGTTTTCAACAGCGGGTTTTTTTTATTTTTATTAGAGGGTACCGCGGGTTTGGTCGTAACAGGGCGGCACTGTGTTGCACTGTACCTGCTTGTTGGCGACGTTGGTGAGGCTGGGGAGTCGGTGGCAGTCTGCCTACCCTGGCTCCTTCCTTCGCTTGTTGTGGCTGCATGCTGGTTCCCGGCCGTCATAGTTCCCAGGTTGGGAAGTGATGCCGTCCGCTCCATGGACTGCCGATGATCTTGGTGGCTGGTGGTGCCGCGGTCCGGAGGGCCGCGGGCACCTGGTGGTGACATCTTCTTCTTCTTATTCTTGCGTTGTCTTGGCGCATATACTGTGAATGCATGAAAAACTACGGGCTAGTTTTTCCGCGACCGCTACAACGACTTCGCGCAAGCAAAAGCCGTTGGGCAGCAACGAAGTCCGCCCTGGTTGCCTCCGACAGTATAAGTTGAGAAACCTATACTATCGGCGACAAAGAGGGTAGACGAGTGGCGATCCGTGCGGGGATTAGTACGAGTGTGACGCAGAGGTGTGGTACGTGCGTTGTTGTCGGCTAACTAGGACGTTCCGGATTGTGTGTTTTGCGGCGTAAAGCGTGTCTATATTAACTTAGAACAAACTTCACGCCGCGAATGTCGTGTGGGGTGGGTAGTGTTACTGTATGAGTAAGCAGCGTGTAGACTGTTGCTGCTTACTCAGGCGTCAAGTCCGGGAGGTGGATGGGGCTGCTACGTCTTTTATAAGGTCTCTAGGGAGGCGCTTTCTGTCGGGCGGGCGCGCGTGCCATGGCGCGATATCGGCGATATGGGGCCAAGCAGAAGCGTCGGCCCGCTTAAACAGGTTTGTGGCGAGTCGCTCTATGAACTCGTCCAGGGTCTCCATTCCCGTGTCCCGCATCAACACGTCGTTCCTCACATAGCGAGGGGCGTCAAGTATGCGTCTTAGAGTGAGGTTTTGTTGCGCGCGGAGTTGTTGCTTGGACGCCTTGCTAGTGAGGGCGTACCAAGCTGGGGCTGCATAAGTGAGTATGGGGCGCAGGTAGGTTTTGTATATGCCCAGCTTGGTGCGGGCGGGGAGGCGGGACGAGAGTACTGGATGGAGTAGGTTCCGAGCGACTCTGCATTGCGCCGCTACCTTTTTGACGTGCAGCCTCATCGTGAGCCGACGATCGATGGTCACACCAAGATACTTGGCATGAGGCGACCACTCGATGTCGACTCCTTGTAGCTTCAGTGGTGGTGGGAGGGTTCCTTGTCCTGTAACAAGTGCCTGCGTCTTACCCACGTTAACAGATAGCCGCCATTTGGCCAGACACTCGGGGATGTTGTCGAGGGTGCGCTGCATTTTTTCAGCTGCGTGTTTGGCGTTTAAAGACTTTGTGACGTAGGCTGTGTCGTCAGCGTACAGCGCTATTTTGGCCTCGTGCGTTGTTGGGATATCGTCCGTGTAACGTGAGTAACACGCAAGCGATGAGACGGCGCCCTGTGGCACGCCAGCCCTTATTGGGCGGGGGGCGGACAGCTCGCCCTCCACCACCACTCTGAAGGTCCTGTTGGTCAGAAAGGATTTTATTACACTTACCACGCGACGGGGAGCGCTAGTAGTGGACATTTTATATATTAGCCCTTCATGGCACACGCGGTCGAAGGCCTTTTCCATGTCGAGGAATACTGCGACCGCGTACTCCTTCCTGTTCATCGTTGATGACAGCAGGTGCAGTATCCTCGACAGCTGGAGCGTCGTGCTGTGTTCCGCCCTAAAACCGAACTGTTCTGGGCGTGGTGTGATGTGCGGTTCGAGGTGTCGCAGCAGGAGGGACTCGAACACTTTAGAGATAGTAGGTGTAACATATATTTTGTTCACACTATGTTTGTTAGCGACATCTGCCTCCTTTTTGCCAAACAAGTTCGGTTAGTTGTGTCGCTAATCGATTGTTTGATCATTTGGGTACTAGATGGCGCTGACATATGTATGACATAGATGAAAGTTTAAATAAAATATTATATTCTATTTGTGTGTAATCATTTAATTCAATAAGCACACAAATTCAACATACAAATCAATAAATTATTAAATTCTTTTCAAATTAGTTACATAAAAAATGATAATTTAGTAAAAGGCCTATGGCTTAAAAGCAAAGTATTCAAGGTCTGTAGTTGCAATGACTTAGCCTTTTACTACGAGTGAACTTGCGTTGGGAGGACGTTGTCAAAAAAAAATAACCTCAAAGGCAAGGATCAAAAGAAAAGTTACGTAATGCTATATGGAGCAAGGCTGGCTAGCGTCAAGAAGAAAAGCTCATCATAATCAATGATGTAGGCGCTGTGAGTATTAGTTTGAATTTGTCTGAATGCCCATTTTCATGACACATGTGCGTTTGATCTTAACATGCAATTTTCTTCTCCTTGGCAGGGCTCCAAATGCTATCTTTAGGTATAATTTAATATATATATGAATAGCTAATGGTCAACTAGCTGTTCAAGCTACAGCAGTCTCCTCTTGCAAAAGGTTCCGAGCATTATAGTTATCATCTGGTATCCAGCAAGCTCACGGACAGCTACACAGAGAACGATGCTGTTTGAGGAATCATGTCTCCAGCATTGAATATTGTGGGTAATCTATATCCCTTCAGAAAGTGAGTGGTCCATACTTTGTAACCTCAAGATATTGTATTGATGGAATATGTGCTTGAAGAATTAAATTAGTTGACCAAACTTAAATGTGTTTTACTTCAGTCAGCTTCATGTGAGTTATTCCCTGCAATTGTCACAAGCTACTTGCTACCCATGAGTTAGCCGGTTGGGTAAGGAAAAGCAGCCTTACATAGGAAGGAGAGTGATCGGCCGATAGCTCTCCGGCTTCAGGGTATTTTTGTTCGGCTTGGGCAGCATGACGACGCGCCCCTCTTTCCACGAGGCCGGGAAGGAGCCCGTGCGGAGAATCCCAGTGAACAGGCGCGCCACGGCCGCGAACATGCGGTAGGGCAGGTGGCGCAGCGCTGTGTTTGGGATGTTGTCGGCACCTGGGGCCTTCCGGGGCTTCGTTTTCAAGATGGCACGTCTGACTGCACCAGGCGAGAAGCAAATAGCGTCTTCATCGGGAGCTATCGGCGTGTTGAAGTAGTCTCTATTGTGTTGCTCGACTGCTGCGACGTGTTCATGCAGTGAGGTCGGATTAGGTTGGAACTGACGCTCCAGGTGTTCGGCAAAGACCTCCGCTCGGTCTCCCGCTACATACTTTAGCGCCCCGTCAGTGCTTTGAAGTGGTCGTACCGGAGCTGGGGTATTCTTCAGTTGGCGGCACAGTTTGTGTATGGAGTTCCAGTCGCCCTCCACGGCTTCTATATGTTTCTCCCAGCTCGCGGCTCGTAGAGCACTCAGCTCGGCCTTCACCTTTTCCGCAAGTTTGTTGAGTTCCGTTTTCTGTGTGGGACATCTCGTTTGTTGCCACTGCTTGCGTAGGCGCCTCTTTTCGGTAATAAGGCGACGGATGCGTGCTGGCAGAGGCGGCTGTAGTACTCTACCCTGCTGATGCGTCACCGTCGCTGTTTCCAGTGCTTGTTGTACGCAAGCAGTGATCTCTTCTGCAAGTAGGTCAACGTCGGCGGCGGTGGTGATAGGCCGAGTTGGCGTGGTAGTGTTTATCCTTTCTGAATAGGCGTCCCAGTCAATGAGTCGGCGTGGCGCTCGAGGCTTAAGTCGGGTCGGCATGTCCGATAACACGACAAGTACTGGGTGATGATCGGACTGCATTTCGTCCTCCAGTACCTGCTGCGTGACCTGGCAGTGCAACCCACGGTGTACGACGATGTCTATCACGTCTGGCATGTGGTTACTATCTGTTGGCCATCGGGTCGGTGTCTCAGGTCCAGACACCGTGTACCCGTGGGCCTCCGCGTCTGCGAAGAGTCGTCTTCCTTCGTCACTTGTGCTGTAGCTATTCCACGCTGGGTGTTTCGCATTGAAATCACCGGCGAGGATTGTCGGGTTTCCTGTTTTCAACAGGATGTTTCTGAGCTCCGACATGTCCAGTTTATTCCTAGGTGGTTTATAAAAAGCGTATAGCTCTATATCCTCGCCGGCTACATGCAGCTGTACGCCCAGCGCGTATGCTGTCTGTAGTGTAAGCAGGGGGAGCTCTTGATGTACGACTCTTCTATTGACAAGTATGGCCAGGCCACGGTAAGTATAGCCGAGTTCCGACCGCTCGTCCTTCCTATAAGCGAGATAACCTGGGAACTTACACCTATCTCCAGGTCCCAGGAAAGTCTCGCTTATCAGCGCCACGTCGATGTCCTGTTCCTTTAGGAGGTGGCGGAGGAGAGTGACCTTACGCTTTAGTCCGTGGGCATTCCAATGTATTATCCTTAACGGTTTATTGGCCATGGTAAAGGGTTAAAAGAGCGGCCAAACCGTCAAGGATAACTTGCTCCACGTCCTGTCCCTGCCTAATGGCCTTAATTAGGTCCATTAGCAGCTGTATGGCGCAGGCAGTAAAATTCTTATTCCTGTTATTAGTGTATTGAATTTCTTTAGATTCCATATTTTGTTTGTTTTGTGTCGGCCCGTGATTGGCCCACCTCTTATGGCTCGCGCCGTCTGATTGGCCGACACTATTTTTTGTTTGTGTTCGGTCCGCTAGATGGCGCTGGGAGTATGTATTTGTGCCGGCGCTAGTTGGTTTATTTACTTGTTCGTAATTCACTGCCTGCGCGTTGATGTCTTTTGTTCCGGGAATATTAGGAATGTTGTTGGTCACTTCCTGGGTCGCTGGGGGGTGATGAGGCTTTCTGCCCTTCCCCCCCCCTCTTCTTCTTCCTCCGCCCTGAGGAGGAGGCCTCCTCTCCGCGTTGTGTGGGCCCATTTGCTGCCGCCATCAGCGTCACGCCTTGAGCCTCTACAGTTGGCATCGTTTTTGTGGTTGTCGTCGTTTTCTCTGCATGCCCCGCGTTCTGAGGGCGGCGTGAGGTTTGGGACGAGATGGCGACAGTACCCAATCGCCTGTGTTGTATTTCTTTCTGAAATACGGGGCACTTGATGTTGCTGGCCGGGTGCGGGCCCCCGCAGTTAGCGCACGTGGCCGGCTCTTCCCGTGGGCGTGGGCAATCTCTTGCTGTGTGCCCCTCTCCACATCTCACACAGGCGAGTGGGCGATGGCACTGGTGCGAGCTATGCCTAAATTGCTGGCACCTGTGACATTGGGCGGGCCCACGCTTGCCACGCCATGCCTCAATCTTGACCCCCCGCATGTATAGGAACACGGAGGTGTCATAGATTGCTCTGACATTCTCAGTCTTGTTCAGCACGGCGTGGAATACGCAGCCAGGCCGACCCTGGCGCGCATTTATGTGCCTTACATATTCTGGCTCATAGCCCAGGCTGCGGAGCTCCTCCTCTATCTCCTTTGGGTCCGTATCCGGGGGTAGCCCCCTGATGGCCACCTTAAGTTTTTTGTCGGCTTGCAAAAAAGGGCTTTGGCCAACAATGGCCCCTTATTTATAGAAATATTCCTAACGCCGCGCCCCTCTGCAAATTGCGCCGTGTCGAGCAATTTCACGTCGATCGAACGTCGACCAATCATAGCGGAGCGGTTACTCGACCAATCGGCGCAAAGTAGTCACAATTCGGGCGCGGCTCTATTCCATGACAAAACGTTCCTGTAACGAGGCCCGTTTGACTATTTCGAATTAATTTTACTTTAAATTAGGAGCCTCGCTACAATAAGTTAACAAAACATATTAGCAACATAATTAGGTTTACATATAAAGCAAAAACATATTACTTAACTATCCCAAACACTTACATAAGTCCATATTCACTATCACTGTCCTAAACACTTTATAAGTCCATATAGTCACTATCAATCATGAGTCTGAGTCTATATACACCATCACAAATCGCACGATGTTGAGGCTTCGCAGGCTGCGTCACCAACAGTCTCCCCCTCGGTGCCTTGCACCTCAGCTTGCAGGGGTGACGACGCTGGCACTATCACGACCAGCCGGGATGCTGGCCGCCGTAGTACGCCCGCCTGGGTGCGGACGTCGACGATCCGAGTTCATCCATCTGGCTCGGTGTAGGTCGCGCTGATCACGCCACGTGGCCACGAGCAGCGTGGCAAGGTGTGCTCCACCAGCAGGACGAGGTCGCCGACGGTGGGATCCCGATAATGGGGACCCTGGAAGTAGCGGGACGAGAGCGTTGGTAGGTACTCTCGCACCCATCTGGCCCAGAAGTGGTCGGCCAGGCGCTGGGATGTACTCCACGATGGAGAACCGATGAGCTCAGCGTCGTTGAATGAGCCAAACATGTGGGCTCCGCTGGACCTGTCGATAAGAAAGTGGTAAGGGGTCAGTGCTTCTTCTTCGTTGGGGTCGGTGCTCACGGACAATAGTGGCCGTGAGTTGACCACGTGTTCTTCCTCCAGTAGCAGGGTGTGCAGGACCTCCACCCTTGGTCTTCTTTCGTGGAGTGTCGCTGCCAGTGCGATCTTGTCGGTGCGCACTAGCCGTTCCCATGAGCCATCCATGTGTGGGGCTCTTGGAGGAATGAATCTCAAGACTATGCCGATTCCGTCGGTTTTCGACGTGTAGCGCCGGCTTCTGACGAAGTTTCAATTCTTCGCTGCTTCTTCTCATGATGACCGGCGACTTGTCTTTCTTCCGTGTCTTCTTCCAAGCCGGTCACGTTCCATCTTCGTAGTTGTTCTGGTGCTGGGTGTTCTGTGGGCGATGCTTCTCTTGAAAGCGCCCACAACTTGCGGCAATATTGCCGTCGCCAACCTCCCTGGCTCTGGGACGGCAGTGGTCTCGACTCTTCTCAAGCTCAACGTGCGTTCAACGGCGCGTGGTTTTTCTTCTCCAGTGTCCTTGGTGAAATCCTTTTTATCCCGTGGCCACTCTTCTTGGCCTTTATCTAGGAATGACGGCCCCACGAACAACCGATGTTCTTTGTTGGAGTCCTTGGGCACGTCTCGCATGGCGTCGTCCACGTCAATCTGCTTCGTGGGTGCCCATCGCCATTCCCTGTGATCATCTTTGAAGCTGGGTTGTATGACGAGGTGATTCACGACCTTGACTAGAGCGCTGCCGCTTGACCGCACTCCATGTAGCACCCATCCCAGCTGCGTTCTCGATGCGACTGGCTCGCTGCGGTGGCCATGCTTGACTTCCTGCGAGGTGATGAGATGCCAGTTGTCTTGACCAATGAGCACCGACGGCTTGGCATTGGGGTACTTCAACTGGTCCTGTATCTCTTCCAGGTGCTCGCATCCTTTCAAGTCCTTTTCATTGACTTCCTGAGGTGTCAAGTGCAGATTCTTCACAGAATACCCGGACAACTTCTCGACATTACGGACGAACATCCCGCGGATTTTGAGGTCGATCTTCTGGGACTTCTGGTCCATGCGGTGGCCGCCTACGCCTTCTATGCGCAGCTCCTCTTCTGGCCCTCGTGCCCCGATCTTCTCGACTATTGAGTCTTCTATTAGCGTGACCGTAGAGCCTTCGTCCATAAGAGCGTAGACGCAGACGTTTCCCTTTGGCCCCGTTAGTTCGACCGGAACAATCTTCAGATACGCCTTTGCTCCCGCTCGCGTCGCGTTGACCGTAGAAGCTATCGTTTGGGTGGTCATTTCTTGGGTCGTCGGCTTCGTTGCTTCTTCATAATGCAACAGCAAATGATGGCCCTTCTTGCACTTGCCACATGGCTTCGCTTTGCAGCTGAAGCTCCGATGCCTTCCTTCTAGGCATTTGTAGAAAAACCCAGACTTCTTGGCTTGCTCCCATTTGTCTTTAATGGACGCTTCACTAAATTTCTTGCACTTCAGAAAAGTGTGCTCGCCTTCACACAGCGGGCAGGTAATCTTGTCGCGTTCCTTCCTGTTATCTTCTTTGCAGGAAAACACAGAAGCTGACTTCGTCCTGCACTCATGTTCGCCTTCAGAATCTTCTTCTGACGTGTCATTTTCTTGGTTCCTAGCAGCTCGAGTGGTATGCACGCCACGAGAGCCCGCGTTTCGCGTTCGGAACCTCATGCTTTCTTTCTTTGTTCTGGATCCCACGAACTCGTGCATCTCAAATTGATCCACCATGTCGTTGAAGAACTGCATGAGGCTTAGGAGTATGGGCTCATCTTCATCTTCTTTCTTTGCTCGATACTCGTACCATTTGAAACGCACCAATGTACACATTTTTTCTATGATTCTGCTTGAAATATCACTTGAGTGCAGGTAACTTTGTCTCTTCATTTGTTTTACGACGCTAACGGTATTCGACACTGCCCCGGCGTAACGTACCAACTCTCTTGCATCTTCTGACATCGGAGGAAGCTTCTCGATGTTTTCTATCTCGCTTCTAATGAGATAAGTGGGGCGTCCGAAGCGGCGCTCCAAGGCGGTCATTACTTCTTGCGGGTCGATCTGGGTGAACAATAACGATTTCACCGCTTCTTTCGCTTTGCCCTTGACAGCTCTTCTCAATCTTCCCATGTTCTCTATCTATAATGTTCTATATCTGAGAAGAGCGTGCGAGTATCTTCGTAAGTCGCCTTGAACGCCATCCAATCGCAAGCGTCGCCTTCAAACTGGTGCAGCTCGCTGACGTACTTTGGTGCACGCTGCAGGAATGAAGTCGCCTTATTCTCAGACGCGGACTTGACAGCTTGAAGGATTGCTTCTGCCAGCTGGTTGGTGTGACTCGGTGCGGCGATCGCGACCTCTGGGGCGGGCAACTCACATGGCGGCTCCCCCTCGTTGCGTTCCACACTCTTCGTCGTTGACACCCATGCCGCAGTTGCCTGCACTGCGGCGGCTTCGACTTCAGCCTCTTCTTCTCCTTCCTGGTCACTCAGGTCCGTATCATCTGCGCGCGCTAGTTCCAGCTTGGTGTTAGCAAGCTTGGCCTTCATTCTTATTTCTTCTAATTGCAACATTTCCAGCTCCAATCTTGATTCTAATTCTTTCTTCCTTCGGGAATTATTCTTAGAAACTGACTTGGGCTGCTTCTTCTTGCCTTTTTCAACCACGGTGATGTCGGCGTCCTCGACCACAGTCGAGTGTTCGGTCGCTGCGGTGCTGTCGGTCACTGTTTCCGACGTGGCACCCGAAGTCGTCCCGTATCACCACCGCTGGTTTCTTCCTCGGTAGTTGACCTCGTGCTATCTCCTTTGCGGTTTAGCGTCATCATATCGGGCTTCGAGATGAGTGACTTCTTCAAATATTCACTCTTCCCAGCGTAAATTCCGACGAATCTTCAATAGGAAATCTTCCTGCTTCCAAGACGCGACGTAAGTAGGTACTTATTCTTCGTGGCGCAAGTAGCGCTTGGGCCTTACTTGCTGCCGCTAAGTACTTCACCCCGATGTCGAGCTTGAGCGTAGATTCGACGTGGAATTCCAAGTTGATATGACGAACACAGCGATAATTCTTCACGGTATCCTTTGATGTCTTCCCGTTGGGTATTCACGTTATGACGTCTTGAAATCTTCACGTTACGTACGGTCGTCTTGAAAAAGACGTTTGGTTGTGATCGTTTCGAAAAAGACCACGTTTATGATCGTCTCGAAAAAGACCACGTTTTGACCATCTGATAGAAACCACCACACGTTTTCGACCCTCTTAAGGACCACGTGTTTTACTATCGTCTTGAAAAAGACGTTTGGTTGTGATCGTTTCGAAAAAGACCACGAGTTCTTGAATTATCTTGAGTAAGATAGCACGTCTTGTTTCACAGTATCTTCAATTCTTCAGCGGCGATACTGTATTTCTTCTGGCTTCAGTCTTGAATCCGGCTTTCGAAGGACCATGGCATTGTTGAGGATTCAACTAATAAAACCAGGTCAATTACCGAGGAAATAATTCTTCTTTATTTCGATCTTGTGTACACGTGTTGCTTGCGCCGCTGCTCGCAGTAAAAAAGGGCTCCTGGAAGTCGCGTCGCCCCCGTCAGGGGGCGAGGCGAGCGGTCACGAGACGTGGTCCCCTTCCCGCGGGTGCAGCACCGAGGCTCGTCACGACGAATACATCCTTGGGTTGTCCACTGGACCTAGCATGTTGCTAGCGCGGTCGGTAACTTTTGTAAGTCAATGACCCACGCTAGCTATGTTATTGTTGTATGTGTGACTGTAGGCGCGCCGCGGCGCCCGTTATGAACGCCGCTTCTTCACGACACTCTGGCGGTCTACCTCCGCCGGGTGAGACCCAGAGCGTACTCTGGGAGGCCTAGCGAAGGTGACCAGCGTCAGTAGTGCCGATTTTGGACGAACCTACAGTTTAGTAATGTAAGCGCCTAGTGGCGCCGTTATGTATGTAGGAGCGGCAATGTTCTGAGTTACACCGCTCATGTACCAATAGCGTGCGAGGTGCTCGCGACGCTATTCGGTGCAAGTGTACTCGTGAATGTGTAGTAATGAATGTCTGTTTTGCGACGCAAAGTGAGTCTATATTAACTTAGAACAAACTTCACTCCGCGGGTGTCGTGTGGGGTGGGCAGTGTTATTGTGTGAATAAGTAGCGTATAGACTGGTACTACTTATTCAGGGGTCAAATCCGGGAAGTTGATGGGGTCCCGGTGTCGGGTAGCAGGTCTCTGGGGAGGCGCTTTCGGTCGGGCGGGCGCGCGTGCCATGGCGCCAGGTGTTTTACATGGGGCCAGGCAGAAGCGTCGGCCCGCGCGAACATAGCTTACGCTAAGCGCCCCATGAACTCATCCAGGCTCTCAATCCCTGTGTCACGCTGTATGACGTCATTCCTCACACAGCGAGGGGCGTTCACTACGCTACGTAGTGTCAGGTGTTGTTGTGCACGGAGTTTCCTCTTGTTTACCTCGCTGATGAGGGCGAACCAAGCTGGGGCGGCATAGGTGATGATTCGGCGCACGTAGGTTTTGTAGACTCCCAGCTTGGTCCGGGCGGGGAGGCGAGATGAGAGCACTGGATTGAGGAGGTTTCGAGCTACCCTGCTCTTGTTGACTACCTCTGTGACATGCGGCCCCATCGTGAGCCGGCGGTCGATGGTGACGCCTAGGTACTTGGCCTGGGGGGACCACTCGACGTCGGCTCCTTGTAGCTTCAGTGGTGGCGGGAGGGGGACGTGACCTGTAACTAAGGCCTGCGTCTTACTCACGTTTACCGACAGCCGCCATTTGGCTAGCCATTCGGGCAGTTGGTCGAGGGAGCGTTGCATTTTACGCGCTGCATGCTTCGGATTTATCGAAGTGGTGATGAATGCAGCGTCGTCCGCATACAGCGCTAGTGTCGCTTCTGGGGTCGTGGGGATGTCGTCTGTGTAGCATGAGTAAGACGCAGGTGACAGGCAGCTTCCCTGCGGCACTCCCGCCAATATCGGGCGGGGGGCGGAAAGCGCTCCCTCCACCGCCACTCTGAAACTCCTGTGGGACAGAAAGGATTGAATTACCTTTACCACGCGACGGGGCGTGCTAGTTTTGGCTAGCTTATATACTAGTCCGTCGTGCCATACACGGTCGAAGGCCTTCTCCATGTCGAGGAGTACTGCTACCGCGTATTCCTTCTTATTCATTGTAGATGACAGCAGGTGCAGTACCCTCGACAGCTGGAGCGTCGTGCTGTGTTCAGCGCGAAACCCGAATTGCTCCTCTCTTGCGTCGCTCCTGCTGCGACATCTAACGCCGCATATAACACATATGCGGCGTTAGATGTCGCAGCAGGAGCGACTCGAATACCTTGGAGACGGTGGGCAGCAGCGTGATTGGCCGATAGCTTTCCGGCTTCAGGATGTTTTTCCTCGCCTTGGGCAGCATAATGACGCGCCCCTCTTTCCACGAGGCCGGGAAAGGAGCCCGTGCGCAGGATCCCCGTAAACAGGCGCGCCAGGGCTGCGACCATGCGGTACGGCAGGTGGCGCAGCGCTGTATTAGTGATCCCGTCGGCACCTGGGGCCTTCCGGGGCTTCATTCGCAAGATGGCGCGTCGGACTGCCCCTGGCGAGAAAATGATGGCGTCTTCATCGGGAGCTATCGGCGTAGCGAAGTACTCCCCAAGGTATTTCTCAACCGCTGCGACATGCTCGTGTTCAGTGGTCGGGTTCGGCTGGAATTGACGCTCCAGGTGTTCCGCGAAGACCTCCGCCCGGTCCTCGGCTATGTATTTTAGTGCCCCGTCGCTGCTCTGGAGTGGTCTTACCGGAGCTGGGGTATTGTTCAGTTGGCGGCACAGCCTATGAACGGAGGGCCAGTCGCCCTCCGTGGCGTCTATTCGTTCCTCCCAGCTCGCGGCTCTCAGAGCGCCGAGCTCGGCCTTCACTTTTTCAGTGAGTTTATTCAGCTGGGTTTTAAGCGTTGGGCACCGCAGCTGCTGCCACTGCTTGCGTAGGCGTCTTTTTTGGGTTATAAGTTTTTGTATGCGAGTGGGCAGGGGCGGCTGAAGCACTCTCCCTTGCTGCTGTGGTACTGTTGCTTCTTCCATAGCTTGTTTTACGCAAACAGTGACGTCATCGGCTAGTGCATCTACGTCCGCAGCGGTCGTGATAGGCCGAGTCGGAGTTGTGGCTTCAATCCTTTCTGCGAATTTGGTCCAGTCAATTTGGCGACGTGGCGCTAGAGGCTGTACTCTGGTAGGCATGTTTGATAGGACGACGAGTACGGGGTGATGGTCGGACTGTAGCTCGTCGTCTAGTACTTGTTGGGTAACCTGGCATGTTAGCCCTCGGTGTACTATAATGTCAAGTACGTCTGGCATATGTGCTGTGTTGTCTGGGTAGTGTGTGGGTACATCTGGGCCCGACACTGTGTACCCGAGGGCCTCGGAGTCCGCGAAGAGTCGTCTACCGTCCTGGTTTGTGTTGTAGGCGTTCCACGCTGGGTGCTTCGAGTTAAGGTCCCCGGTGAGGATGGTAGGGTGGTTTGTGCCGTGTAGTAGCGCCCGCAACTCTGTTAGATCCAGTTTGTTGTTGGGCGGTTTGTAGCAAGCGTAGATGGCTAAATCCTCGCCGGCTATGTGCAGCTGTACACCCAGCGCGTATGCTGACTGCATTTGTGGCAGTGGTAGTTCCTGGTGGACGACTCTTCTCTTTACAAGTACAGCCAGGCCACGGTAACGGGCATTTAGCGCGTTGGCCTCATCCTTGCGATAGGCGAGATAGCCCGGGAACCTGCACCTATCCTCCCAGGTGAGTCTCGCTTATCAGCGCCACGTCGATGCATGTTCCTACAGGAGATGGCGGAGGAGCGCGACCTTATTCCTGAGGCCGCGGGCATTCCAGTGTAGCATCCTTAACGGCTTATTGTTCATGGTAGAGGGTTAGAAGCGCGGCTAAGCCGTCAAGGATGACCTGCTCCACGTCGTGCCCCTGCCTGATGGCCTTAATTAAGTCCATCAGTAGTTAGATCGCGCAGGCAGTGAAATTCCTGTTTTGTTTGTTTACTTTATTTGTCCTACTTTGTGCCGCCTCTTGATTGGCTGCGTAGTTTTGGTCAGTGCCGGCTGATTGGTTGACGCTTGTCTCGGTTTGGAATTCATGCGACAAGTGGCGCCTTTGTTGTTGATCTGTGCCGGCACTGGCGGCCATCTTGAAGTTTTTACCCGACTGATACAAGGTGGTATCGTGTTTTTGTGTGGGTATTTCTACGTTTTTGCGACTGTTTTCGTACACTGCCTGCGTTTGATGTTTGGCAGGGGCTGCCTCTGTGATTTATTCCTGGGTCGGTTGGGGGTTCGACCTCTTGTCCTTACCCCCTCTCTTTTTCCTCCTCCGCCCTGAGGAGGTGGTGGTTTCACCACGCTGAGTGGGCCCATTTGCTGCCGCCATCAGCGACGCACCTTGAGCCTCTTCTTGCGGCTGTCTCTCTTCTTGAGGTTGTGGTTGTGCCACCTTCTGTGGCCGGCGTGAAGTGGTGGTCGTGATGGCGACCGTCCCCGCCCGCCTGTGTTGTATCTCTTGCTGAAATATTGGGCATTTCACATTGTTGGCCGGGTGGGCGCCCCCGCAGTTTGCGCAGGTGGCTGGTTCCTCACGTGGGCGTGGGCACTCTCGTGCTATATGCCCTTCCCCGCAGCGTACACAGGCGAGGGGTCGGTGACATTGGTGGCTACTATGTCTAAATTTTTGGCAGCGGTGGCATTGGGCGGGCCCACGTTTTCCACGCCATGCTTCGATTTTGACGCCCCGCATGAACATAAATTCAGTGGTATCAAAAATTGCGCGGACGTTTTCCGTTTTTGTAAGCACGGCGTGAAAAATGCAGCCGGGGCGTCCTTGGCGTGCATTTATGTGTCTCACGTACTCTGGCTCGTAGCCCAGAGTACGGAGCTCCTCCTCTATCTCCTGAGGGTCTGTGTCTGCTGGTAGCCCCTTGATGGCCACCTTCAGCTTCCTGTCCGCCTGCAGCGAGTAGGCGAACCAGCTAATGTTGGCCTCTTTTTCCAGGGCTGTCAAATATTTTTGAACTACCCTGTATTCTTCCTCGCTCTCAGGGCAAAAGCGAACTCCTTGCCCAAAGGGTCTAGCATTTGGCGGTCGACCTAATTTGGTGGCTAGGGCCCTGAAGTGTGTTGCCCAGTTGGGCAACTTTTCCACTATCAGTGGAGGGTAGCGTGGGCGCTTTTTCTTTTTGCCGGCGTCCGCCGGGTTTATTGTGGTGGTGGCCGGGTCAGGGGGTGTAGTTGTGGTTTGTGTAGGGGTGGGTGTTTTCCTAGCCCTACTGGTGTCTATGGGCGAGTGCCTAGTGACAGTATTTCCATTTGGAGAGGGTGAGCGGCGTCCTGCGTCGGCGAAAGTGGGGGATTTTTGCGCCTGTGCGCGTTGGTTGTCGAGGCAGTAACGCTTGGCCTCTTCCTCCGACGTTTCGTCCGGGATTCTACGTCTACTGAGACCTCTACCCCCCGTTTGGAGGTCAAAGTCCACTTCCATTGAAGGAGTGGGTGAGGTCGGCGACATTAGGTCCTCTACTTCTGCCCGACGCCCTATGGATGCGAGCGACGTGTTTGACCCACTTATTGACGATTGGTTGGATCGGTGCGCGGGGGAATCATAGGCAGAGGTGCGGGGGGGCACTGGCGAGCCGGTATTGGCTACCGATGCTACTGCTGGCGCCATCTGGCGGAGTGGTTCTCTGTTTATGCGTGGGTCGTTAACGAGTGTTTTCGTTCCGGGGCCCACTCTAGATGTTGATGGTCGAGGGTTTGTTATATTTGTAACTCGAGTTGCGGTGGTTTGTGACGCGACGGAATGTGGGGTAGTTGTAACCCCTTGGGCTACGCGCGGCGCGGTGCACGGCGTTGTATGTCCTTGGGACGTGTTTATGCGTATGGGCGGTTTTGCAACAGGTGCGTGGGATGCATTTGTTGTCGCGGTGCTTTGACGCGTCTGATGGGTGCGCGACGAGTTTGCGCTTTGGTTCGGCCGGTTTTCAGACGATGTTTGGCTACTGCGGGTAGTTGGCGAAACCGTTGAAAATTGGCTTTCGGGAGTACGTACTGTCGATATGCGGTCGGCAGCTACTGGTGTTTTAGATGGCGCAGGGCGACACATAGATGGGGCACTGTACCTGGTCGGTGAAGCTGATGGTGGTGATGCTGGGGAGTCGGTAGGGTTTTGTCTACCCTGTCTCCTTGCGGTGTCTCCCTGCTGGCTGCGTCCTGGAACCGCCGGCTGGGCTCCTGGCATCATGGTCCCCAGGTTGGGGAGTGATGATGTCCTGTCCAGTTGGCGGTGGTCTTGAGGGTTGGGTGCGCCGCGGCCCTGTTGGCCGCGGGCGCCGGGCGGCGACATCTTCTTCTTTCTTCTTCTCCGTGCTATGCTGTGGATCTAGCATGAAGCATACGCTTTGAAACTAGTCCCCCGCGACCACTATAACAGCTATCGCGAAAGCAAAGGCTGTTAGGCGGCAGCGAAGTCCACCCGAAGCGCCCCCGAAAGTACAAATTTGTAAAAATTTGCACTATCGGTGACAAGAGGGTAGTCAGAATTGGTCCGTGCGGTGATTTGTAAAACAGGTGTTTGCAGGTGCGCGACTAGTGGCTATCCAAAAAAAAAAAAAAAAGGGCTTTGGACTCCATTGGAAGTCGCTTCGCCCCCGCAAGGGGGCGAGGCGAGCGGTCACGGGACATGGTCCCCTGCCCGCGGGTGCAGCGCCGAAGGTCGTCACAACGACCTCATCTTTGTGTTGTCCTTTGGACCTAGCATCGTGCTAGCGCGGTCGAAGTGATCCGCGCTAGCTATGTTTATGTAGTATGTGTGACTGCAGGCGCGCCGCGGCGCCCGTTACGAAACGGTACGCCGCTTTTTCACGACACTCTGGCGGTCTACCTCCGCCGGGTGAGACCCAGAGCGTACTCTGGGAGGCCTAGCGAAGGTGACCAGCGTCAGAAGTGCCGGCTTTGGACGAACCTGCAGTTTAGTAATGTAAGCGCCTAGTGGCGCCGCCAATGTATGTAGGAGCGGCAATGTTGTGTGTTACACCGCCCATGAACCAATAGCGTGCGAGGTACTCGCGACGCTATTCGGTGCAAGTGTACTGGCGAATGTATAGTAATGAGTGTATGTTTTGCGGCGTAAAGCGTGTCTATATTAACTTAGAACAAACTTCACGCCGCGAATGTCGTGTGGGGTGTGTAGTGTTACTGTATGAGTAAGCAGCGTGTAGACTGTTGCTGCTTACTCAGGCGTCAAGTCCGGGAGGTGGATGGGGCTGCAACGTCTTTGATAAGGTCCCTGGGGAGGCGCTTTCTGTCGGGCGGGCGCGCGTGCCATGGCGCGATATCGGCGATATGGGG
This sequence comes from Orthosia incerta, assembly GCA_948252205.1. NCBI lineage: Eukaryota > Metazoa > Arthropoda > Insecta > Lepidoptera > Noctuidae > Orthosia > Orthosia incerta. The sequence continues at coordinate 19,824,407 of OX411767.1, forward strand.
CCAGGCAGAAGCGTCGGCCCGCTTGAACAGATTTGTGGCGAGTCGCTCTATGAACTCGTCCAGGCTCTCTAATCCCGTGTCCCGCATCAACACGTCGTTCCTCACATAGCGAGGGGCGTCGAGTATGCGTCTTATGACGAGGTTTTGTTGCGCGCGGAGTTGTTGTCTGGACGCCCTGCTAGTGAGGGCGTACCAAGCTGGGGCTGCATAAGTGAGAATAGAGCGTATGTAAGTTTTGTATATGCCCAGCTTGGTGCGGGCGGGGAGGCGGGACGAGAGTACTGGGTGGAGTAGGTTCCGAGCGACTCTGCACTGCGCCACCACCTTTCTGACGTGCAGCCTCATCGTGAGCCGACGATCGATGGTCACACCAAGGTACTTGGCATGAGGTGACCACTCGATGTCGACTCCTTGAAGCTTCAGAGGCGGTGGGAGGGTTCCCTGTCCTGTAACAAGTGCCTGCGTCTTACCCACGTTAACAGATAGCCGCCATTTAGCCAGCCACTCGGGGATGTTGTCGAGGGCGCGCTGCATTTTTTCAGCTGCATGTTTGGCGTTCAAGGATTTTGTGATGTAGGCTGTGTCGTCGGCGTACAGCGCTATTTTGGCTTCGTGAGTTTTGGGTATATCATCGGTGTAACGTGAGTAACACGCAGGCGATGAGACGGCGCCCTGTGGCACGCCAGCCCTTATTGGGCGGGGGGCGGATAGCTCGCCCTCCACCGACACTCTGAAGGTCCTGTTGGTCAGAAAGGATTTAATGACACTTACCACGCGACGGGGTGCGCTAGATGTGGACATTTTGTAGATAAGCCCCTCATGCCACACGCGGTCGAAGGCCTTTTCCATGTCGAGGAATACTGCGACCGCGTACTCCTTCCTGTTCATCGTTGATGACAGCAGGTGCAGCATCCTCGACAGCTGGAGCGTCGTACCATGTTCCGCCCTAAAACCGAATTGTTCCGGGCGTGGGGTGATATGTGGTTCGAGGTGTCGCAGCAGGAGGGACTCGAACACTTTAGAGATGGTGGGGAGGAGGGTGATCGGCCGATAGCTCTCCGGCTTCAGGATATTTTTCTTCGGCTTGAGCAGCATGACGACGCGCCCTTCTTTCCACGAGGCCGGGAAGGAGCCCGTGCGGAGTATCCCAGTGAACAGGCGCGCCACAGCCGCGATCATGCGATGGGGCAGGTGGCGCAGCGCTGTGTTTGGGATGTTGTCGGCACCTGGGGCCTTCCGGGGCTTCGTTTTCAAGATGGCGCGTCTGACTGCGCCAGGCGAGAAGTAGATAGCGTCTTCATCGGGAGCTATCGGCGTGTTAAAGTAGTCTCTATTGTGTTGCTCGACTGCTGCGACGTGTTCATGCAGCGTAGTCGGATTAGGTTGGAACTGACGCTCCAGGTGTTCGGCAAAGACCTCCGCTCGGTCTCCCGCTACGTACTTTAGCGCCCCGTCAGTGCCTAAAAGTGGTCGTACCGGAGCTGGGGTGTTCTTAAGCTGCCGGCACAGCCTGTGCACCGAGTTCCAATCACCTTCTATGGCGTCAATGTGTTCCTCCCAGCTCGCGGCTCTTATGGCACTCAGCTCGGCCTTCACCTTTTCCGCGAGTTTGTTGAGGGCAGTCTTCATGGTGGGGCATCTTGTTTGTTGCCACTGCTTGCGTAGGCGCCTCTTATCGGTAATAAGCCGTCGGATGCGCGCTGGCAGGGGCGGCTGAAGCACTCTCCCCTGTTGCTGCGTCATCGTTGCTGTTTCCAGTGCTTGTTGTACGCAAGCAGTGATCTCGTCGGCTAATAGGTCGACATCGGCGGCGGAGGTGATAGGCCGAGTTGGCGTGGTAGTGTCTATCTTCTCTGCGTAGGCTTCCCAGTCGATTTGTCGACGTGGCGCTTGAGGCTTGAGTCGGGTCGGCAGGTCCGATAGGACGACGAGTACCGGGTGATGGTCCGACTGCATCTCGTCCTCTAGTACCTGCTGCGTGACCTGGCAGCGCAACCCACGGTGTACGACGATGTCTATCACGTCTGGCATGTGGTTACTATCTGTTGGCCATCGGGTCGGTGTCTCAGGTCCAGACACCGTGTACCCGTGGGCCTCCGCGTCTGCGAAGAGTCGCCTTCCTTCGTCGTTTGTGCTGAAGCTGTTCCACGCTGGGTGTTTTGCATTGAAATCACCGGCGAGGATTGTCGGGTTTTCTGTATTCAATAGGATGCTCCTGAACTCCGACATAACAAGTTTGTTCTGAGGAGGCTTGTAGAAAGCGTAAAGTTCTAGATCCTCACCGGCTACGTGCAGCTGTACACCCAGCGCGTAGGCTGTTTGTAGCGTTGGTATGGGAAGCTCCTGGTGGACGACTCTTCTGTTTACAAGCACGGCCAGGCCACGATATTTGTACCCTAGTGCCGACCGCTCGTCCTTCCTATAAGCGAGATATCCCGGGAACTTGCACCTATCTCCAGGTCCCAGGAGAGTCTCGCTTATTAGCGCCACGTCGATGTTCTGTTCCTTAAGGAGATGGCGGAGGAGGGTGACCTTATTTTTAAGGCCGTGAGCATTCCAGTGAATGATCCTTAACGACTTATTACCCATGGTAGAGGGTAAGAAGGGCCGCTAAGCCGTCAAGGATCACTTGCTCTACGTCCTGTCCCTGCCTGATGGCCTTGATCAGGTCCATCAGCAGCTGGATGGTGCAGGCAGTGAAATTCTTCCTTCGGTCGGTTGAGTGTTCTAACTCTAATCTTTGTTGATTTTCTGTCGGCTTGTGATTGGCCGACCTCGTATGGCTCGCGCCGTGTGATTGGCCGGCGCAATTTTTTGTTTGTACTTGGCCCGCTAGATGGCGCTCTGTGTACGTAACATTGCTAGCTTTCTTATTAATATTGTTGTTCACTGCCTGCGCGTTGAACTCTTTTGTACTGGGTTTTGTACTAAGTTTTTGCGTCGATTCCTGAGTCGATTCCTGGGTCACTGGGGGGTGATGGGGCTTTCTGCCCTTACCCCCCCTCTTCTTACTCCTCCGCCCTGAGGAGGAGGCCATGTCTCCGCGTTGTGTGGGCCCATTTGCTGCCGCCATCAGCGTCGCGCCATGGGTCTCTTCGGTGTCTAATTGTTTAGGTTGCGTCGTCAATCGCTCTGCCTGTACCACGTTCTGTGGGCGGCGTGATGATTTTGACGAGATGGCGACAGTGCCCAGTCGCCTGTGTGACAGTTCCTTTTGGAAAACGGGGCACTTTATGTTGCTGGCCGGGTGCGGGCCCCCGCAATTAGCGCAGGTGGCCGGCTCTTCCCGTGGGCGTGGGCAATCTCTGGCTGTGTGCCCCTCTCCACATCTCACACAGGCGAGTGGGCGGTGGCACTGGTGCGATCTGTGACGGAATTGCTGGCACCTGTGGCACTGTGCTGGCCCACGTTTGCCACGCCATGCCTCAATTTTTACCCCCTGCATATACATGAATACAGTGGTATCATATATCGCTCTCACATTCTCAGTTTTGTTGAGCACGGCGTGGAACACGCATCCAGGTCGTCCCTGGCGCGCGTTTATGTGCCTAACATACTCTGGTTCAAAACCTAGGCTGCGGAGCTCCTCCTCAATCTCCTTGGGGTCCGTATCCGGTGGCAGCCCCCTGATAGCTACCTTCAATTTTTTCTCAGCCTGGAGAGAGTAGGCAAACCAGCTGATTTTTTCGTGCCGTTCCAGGGTGGTAAGGTACCTTTGTACCACCCTGTACTCTTCTTCGGATTCTGGGGAGAACCTGACTCCCTGCCCGTAGGGGCGTGCGCTAGGTGGCTTGCCTAATTTAGCAGCCAAAGCTTTGAAGTGGGTCGCCCAATTTGGCAGTTTTTCGACCACTAATGGAGGGTAGCGCGGTCGTTTTTTTTTGGCATTTTTTGCCGAATTTTCGCCGTTGCTAGCGGTATTGGGGGCTGCGTCTGGGTTGGGGGTGAGTGTGTGCGTGTTTTCACTTACCCTAGATATGCTCGTTTTGTTTTGAGCGGTGTTATTCGGCGATCGTAGTGACGGCGAGGTACGTTGTACCGCCTCGGCAAACGTAGGTGATTTCCTACCTATCGTTTCGTCTGGCATTGGGTACTGGGAGTCCGGACGATAGCGTTTTGCCTCCTCCGTAGATTCATCCGGGCTCCTTTGTCTCCTTTGTGCCCTACCCCCTAACTGAAAATCAATTTCCATGTCGGTTGGATAGGGTGAAAAAATTTGTTCAGAGTCTGGGTCCTCTGCCTCTGCCCTGCGCCCATATGACGCGAGCGAGGTGCTTGATCCACTTAGCGACGATTGGCCAGATCGTACAGCGGGTGAGTCGTATGCTGAGGTGCGGGGGGGTGCTGGCGAGCCGGGATTGGCCGCCGAACCTACAAGTGGCGCCATCTGATGGCGCAGTTCCCGGCATATACGCGGATCGCGTCGCGTCTCCGCTGTTGCCGAGCCCTTCAGCAAGGGCTTGGGCGCAGGTGGTGCGGGATGCGATGTTGATTTACCGGCTATGGGGGTAGGTGGTGTGCGTGTAGGGGCTCCGCTTTGGGGAGCGCGCATCGTCGTAGGATGCGGGGGTGCAGGTGCGCGAGGCGCATTTGATCGAGCTAATTGTACTGATTGTTGCTGTACATTGCTGGCGTGAGTACTACGTGTCGATTGAGTGGTAGTTCTAGGTGGTTGAGAACCTGGGTGGTTCGACTTTTGGTCGGTGTGGGTAGATGGAAAAACCGTCGAAAATTTTGATTCCGGCGTTTTTACTTGGGTATTCCTTGTTGCAGGTACCGGAGTTTTACTCGCGATAGGACGGCACTTGGTTGGGGCATTGTACCTACTTGATGGTGATGTAGGTGTAGGTGAAGCAGGAGAGTTGGGAATCGACTGCCTATCCTGACTTCCTCTGGCTGGTTTCTGCTGGTGTTGACGGCTTCCTTCGAGCGGCGGTGGGCCGGGTGTCACGGTCCCTAGGTTAGGGAGCGAGACAGTACGGTCCATCGCTGGTCGAGTCTCCTGCGGGCTGTGGGCGCCGCGGCCCTTGGGGCCGCGGGCGCCGGGCGGTGGCATCTTCTTTCCTTCTTCTTCTCACTTTACTGCTAAAAAGCATGAAAAAACTACGGGCTAGTTTTTTCCGCGACCGCTACAACGACTTCGCGCGAGCAAAAGCCGTTGGGCAGCAACGAAGTCCGCCCTGGTTGCCTCCGACAGCATAAGTTGAAAAACCTATACTATCGGCGACAAAGAGGGTAGACGAGTGGCGATCCGTGCGGGGATTTGGTACGTATGTATGACACTTGTGCGATACGTGCGTGCTTGTAGACTAACTAGGACATTCCAAGGGCTTTGGCCAACAATGGCCCCTTATTTATAGAAATGTTCCTAAAGCCGCGCCCCTCTACAAATTGCGCCGTGTCGAGCAACTTCACGTCGATCGAACGTCGACCAATCATAGCGGAGCGGTTACTCGACCAATCGGCGCAAAGTAGTCACAATTCGGGCGCGGCACTATTCCATGACAAAACGTTCCTGTAACGAGGCCCGTTTGGCTATTTCGAATTAATTTTACTTTAAATTAGGAGCCTCGCTACAATAAGTTAACAAAACATATTAGCAACATAATTAGGTTTACATATAAAGCAAAAACATATTACTTAACTATCTCAAACACTTACATAAGTCCATATTCACTATCACTGTCCTAAACACTTTATAAGTCCATATAGTCACTATCAATCATAAGTCTGAGTCTATATACACCATCACAAATCGCACGATGTTGAGGCTTCGCAGGCTGCGTCACCAACAATTATCTATCACTGGTTTTTAAAATGGATTAGTTTTGTATAAATATGACGTATACATTTTTGTGGGTCTGCTTTTTTTATTAATAATAATATAATATAATCCAGGTTAGTCTATTATTACAAAATTTCTTCCATGTATCTCTTAAATTTGGATCTTTAGGAAACCTGCAATAAATAAATTAAAAAACATTGTAGTTGAAGTTCACACTAAGTAATTTTAATAATATGTGTTAATACTCGTAAGTATTGTATTATTTTTAATTTAACTTTATTTTATTATTCAACTATGTATAATAAAATACAGCTTACAATATAATATTTTAAACAAATCAGAAAACTTAATCTCAAAAATGTCTCTGTATGGATATAGACTCCTTTGCCATTTTTATCGATAACTATTTACAAACAAACCGGTAACAACAATTTCGCTCGGTGACATCGACTACTCGGAAACAGACTCGGATCAGTCGCTCGACCGATCCGCATATTGTATGAGGGCGAGCGGCCTGTGTTGGTAAACAAATCCGAAACGTCACTACCGATAATATTGTAATTTTTAAGATTTACAGAAGTAAATAGTAATAATGTGATTAAAAATTACTTAAATATGAAAGGTAACGCCATCTTTTTGTAAATTTGACGTGGCAGATCTCTTTTTGCTGCAAAAAACAGAACCATTCGGCATTTTTTTAGGACGTCGATTCAGTCGCGTAACTAGATTTAGTCTACTGCGCAGTTCGGCTGCAACTAGTTTTATTGTTTGCATAGGACCGCGTGGACTTGTACTTTGACAGAGGGGAACGCCTGCGTATGGCTACTCCCCTCTGGTCCGTGTTGCTCTATGTCCCTTATCCCATGTTACTTGGATTAGGCGCAACACGTTTTCTTCTTCCATACCGGCCTGACATTGCAAAAAGATGATTATTATTGGTTTTTATCAATCACAAAAATAAGTTTGTATTTGATTGAATTTCTCGATAAAATTGTGAATAACAAAGTTATCTTTAGGGTTGTAACCGAAAACAACCCAATTTCACAACCATTGACTTAAAAAAGTCACTCAGAAACATAATAATATTTTAATTATGGGATCCAATAATACGTCATACACCTGTTTTCATGGATGTATGCAAAAAAATGAACTTCAGCATGTGAGGTACTTTTCTTTATTACCCATTATTTAAAAGATGCTAATATTTGATTTTACACGATTAATGTGTTTCGTTTGTGAGGCATGGGATGTTTAAAAATAATTATTGTGCAAAAACAGTAACACGAGTTAATTATATACTAAACATTTGTACAAAAGGTGGTCAGAATCAGGTTGAACAGCTGGCTCCTGAACAAGTAAAAAGATACTTGTATCTCAGGAGTCAAAGTTCCTCGTAGTCATTGAATAGTATAACTTAAATGTTAGTGACTCAGTAATTACATAATAATATTTTATTGCACATGCACCTTGATATTTTCAAAATTACAGGAATAGTCTCCAAGACCACTACCAAAAAAAACCAATGAGACACAATCTGCTCATTAGTATAATTATATTATTTTATGTATGTCATTCCGTCAATGCATGCCATTCGCAAAATGGATTACTGTACCTATCGAATTACAGAAGATATCCCAACCCGATGATCACCCCATGAGTACCTTTCCCAGGCACTCATGAGGCGACCGCAAGAACATCATCCGCATCGCCGTAAGATAAATTCTGCAACCAATTTGTTAGCATTGCTTTCAGCACAAACTTGGTCAACGTGTAAATATCAATTAACCGGTGTACTTTATTATAAAGACGAGCGCTTAATACTAAGTAATGGCGACTTGCGAATGCGGAACGACATTGGACGGTGTCACAGATCAGACCACCTCGACGCCTTTGAAGGATGTTTGAATCTAGAGGTAGGGTAGAGTGACGGCGTAAGACTAGACGCAAAATGAAGAGTTGTCGCACAGTGAGGACTTGGGTTTCAGAGTAAAGCAGGGCGGTTGGATAATATCTACGCTTAAAATGCATAACTTTTAGGATCGCCCTTTGAGCACGTTCGATTTGAATTAGAAGATTATTATAAGTGCCTCCCCATACTGTAATACAGTAGGTGCTTATTTTTTTTATTTTTTTTTATTTCGGGATAAAAAACAGGAGTACAATTAAATGTGATACATACTATCTAATTACACAAAATACTTATTGTACTACTAGCAACATTATCCACTTATTACTAATTTGATGATTATTAATGCAACGTGTTAAAAAAAAAAAAAGAGAATACATGAGTGTGTGGAGTAACGATAAATCGTTGATTAATTGAATTCATCTTTCTAATAACTAAATTTATGAATACAAAAAGAGAAGAAAAGAAAAATACCCCACTTAAATTTATAAAGCTAATAGAGAAGAGAATCGACTATAGATTTCCTAAATTGATGTGCTTTAGATTAAAAATATCAATGTTTTCAAATTTAGTGTTGTAGGAATCCACAAGTTGGCGCAGAGGAGCGCGAAAGCCGGCATTTGAATTACAGACGTGCCTGATATTAATAGAAAGTAGGCGGTATGAACGCGCTTGTCTACGCACTACTGTCCTCGGAACGATGTAACAAATTTTATTTATTAAGTCTGAACAATCATATTTGTTATGCACAATACCATGTAGAAACATTGCTCCGAGAAGCAGTCTTCTGAATTCTAGGGTTAACAGTTTGTAATTCTTAAGCAACATATCATGCAAACCGTGGCTGTGATAGCATCTGTAATGCAGAGCTCTAAGGAATTTACGTTAAACCGTCTCAATCGAGTCAATATACTTTGAGTAGTAGGGATTCCATATCATAGTAGCAAACTCCAGACAAGGCCTAACAAGCGATATATATAAGTATCTATAGGCTGATGGACGCTTGAAATCTTTGCTGTTGCGCATAACAAACCCGTACATTTTAAGGGCTTTGTTGATTACATTGTCTACATGGACATTAAAGTGAAGTTTAGAGTCGAGCACCACACCGAGGTCACGCAATGAGTATACTCTCTTTAATTGTGTATTTAGCAAGTGTAAAGTGTAGTATAAGTATGCTGCTTTATGTTTTTGGTGAATGTAATCGAATTGCATTTAGATAAGCTCAAAGAGAGTTTATTCAAGGTGCAGTAGCTAGATAGTCGATATAAGTCACTTTGAAGCTTCAAACAGTCATCAATACTTTTTATAGTTTTGTAAACTTTTAAGTCATCCGCGTATAGTAAAAAGTTTGAATGCTTAAAACAAGCGCTGATATCATTTATAAACAATATAAACAACAAGGGGCCCAAAATTGAGCCCTGAGGAATCCCGGCGACCCGGTGACGGAAATCAGCTCCGATTGAAATTTGTTAATAACAACAAATAAGTGATTGGCAACACGTATGAAAAACGAGAGAGGAATGCCATCAGGTCCAGGTACTTTTGAAGGATCTAACGACTTTAGCTCCTTATAAACTTTAGAAGGCTCGATATAAATATTGTTGATAATATCACTATTATCATGAAAGATAGAAGGCGGTTGCCATTTATGGACATCAAGAGACAATGGCTCATACACTGATTGAAAATAGTTAGAGAAAAGTTTACAAATACCACGTGGATCACTACTGGAAGTACTCTTATATTTAATATTGCATGGGATTCCTGAGTTATTCCGTTTACTAGTCACATAGCCCCAGAAGTGTTTAAGATTTTTATTTACATTTTGTTCTACAGTTTTTATATAGTTTGAGTAACATAAGTAACATTCTTTGTTGAACCTGCGGCGAAATAGGGAAAATTGCTCATAGTCAGATATATTATTTTACACTTTCCATTTGGTCCAGGCGTTGCTTTTATTTTTTAATAGCTTTATAAGGGGTCGAGTGAACCAAATGGGGAATTTAGAAGTTCTGTATGATTTTTGCGGGACGTTTTTTCTAATTATACCAAACAAGCTGTCATAAAATGTGCTTACAGACTCCTCTGCTGGTAAATTATTAAGCAAGCTGTCCCAGTCAATTTCAGATAATTCTGCCTTCGATCGTAATTGACTTTAGTATAGTTAAATTTGATGATTGGGCAGCGTTTCATAGGTGCATATTTCAAGTAAAGGGAAGTTACAGCACAGTAAGGAGGGTGATGTAAGTCCACGGGTACTAAATAATCGCTTGGTTGGTAAACATGGCAGTGTTCGTTGGAGATCAATAAATCCAATGTTCGGTTGTTAGCATTCGTAAAATTATGATATTGCGTAGCGTTTGATTCGGCGATGAAATTTTCTAGATATCTGCAACTGAAAGACCGGGCCTCACGGGACTGGTTGCATGTAACACTATCACAGGAAGACCAATCCAAGGTAGGTAAATTAAAATCACCGATTATGTAAAAACAATGTGTCATGGGATTACTTAAAATTGTCGAAAGCATGTCCAAATATGTAGAATAGATGTCGTCTGGTGTGTTCGGTGGAATATACACCGCGCTGATAATGTGTCGTTTCGCACGGTCACGGCTAGGTAATTGTATAAGTAGATATTCTATGTGGGTATGCAAAGAGTTACCTAATATATTGGTGAAATATATGGGTGTTCGCAAGATAGCAACAAGAACACCTCCACCCTCGCGTTTACCAGTGGCCGCGCGATCTCGGTCGCAACGAAAGACGTTATAGCGCTCATCTATAACCTCACAATCTGCTATATCCGATATAAGCCATGTTTCCGTTAATACTATAATGTCATATGAGTTACTTAAGATATTCATATAAATTGTCTGAAGTTTGCCACGTATACCCCTACAATTCTGGTAATAAATAGTAAGTGTATCAGCCATTAAGCTGGAGATAAGTTATGACACGATTGCTAAATGATGTAGAACTTGCAAAGATATTTAAAGATGCTGCCACTAAGTCCTGTGTTACAAATAACAGTTATCGAAAATAAAAACAATATTGAAGGTGGAACGTTTTAAAGTTGCATAAATTTAGATTGTATAAAAAAGGAAAGTTTAAGTAGTCGACTCTTATTATAATTAGATGTATAATATAATTAGTTGCAGTAATAAATTATTGATGCACATAGACTCTGGTAGACCAATGACAAAGTTGCAGGGTCAGCTGAATGTCTCAACTCTTTAAATATGTAGGTGAGCTTCCTTGTGCGTGTACATAATGCCTAGATGTGGGTGCGCCAGGTTAGTTTTCATCAATGTGCACCCCTAGGTATTTGATACTTGAAACTAAGGAGAGTGTAAGACAACTACAGCTGGTAGCATGCTCTGAACAGAAATGGGTTTTTACTAAACTAGACTCGGTAGGTAAAGGAATTGAGTTTGGCAAGGAAAAACGTAAAAATTTGGTCTTTTCAATATTGAGAGTTAGGCGATTTGCTGAAAGCCAGTCCATCACAAGGCGGAAAGCGTGTTCCGTTTTTGGTTTGGCCTTGTCCCAGTTAACATCATATACAATAAGCGCCGTGTCGTCAGCGTAAGTGAATATATCACGGTTGGGGATAGACAATTTGCACAAATCAATTATGTATATTAGAAACAAGGTAGGTCCTAATATACTTCCCTGTGGCACCCCAAAACAGATACATTCATCTTCGCTGACAAAGGAATTGATCTTTACACGCTGAGTTCTTCCAGACAAGTAATCTGTGAACATTTTTAAAGCAAGGTCACGTATTCCAATGCTTTCCATCTTCAGAAGCAGTGTGGGTACAAAAACTGAGTCAAATGCTTTACGTAAGTCCAAAAAGACACCATAGCATTTTTGCTTACCATCCCAGTTAGAAACGACGCTGTTAACAAGATCTTAGACAGCGTCTTCAGTGCAGATTCCCTGTCTAAATCCGTACTGATTATTGGTAAGTATTTTAAATTTGGAGAGATATGAAGTTAAGGATTTATTTAATATTTTTTCAAGGATTTTAGACAAGGAACATTGCTTCTGTCCCCACTCTTGTAGATTGGATGGACTACGGCTTTCTTAAATACTCTAGGAAAAACACCGGTATCAATTGCACGATTACACATATGTGTTATAGGAGGAGTGAGTGTCGGGCTGGAATACTTAAGTATTTTAACTGGAATGTCATCATGGCCAGTAGCACAGTCTACTCTTAAACTACAAATTATCCTATACACCTGCGATTCGTCGACCGGCATGATAACGAGGGAATTTGGCGAAGTCGGCTGAGTTGTATTATTTAACGCGGGATTACTGGGCAGTTTACTATTTGAGGCTAGGTTTTCACCCACGCTCACAAAGAACCTATTTATTTGGTTGACAGACGAATTTACATCAGCAGAGCCCAGGATAAGATCATCGGGTGACTGGGGCTGAAAACTGAAGTTAGTGATGGCTTTGACTGCTTTTCAAGTAGCTCTGATGTTATTTTCAGCCTTTAACAATTCGTTCCTGTCGTGTATATGCTTCAGTTTCTTCAATAGGTTATTCAGAAAGTTGCGGTAACGTGTGTAGGTTTTTTTAATATATCATTATCGGGTGATGAGGTCGATTTTAAGTGAAGGTTATCGCGGTTTTGGATACAGCGGACGAGACCTGCTGTCATCCATGGTTTGAGTACTCGGGTTCTGTTAGATACTGATATCAATATATATACTCAATACTCAATACGTTTATTGCTTCCACATGTGAACTTAGATGGTAGGTACAAATTTAGACCATTGTGGACCCTGTCGGGCACTGCAAAAGTAGGAGAGAGGAAGAGGGCTTTTATTTGACATAGTATATATGTATTTAGAAGATTAAAATTAGTTAAATTGAAAATTTGTTATTTAAATATTCACTAACATAATATAATAGCATTTAATTAACCGTTTTTTATTTATTTGTTATTTTAATTTTCCAATTTTTTATTTATTTTTATTTATTTATTAGATTGCAATTATTTAAATTTAGAATTTATCATTTAAATATTCATTTACGTTGTAATAGCATTTAGCTAATAGAAATTGTTTTAATTTATTAATGAATGAATTTAATTTTTGTTCTCCTTTAATTATTTCTGATAATTTATTATATATTTTCATTGACATTACTAATGTACTTGTTGAGTGCATTTTTAGCTTAGAGCTTGGTAGATTTAACCTATTTTTATGGCGTAATGTATATCTTGACTGTATATTTTCTCTTGTCGTGTAAAAGTGTTGGTTATTTCGAACGAATTTGCACATTTCTAAAATGTATAGGCAGGGGAGGGTAAGTAATTTATGTTCTTGGAAATGAGGTTTGCAGCTATCGGTATCGTCTATATTTACTAGGATTCTAATAAGTCTTTTTTGCAATGTGAAAAGTGTTGGTGCATCTGTGCTGTTTCCCCACAATATCACGCCGTAACTGAGCCACGCATATGCATAGGCATAGTAGGTAACAAGTGCAGTTTTTAGGTTAGTGGTTTTTTTTACTTCACGAAGGGCGTATGCAAATTTGGATAGTTTTGATTTTATCTTTCTAATATGTGATTTCCAATTAATGTTTGTATCTATAGACAGGCCAAGTAGGGTAAATTCATGAACGACTTCTATTGTTTTGCCGTTGTAAGCGAAATTTATACCTAATGGGGTTTTTTGACGGGGGTGAAAGGGTATTATTTTGGTTTTAGAGAAATTTATTTCGAGGTTATGGTCATTCATCCAAGTCATTGTTTTTTTAAGGGTATTTGTTAGGTCTTCGCTCAAACCATCGTTGTTTCGGCATGAAGTAAGGATCGAAATATCGTCGGCAAACAAAACGCATGGCCCCTCAATGGTTTTTGGTAGGTCGTTTATATAAATAAGGAATAGGAGACATCCTATTACACTCCCTTGGGGAATAGAGGCATTAATTGTTTTGCTGTTTGATCGAATATTTTGTATTTCCTTAGTATTTTCATTATAAAATTCTATTTCGACCTGGTGTTCTCTTTTTGATAAATAGGATTTAAACCATTCGTGAGCCTTACCGCGGATCCCTATGCCTTGTAATTTATTTAATAAAATGCCATATTGCACTTTATCGTAAGCTTTGGTCATATCTAATAGTAAACCTACGGCGTATTTTTTGTCGTTTATTATATTTAAAGCTTCCTGTATGTATTTGTAAATTGCTAGGACAGTAGATCGGTTTTTGCGAAAGCCGTTTTGGCATTCGTTAAATATTTTATATTTTTCGCAAAATGAGTAAACGCGATTACACATAGCTTTCTCAAAAATTTTGGAGGCGGTTGGTAAAAGGGCTATTGGACGGTAATTGTTTGGATCCGTTTTGGAGTTTTTTTTGTGAATTGGTTTTATTAGAGCTTTCTTTAGGTAGTCCGGGAAAGCGGCGTCTTCGAAAGATTGATTAACTAGCAAGTAGAATGGTAACGTGAGTTCGTTAGCACATTGTCGTATTAATATTGGTGGTAACTCGTCTATTCCATGGCTATTTTTGCTTTTTAGGTTTTTTAATAGGGTGTTAATTTCGCCGGGGTCCACTGGGCTGAGAAACATGGTGTTTTCAGTGGGGCAAAGCACAGGGGTGCTCCGGGGTACAATGTCAGGTGCTTTGCTACTATCTTCGCCGATTGACGCAAAGAAATTATTAAAAAAGTTAGCTATTTGTTTAGGTTCGGTGACATTTATATTATTTATTTTTAAATTTATGTTATTTTTATCTCGTTTTATTTTTTTGTTTGTTCTTTCGTTTATAATATTCCACATAGTTTTAACTTTGTTATTTGATTTCTTAATTTTATTTATATACTGCAATTTTTTTGCTGTTATAATTGTTTTTTTTTGTGTTTTTTCATAAGTTTTATAGTTCTGTTTAATTAGTGGATTATTCGTTCTAAGTGTAAGTATCTTTTCAAGCCTCTTATTTTTACATGAAAGTTTGATGCCTGTGGTTAGCCAATACTTTCTGTAATTTGTTTTTAACTTTATTTTTATTTTAGGTATACATTGGTTTAATATGTTGGTTAATGTGTTATTAAATGCTTCATAGTTTTCATTTATGTTTTTATCTGTTTTTATTATTTCATTCCAATTTTTTTCATTTAATTTAGATTTAAATAGTTGGGTATTTTTATCATTGAATAACCTTTTTTTGACATACCAAATTGATTTTTTAGTTTGTTGTGGCAATACCATGTGCATGATAGTACCACTATGATCTGAGAAACCCAACTCTTCTACTGTTGCGTGTAATTTGCTATGGAAATTTGTAAAAATTAAATCTAGGCATGTTGATGATATTTCAGTTATTCGTGTTGGTGATTTTATTTGTTGATTGAACTTATATTCTAGCATGAGATCTAAAAATTCGTTTGTTTTCAAATTATTTTCTAAAATATTTATATTGAAGTCTCCTCCAATAATTATATTAAGTTTGAAATATTTTTTATTTATATAAGTTAATATTTGTTTTAGTTGTTTATAAAATATATCTTCCTCTCTTCTATTCCAATAAATAGTTACTAATAATAATTTTTCTTTTACCAATTCCGTTGCACATACTTCTATAACATATTCAATTGAAAATTCTGTGATGTCTCTTCTTTCAACGTACTCAATGTGATCTTGTAAAAGGATGCAAACTCCGCCGCCTGTTCTTGTTTTTCGGCAGTAAGAAGAAGCAAATTTGTAGCCGGTGAATTGTATTGTATCCATTTTTAGTTGTGATAACCACGTTTCTGATAAGCATATAGCTTTGTACTTTGGTGTTTGTTCTAAGAAAGCTTCCAGTATGTGTTGTTTATTATAGAGGCTTTGGATGTTTTGAAATAGGAGCTTAAATTGTTGGTCTTGGTTTTCGAAATGACTTGTTATTGTATTCTGTGTAACTACTGCTTTTAAAGTTGTAGTCGCTATCTTGGGAATATATTTGGTCATCTTTGTTTTCATTTTTATTTAAGCTATATCGGTTTTTTAGTGTCTCGTCTGCTATTGTTATTAGTTTCCCTTCAATCATCAATTGATTATATAGTAACAACCACAGAACTAACTATACTTAATACAATTTTTCGAGAAATTCTATAATACAAACTTGGTTAAATTTTTGTTGATAAAATCCATCCTGTACCTGTTCCTCAGTAAATATTTGTACGACTACGGAACTATTCACTGTCTAAATCTACGCAAATGAGGAACTCTATTCTCAAGAAAATACCCGAAATCATTTCTAAAGTTTTGAGGGTGGGATGAAAATGTAACTGTTAAAAGCTGAATCGCTCTTGGTAAAAATAATTTGAAAGCGGATTTAACTAGATAAATGTATTTGACTTTATGCTTTATTGTTACCATTCCAGTTTAAGTTGTTTTTTTTAAGATCATTATTTTTAAATTACCTACTTAATATATATTTACAAATATAATAACTTAAAACACCTGTACGGAAGTAGTTTTTAACCGGTTGAATGCCGTAATCAGCATTTAAATTTTTTCAATTCAATCAAGAGGTTAATCTAAACTATTTTGTATGACTTGACCTACATACTTAATGTAATAAAAAAAAATATGTCTAGTAAAAACTATACGTATTATTTATTAACGGAATCGTAGGCAAAATACCACCGAGCTAGTCGTATCTGCGTCCGCGCATATTCTTTGATCACAGTCCGTGCGCACTATGTGTGCGTGAGCCATGCCGGTGTGTGAGTTTAGCTTCGCCGGGATGCTCAAGGCCATTGTGGCATACATGCGCCTTAAGTGCCAATTGACGTCTCGTAGAAACGATCTTTAATAATACTACAACTGGCCTAATGCTAAATATAAAAGCAATTTCATCGTTCATTTTTTCTCTTCTACTTATTTTTTTTGAATCGACTATGCTAGTAGAAGTGAATCATAATTATTTACCGTGACCATATCCGCTGTCGCTTGTATCTTAGAGGTGCATCTCTACGATATTAGGTGTTAGTAATCGCTGAATCCTACACTGACGGATCGATATCATACTTTCTGTTATGCCGATAACATCACTACCAAATTCTGTTTTCACCTAACTTACCTGGCTATGATTTTGAATAATGATTAAAGTGTGGCTTTTGAACGAACTGAATGTGATTATTTCCATAATTAATTAAATGTTCTTATAGCTTTCGGAGTATTGAACAAAAATACTGAACGAATTCCAGTCTCTAGGTAAATTTCTTTCTCATTGCCTACTGTTGCTGAACGGAACCGCTGGCTGTGATTCATCGGGCGCCGCGACTCGACGTGCTGCGTGGCGCAGTTCACCACTGCAATTGGCCGAGGGCCATGTTGCATCGTGCTGCCTACCCTGGCTTGCCGACGTGATTCGTTAGTGCTGTGGTGGTGCGACGGTCAGCGGACCAATTAGAGGACGACGCGAAGCAGTAGGCAATCAGTGCGTAATGACAGTGCAAATGTAAAAATATCCATTCCAAAAATTGTACCAAGAAACGACACGTCTCACTCTATAATTAATTTCGAAAAGTAAAATATCAAAAATCATCAACTGTTTTTCTTGTCGCCTCAATCCCCGTAGCAGATACGCGCAGCTACATAATTTGGACCTTCAAGCCGGATCATCTACGCAAATAGACCGGACGATTGAGAGACCTATGGTAGATAAAACGGTGGATAGCAGTTCTTTCAGTGAGACGTGCCAACTAAAATCTCCAAAACCCTTTCTCTTCACCTGTGTGATACTGTGCATTTATCAATTTCAGTGCTTTGCCATTTCGCTTGGCCGCTTGCACATCGTGGTGTGGTGCTGACGCTTTAGCTCATCAGAATATAACAAAGTGCAGTGATTCAACTGTAAGTATCATCTAATATAAACCTTTCGCCTTACCGCATTCCCACAATGGCTTTATCAGATTCAAAAGTAGAAATAATTATGAAAGATCTCAAAAAGAAACGAGCATCGATCAAATGTCGGTTAACTCATTTTAAAAAGTATGTGCATTCGTTTGAAAATGTCGATTTATCTATTAACCAGAGAACAGAACTAAAGTTACGCGTTGTAGGATCGCAAACCCTAATGAATGATTTTAATCAAGTTCAAAGTAAAATAGAGGAAATAAGTCCTGAGTCAGAGATTGAAAAACAACTCGAATCACGCGAGGATTTTGAAAGGGAATATTACATTGTTCTTGCACTTGCTGAATGTATGACAAGTACTGATGAGAAATCTACCAGTATTTCTGAACTACCTTCGACCAGTTCAAACCATTCTATCAAGTTACCTACTATATCTATTCCCAACTTTGACGGTTCTTATGAACATTGGTTGGAGTTTCGCGACACGTTCACGTCATTTAGTGCACAACTGTAAAACAATAACGCAAATTCAAAAATTTCATTATTTAAAATCATCTTTAAACGGTAACGCTAAGTCTGTCATAGATTCTCTGGAATTTTCTGCAGACAATTACGAAGTTGCATGGGAATTGTTGTCCAATCGATTTGACAATACAAGTTTGCTGGTTCATAACCATGTTAAGTCTATATTTTCAATTCAAGCGCTAACCAAAGAATCTCCAGGATTATTACGCAAACTTATTGATAATATTCTTAAGAGTTCACGTGCATTAAAATTATTAGGTGAGCCGACAGAGTATTGGGATACATTAATTATTTACAATGTAGTTTCAAAATTCGATCCCATTACAGAACGCGATTGGGAACAGCATAAATGTACGTTACTGAAGACTACTAGTTCATCAAAGTTGGTAGTTAAATTGGACGATTTATTACAGTTTCTTAGGAACAAGGCGGATATATTGGAGACACTTATAGTGTCACACAGTAAATTGAATATTAACAGCGGGAGTGACCATAAGAAACAGGCCAATAATCACGTGACAACGCCTAAGGTTCACTGTAACGTAGTTACTAATAAATCTAATAAGAAATCGCAAAGTAAAACCCCACGTTTTTATAAAGCTTGTCTTATGTGTGACGCACAACATCCCCTATATTCGTGCCAAAATTCCTTGACCTAAATGTAGAAGATAGATTAAAGATTGTCAAAGATAAAGACTTGTGCATAAATTGTATGCGTCCTGGTCACCAGGTACTTGTGTTTTTGGTCCGTGTCGAAAATGTGAACATAAACATAATTCCTTAATTTGTGAAGCAGTTATCAGTAACAAAATTAACTCAAGTGTTACGTTTACGACTAGCGAGCAGACAGCTATTCCTAGTTATAGTTTGAGCAATAATAATTCGCATACACATAGTAATTCATTTCAGGTACATAATGTTCACGCAAATAAAAATACGGCTTCGGCACAACATGTGCTGTTGTCAACTGCAATCGTAGATATTCGTAGCCAGTCGGGTGTTTATCATAAAGCGCGTGTGATTCTCGACAGCGGCAGCGAACGTTCGTTTATTACGCAATCATTTTGCGACAAATTAAATACGCAAATTATACAGTCCACTCACAAAATTCACGGCGTAGGATACTCAATAACACAGTGTTCGCAATCCTGTAATATTGAGTTAAGATCGCGCAACGGTATCTTCACTGCAAGCGTTCAGTGTTTGGTTCTGCAACAAACAACATCAAAGTTACCTACGACAACTTTCTTCTTAGCACGGCGGGCTGTGCTGGGGCAGCTGCTGCTGGTGCGGAAAACCTCAAACGGCGCAAATACAACAACCTTATTGGAAGTTATATATTTGAGCCGTTTGGGGTTGAAACATTAGGTCCATGGGGTCCGAGTGCTCTTCGAGTGTTTCGAGAAGTAAGTAAACGGTTAGTCGACTCTTCACTTGACCAGAGGGCTGTGCTTTTCCTTGGCCAGAGAATCAGCATTGCCATTCAACGTGGCAATGCTGCCAGCGTTCTGGGCATTTTTCACGTTGACAGCGATGTGGACGAATTTTTTGACGCCCTATGACCCCTGCCCTTTTATACGCGTTCGTAGTTTAATTTTATTTTTATTTAAGTGTATTTATAGCTAGTTTTTGTTAATTAAGTATTTTATATTATGTAAATTTTAGATTATTAATAAATCAATATATCGACAACTTTGAGTGCTATTTGTTTCAGTATACCAGATAATATTACTCTCGCTGATCCGAACTTTTATGACAGTCAGCCGATAGATTTGTTATTAGGTGCGGATTTGTTTTGGGAGTTAATTAATGAAGGTAAGATGCGTCTCAAAAATGGCCCTTACCTTCAAAATACTAAATTGGGTTGGATAGTGTCAGGTTCGATTCAATCTATTACGCAAAATAAAGTAAAACATGTAAAATGTAATTTTACGCAATCAATAGACATTGATGCATGTTCACTAGATCAATTATTACGCAAATTTTGGGAGATAGAAGAGTTACCCAATAGTATAAAATAAGCTCGGCAGCGACGAGGAGCTCGCGTGCGAGGAGCATTTTATTCAAACAACTAAACGAGTTGCAGACGGAAGGTTCAGCGTTCGAATCCCGTTGAAGCATTTACCGAAAAAGTTAGGTGAAACTCGTACACAAGCGGAACGTCGGTTTTTTGCTTAAGAGAAAAAACTTCAACGTAACCCTAATTATAAAAAGATGTATAGTGATTTCATTCACGAATATATTGAGTTAGGGCATATGAGGCTCATAAACAATTACAATACACCGCATTATTTCTTACCACACCATGGTGTGTTTCGCGAACACGCCACAACCACCAAATTACGTGTGGTCTTCGATGCTGGAATGGTTTCCAGTTCTGGTGTTTCGTTGAATGACCTGCAGATGGTCGGTCCAGCTATACAAGGCGATTTAATTTCAATTTTACTTAAATTTCGCGAAAACAGATATGTAGTTTGCGCTGATTTCGAAAAAATGTATGCCAAGTATATGTCAAGTATTAATAGATAAAGATCAACGGGATCTTCAGCTGATCCTGGGGCGGGATAATCCGCCTGAGACACGGTGTACCAGCTAAATACAGTCACGTATGGTACCGCTTCAGCACCGTTTCTTAGTTTCCGGTGTTTAAAACACCTGGCTGAAGAATGTGAGGTTCCGTACGTAAATTAAACTATAAATAATAATTTTTACGTTGACGATCTTATTTGTGGGGCAAGCAGTGTCTCAGAATTAAATGAAATTTGCGAAGTTATTTAAAGATCATAGTATAATTTTGTGGTCTGATGCACAGGCTTCGAACACTATTGGCATAGCATCATACTGTAAAGGAGTAATGTTCAAATTCATTTTCAAAAGTCATTTATTCAAACTAGGCTGAGAATCAGCACTTTCCGAACGTCAAAATTACATAAGACAGTCCCCCAAAAACGCCCGCCCTTCACCACTTCCTAGTGCTTTTGCTGGGAAGAAGAAGTGGCGCAACAAACTCCCCAGCAGCACAGCTGTCTGTTCAGTTAGGTAAAAAACAAAAACTTGATTCTATACAATAGTATGCAAATAATTTACATTACTCAACACAAAAAATTTAAATAAAATATATTTGCCATAATGACAGCTAGCACACGCCAATGTACCAACAAAAACATCGAAATCTAAACTCAAGCGAAAATAAAAACTAAAAATAAAAACGTAAACGGAACTTAGTACACGAATTATAAAGCCTCCAGGCATAAAGGGCGTGCCCGCCTACATATAGCTAATACAGCTGTAACTCGAAGTCACATAATTATGATAAACTAGGACCATCGAAGTAAAAAATAATTCAACAGTTAGGCAAGAATAATATGTGATCCACTGTCGAGGTCGCTAGCTAACCACATATTGCAATACAACTCATTAAAAAAAAAAACATTGTAGTGAGTCGATTATGTCAATAATATGACAATTAAATTAAAATAAATTGACATAAATTGTCAAAATAAAAAAAAAACAATTATGTAACTCATATAACCTGTCAGTGGGTAAGCTTATTCTGGAGAAAGAACACAAACATTGTCTTGAGTTAATCACAGCGACCAACTATTTTTATCGTTTAAGTAGTCGTTAATAGAATAGTATGCCTTTGAACAAAGGTTTGATTTTACTTTAACTTTAAACGCATTAAAGGGCAAATCTAGAAGAGCAGAGAGTAGCTTGTTATAAAAGGTTATACCAAGCCCAACAAATGATGTACCTTATGAAGCCGGTGAAAAGGAGCTCGTAATTTGTCCTTATTTCTGGTGTTAATATTGTGAATATCACTGTATTTAGTGTAAAAGTGTATATTTTGCCTAATATATAAGATATTGGCGAAGATGAATTGTGATGCCACTGTGAGAATACCAATATCTTTAAAAAAATCTCTTAGAGATACTCTGGCACCTAGCTGATAAATTGCTCGAACTGCTCGTTTTTGAAGAACAAATATATTTTGAATGTCAGCGGCTTTGCCCCACAGCAGAATGCCATAGCACATAACGCTATGGAAATAACTAAAATAGACTAATCGAGCAGTATCAACGTCAGTGTATTGTCTTATTTTCCTGACAGCGTAGGCGGCCAAGCTTAGCCTTCCCGCTAGACTTGAAATATGTGGGCCCCACTGAAGTTTGGCATCTACTGTTATGCCCAGAAAAACTGCCGAGCCCACAATTTCAAGCACCTCTTTATCTAACACGTTCATAATCAAAGTACTGGAAAAGCAAAGTGTAGAAAAATTCTATACGGCTGGCCTCCGATGGAACAGCAAATATAGAATCTGGTTAAATGTTAAATGGCTGGCCGTCGATGGAATAGCCAAGGGTAAAAAGATTCTATACGGCTGGCCTCCGATGGAACAGCAAATATAGAATCTGGTTAAATGTTAAATGGCTGGCCGTCGATGGAATAACCAAGGGTAAAAAGATTCTATACGGCTGGCCGCTGATGGAATAGCAAATATAGAATCTGATTAAATGTTAAATGGCTGGCCGTCGATGGAATAGCCAAGGGTAAGAAGATTCTATACGGCTGGCCGCTGATGGAATAGCAAATATAGAATCTGGTTAAATGTTAAATGGCTGGCCGTCGATGGAATAGCCAAGGGTAAGAAGATTCTGTACGGCTGGCCGCTGATGGATTAGCAAATATAGAATCTGGTTAAATGTTAAATGGCTGGCCGTGGATGGAATAGCCAAGGGTAAGAAGATTCTATACGGCTGTGCGCTGATGGAATAGCAAATATAGAAGCTGGTGAATATGAAATGGCTGGCCGGCGATGGAATAGCCAAGGGTAAGAAGATTCTATACGGCTGGCCGCTGATGGAACAGCAAATATAGAATCCGGGTAAAGATTAATTATATTTAATGATGAAAATGAGAAGGTTAAAATTGGTGATGCAATGTAAGAGGAATAATATAAATTGGTAATAATATCAAGGAGTTCAAAGCTAAGGTCATCTGAGCAAACTGACCGTTGATGGAACAGAGAGTTAAGATGTCCAAGTGTTTTTTTACATAATGATTGAAAAAAAGATGTATATCTGAGAAGACTTTACTGAAATAAAATTAGGTCAGATAACACCATAACAGTTATTCTTTGTTTGTATGCCGGCGATGGAAAAACAAATGAAGGATAAAACCTGGACAAAATAAAATTGATCGTTGATGAATAAAATTTTAAAACATGGTTTTGTTCTCACCTGATGCACCAGACCTAACACATGCGAGGGCGCATGCGTTTGCAGGACGGCCGGATGTTGTCGCCCTAAAGAACTAGTACCTGTGTTACAGTGTAGTTAAGCTGAGTGGCAAAATATATCATTACAATAAAGGACTTGTTTTGCAATGTAGTCTAGCTTAGTTGCAAAATAGGGCTTAACAATGTAATAATGAGCTTAGGTGGACCAAAATAATGTATAAGAATAGGAAGGGGGGTTGGGAAGAAGTTTTAGGGAATCATAGAAAAAGGCAGTCGCGTAGAGACCTCTTAGCGAGTGCCTTCGAACTATAAAGGAATTGTGAAATTACGATCCTTTGTTATAAAATCTGTGACAATTGTGAATAAGTACTTTTAATAAACTTATCTTACCGGACTACTCCTTAGATTTCTTTACAATCAATTCAATTGTAAGTCATTGAGAAGCGATATCAGCGACGACGTACGTCAATCGCAGTATTTATATCCATAGGGTTGTCATGAGTAGGTTCGTTGAATTACCGGACTTCCATTATCTTCAGATTTCGGACTTAGTCAGATGGTGGTTTTGATTCTGCATTAAATGACGATTTCACTAGAGGAATTCAAAAATTCGATTCTGTATTAGAATGTGTAGTCAGTCCGTTAATCACATGCCAATGGATATGTCACAGACGAGTGCTGATAAACACTAAATGCGTCGTGCCAAAGTAAACATGAATGTTTTGAGCAATAAAATTTAATGGGCTTAGGCATGATTCGAGCTCTGAAGAGGTCTCTAGATACTGGCGGTCACAATGTCAAGCTCAATGACTATATTTTCAAAACTACTTTATCCGCGAGCAAAATACCTATTGCAGTTTTAAGTGAAATAAGATAAACAACGTTTATCTTGTTTGTACTTCACTATTGAACACTTTGGAATATCAAGGTTACTGTGGTATACACTTAAAATATACGTAGCACAGCACTTGAATGTTTATGTCTATTCTTTATTAGATCGCACCAGCGGCAGTGGTGCTCAGACGTCCCATTCAGTGCTGGCTACTTACTGATAAATCTGGTTGTTTTATTACGTAACCCAAACCCTAACTAGTGTTATTAGTGAACACTACAGTTACTATGAGTAAGGTAGTATCCGTGCTGCAAGTAGGTCATTGATTTGCACATTTGATTTGCAACTATTATCACAGAGTTATTCATGGGTAATAAATAATAACATCGAGTTTCTCTATTTACTTCGTTTCTAGTTGTTTACATATTCTGATAATAACGGCAGTTACAGTATAACTGATCTAACTCAACAAACAAGGCGCCAACGGCATATAATAATAGTACGAAGATGATAAACGCTTGGTGTCAATTTTATCGAATCGAGGGGCATTGAGGTCGCGTGAGTAAAACCATCTACTTGGAAGATAGCTGAAGGTCAAATTCCCGGTGGTTACAAGTGACACCTGTGAGGAACACAAACTATCGGTTTTATTGTGTGTCATAATGTTAATATTTTCGCGCACGAGCCAATGTTGAATATTTTGTTTATTTCAATTTTTGGGAAATGGCCATGCTTTATTGACAACGACGTCGTCAATACGATGCTATACCGTTTTGGAACTCACCTGCTTATGCCTCTCTGGAGAAAAACTAAGTACCTAATCAAACATTTACTTGAGATTGACATAGAGTAAGCTACCAACATATAAATGAAAGACAGATATATTTATTTTTCGATATTAGCCGTTAATTGATAACACTTAATGGCCCACTTATGATAAGTTGCAAACGAATCGTAATGTAAACATCAAATTTCGGATTATATAACCTGGACTGACTGACGCTAAGTTGCCATTACCCAAACTCGTTTCTGCTCTGACGGTCATAACTACTTTGGAAAATTGAAATGAATATTGAAGTGTAAGTGCATGAAGAATAACTAGTAAGTGATTTCAAGTATCACCAAACGAATCATTCCGGTATTGTTACAGAGTGGACTCCGAACCGGATGAACAACAAAGGACGAGCCTATTCTGTGTACCAAATTCATTGCAGTGTCAAAAAGCGAGTTCAATCTTGATCATTATCACGTTAATGTTTTTTTTTATCCTCGGCTGCAGTTACATTAGTTTTCATCTTGCGCAACACATTATCTCATGTTTTCAAAACTTTGTAGAAGTATCATAAGCCAACCGGGCCATTATCAGAGAGAAACATCCTTTGTCTACTATGGAACAGCTGATTCCCAAGTTTAGAAACGCCAAAATATTCTCTAAGCTGGATTTAAAAAAATCTTTCCACTAGCTAGAACTTAGAGAGCATAGTAGGCATATTACGACATTAATTTGTAGTCAAGGGCTCTTTAGGTAAGTACAAACGTCTTATGTTTGGCATCTCGTGCGCTCCTGAATGATTTAAAAAAAAAAACTTGGAAAGAGTACTCTTTCCAAGTTTATTTTTTGGCTGTTAAACTGTGTAGGTAATATAATAGTATAAGGATCCCTAACCTTGCAACATAGACCGGGCCATTACGCGAACTTTTAAGGTTAAAACTAAGCTAAGGGGCAGATATTACTTTGTACTGGCATGCTAAACAAACTCAAGCATTTGACGCTTTAAAATGAGCGATGACTCAAAAAAACCTGAGCTTACTATGATCCGCAGGTTAGGACTCAAGTCTTCGCTGCTGCTAGTCCAGTTGGATTGGGGGCAGTACTTATTCAACATGGCATAAGTGGGCAGCGAATAATTGCATACGGTAAAAAGAGTCTCACTGATTGCGAAAAGCGATATTGTCGGACCGAGAAAGAGGCCCTAACTTTAGTTTGGGCCGTGGAGCATTTTGACGATTTTTCGAACTTGTCAGTGACTACAAGCCACTTGAAGTAATATTTGGCACGAAATCTAAACCATGTGCGAGAATCGAGCGTTGGGTTTTACGCCTACAGTCATATAACTTCAAAATCGTATACAGTCCGGGCAAGAAAAACATTGCAGATCTACTATCACGGTTGTGCTCTATTGACTGTTCACCAGTTCCGTTCGATGTTGATAATTATTTGAATTTAGTAATCGATCAGTCTCTTCCTATCGCAATCACCCTGTCCTAGAGATGGGCGTTTTCGGATTTTTGCAAATGGTAATGTAACCGATATACAGTTTTCATATCAATAACGAAAACGGTTTTCAGATATCGATATCAATACTACAGTTTGCAAAAGTTAAATTGTTATTTAGATGAGCAAACTAACAACAAACGCGAAATAATACTTAGAAAGAGAGGTAGCGCATATGGTTCCTATCGTTTGTGAAGTTTGCGTTTTGTTCGTAGTACGTACGTTTTCGCATTGTGACGGTTTTAATTTTTGTCTTATTCGTTCTCGCACGCTAGTAAGGTTTTAATTAGATACAGTTTTAATAATATCGGTTATTTTGATATAGATATCAATATGATATGATATCTAACACATAGCCGATATAAGTTACGTTTTGATATATCGGACCTATCCCTACCCTGTCCGAATTGAAGGAAGTTTGTGAGGGAGACCATGAACTAAAATTGGTTAAGAATGGTATTTACAACAATAGCTGGGACCAGAGTATCAACACTTACAAAATCTTCGAACATCACAACAACACAACTTTGTTTCCAAGGCAATTTACTTTTACGTTGCAATTAAATTGTAATTCCTTCTAGTTTGAGGGGAAAAGTTTTAGCAGCTGCCCATGAAGGACACCCAGGAATCGTAGCGAAAAAACGCGACTACGTTCCAAAGTTTGGTGGCCCAAAATCGACAGTGACGCGGAGCATTATGGAAGAGCTTATTGTAAAGGTTGTACTCAGGTTTCCGCTCCAAATCCTCCTAACCCTATGCGCAGACGGGTTCTTCCAGTTCAACCCTGAATAGAAGTAACCATTGACTATCCTGGACCGTTGCCTAGTGGGCATTATCTTTTGGTAAATCCCCTGCAAAATACTTTTTTAACCGACTTATTAGGCGTCAATTTAGGGAAAAGTTGTCTATGATGATGAGAATAAGCTGTCTACCACATTTAATGATTCACCACTCACATTCATCAATAAGGAAGGCAATGATGAAGAAGCTTAAATGATAGCAGCGGATAACGATTACGTAGAAATATCGTACACCTCAAGCGAGTTGCAGGACAGTGGAAAGTTTGTGAAAATGACAATAATTCTGATATCACTGATGACAGTGGTGTTGTTAAAAATTAATAAGTGCCCATTTATATTAATGATGAGTGATGATTGAATATGTAAAAGTAAAAATATAATAATTATGAATTAGTAACTGTAAGCTGAATCAGTAGTGCTATAAAGAATTAGTTGTGAGTTTTATTTAAGTATAAAACGAACAGTATATTGATTATGTTAAATGATTGCATTTAACTGTATTATGAATATATTAATTATTTTTCTAATTTTATAAAAGGCCGATGTCATGTATAATAAATATAGGCTGCATACTGGTGGGGCGATCGGAGTGGGGAGCGTGGTAAAGGCATCACTTGCCGCACCTCCTACCCGACGGCCGAGCGAGTAAGTGCGTGATTATCCTAGTTGGTTCATTATTTAATACTAGTATAGTGACCTGTACAGACTGATTAAAAAAAAAACTTTTTTTTTTTTGTTTTAAAGAATATTTTTCGAAATTGGTCCCATTTTAATTTGGTGAAGATCTGATGAAGAACTTCGAAGATATACAACAGAATTCTTCAATAAATTACAGAATATCTCTCGGGACTGCTGCAATCGCATGTCTGTTTATTGTTTATACCATTTCATAACATAAAATCACGCCAGTACGCTCTTAAGACTGCGCCGAGCAAAATAATCCACAACGATCGTCACAGTTATAGGGATTTAATCAATATTATTACCATAATTACCATAAAAATATGTAATGAACACCACAATGAATGTGTTAACGATTCTATGTTGGCAAAAACAAAAAATATTGTTTAGTTTAAATAACAAAAATACGTAAAGTTGGACAAAAATATTAAAATAGCATGCTCGTGTTTTAGTGAATATTTATAGTAAACTGTTGATTTTTTTCACAAACTTTAATTTATATTAATCTCTAATTGTCATACCACAATTTATAGTTCTAACATTTTCGAAAAGACACTCGGTTATTTTAGTTTTATTTTTTTCCTAATTGTTGCGCTGTTTTGGATCAGCCCCCTTCTACCATCGGACATCTAGACGCACTGCAAGTTATCATCCTTACCTTGTTGCCATTCCACCAATTCGAACCAAGCGCTTCCAAACATCCTTTATAATGCGCACAACGAATGAATGGAACTCACTACCTCCGTCTATGTTTCCGAACGCATTCAACCCGAATCTCTTCAAAGTTAGAGTGAACAGGCTTCTTCTGGGTAAGCTCACTCCATCGTAGACTCTGTCTCTGTCACCTATGACCTAGACTAGAGTCAAGAGCAAACCCATTATAAATAATAAAAATAAAAAAAATGCGAAATGTAAACCGGTCGGCAATTCAGTCGTCCACGAGAGCTTGGAGAGTGGTCACGTCTCATTGTGGAGCGACGCGCCGATAACGATAATTCGCGATCTATTGTGTACGTATACCATGCTGCAAATAGTTGAATAAGGTAAGATATATATTTTGTTTTTTGAGTATGACTTTTTATGCATAACTAACATTTACTTTTTATGTTTTTACTATTCAATGCATATTTCTGTAACATTTTTTTAAATGTTTGTTTTAGCTATAATGGGAAAGCGTAAGTAAACATATTAAAAGAAGAAAGTTGGCGCTCATTTCCGAAAAAGAATCTGTTCTCATAAAAAGTACATATTTCTATTTTGTGACATTATTTCCTTTTTAACCGACTTTCCAAAAAGAAGGATTTTTTTATGTATGTTCACCGATTACATCAATTGTGGACAGATTTCAGAAATTATTTTTTTGTTTGAAAGATTACGTTCCATTTAAATTTGGTGAAGATCTGATGAAGAATTTTGGAGATATGCAACAGAACTCCTCAAAAAATACGGCAGATCTCTCGGGATTGCTGGAATCGCATGTCTGTTTATTGTTTACACCATATTTTCAGTTATGAAAATATGGTGTACCCCTTTAGGGATGTTAATAACATCACGCCGGTAAGCTCTAAAGGGGTACGCAGATGAATACAGTAAACCCTGGTACACTCTAATTTCATTCAGGCTATAGAAATTGCCCATTGTGTACACAACTAAAAAGTGTAAAATAAAAACTTTTTTGCCAAAAAAACAACCAACTTCCAAATCAAAACACTACAATATTATGTAAAATAAATTTAATTTCGCCAGTCAGTGACAAAAAACGAAGAATCAAAAACAGGAACACCGACTTCCGAAATTGAATTTATTTTCACTTTGTAATATTTTTATTTGAAAGTCAGTTGTATTTTTTTGTAAAAAAAAATTATCTAACATAATGGCGCATGTAATCGTTTTTTTTCAATTGGTTCTCAAACATTCGATATGGGTATAGTGTAATAGGTTTTTGGGGATGCCTTTTGCAAATCTGACATTCTTATTAAAATCCAAGATGGCGGATGCAACTTTTTCGCAAACATTCGATATGGGTGTCGTGTAATGAGTTTTTGGGGATGCCGATTGGAAATCTGACATTATTTTTAAAATCCAAGATGGCGGATGCAACTTTTTTGCAAACATTCGATATGGGTATCGTGTAATGGGTTTTTGGGGATGCCGATTGCAAATCTGACATTCTTTTTAAAATCCAAGATGGCGGATGCAACTTTTTCGCAAACATTCGATATGGGTGTCGTGTAATGGGTTTTTGGGGATGCCGATTGCAAATCTGACATTATTTTTAAAATCCAAGATGGCGGATGCAACTTTTTCGCAAACATTCGATATGGGTATCGTGTAATGGGTTTTTGGGAATGCCGATTACAAATCTGACATTATTTTTAAAATCCAAGATGGCGGATGCATCTTTTTCTCAAACATTCGATATGGGTATCGTGTAATGGGTATTTGGGGGTGCCGATTGCTATTCTGACATTCATTTTAGAATACACGATGGAAGATTTTTTTTTTTCGCTGTTGTCAGTGATGTCCAAGATAAACTTGGAAAGTAAAAATTTATTTGAAAAAGACGCATTGCCTGGATTTGAACGCAGGACCTCAAGCACGAGAAGTGAGGCCAAGGGGTCACCACGGGCCAAGGGGTCACCATAATAAAATAAAAACTGTGTGGCAAGTAATTAATAGAGAAACTGGAAAGACACAACAACGCGATCAAAATGAGTTGTCTTTGAAAATATCTGATCAAACCATTTCTGATAAGCAAGAAGTCACTGAGACATTTGAAAATTTCTTTACCAACATTCCGTTAGAGGTTACGAAGTCACTTCCCTCCTCATCTAAATTGGCTGCAGCTCTTCTTAAGGAATACTTTACTAAAGACATACCAACCTTTAAATTTAAACCAATATGCATTGATACAATTAAAAACGCGTTCAAAAGTCGCAATATAAAAAACACTGAAGACTTATGGGGGATATCCGTTGGGGTTCTTGGAGATATTATTGACTCAATTGCTCCTGTCCTAACAGGCATATTCAATCAATGTTTGGACAGCGGCACGTTTCCTGACTTAATGAAACACAGTAAAGTAGTAACAATTTTCAAATCAGGCTGTAAGAGCGATCCCTCTAATTATAGACCTATATCCGTGCCACCAGCATTGAGTAAAATCTATGAAAAAATCATGCTGGACCAGATGTTGTCTCATTTCAATTCAAATGGGATCCTGCATAGTCAGCAGTTTGGTTTCACGAAAGGTAGGTCGACAACGGACGCGGGAGTAAAACTCATCAGCCACATCTTGGAACCTTGGGAGAAGTCCCAGGATGCCATTGGCATTTTCTGTGATCTGTCAAAAGCGTTCGACTGCGTCGACCACAACACACTGGTCTGTAAATTACAACACTACGGAATTCGAGGACAAGCTGCTGATCTTGTGCTTTCCTATTTATCAAACAGATAGCAAAAAGTAAATGTTAATGGAGCGACGTCCTCCGGGTCTCTAGTCAAAATGGGCGTGCCCCAAGGCTCAATTCTCGGCCCTTTCCTTTTTCTTGTTTACATTAATGATCTCCCTTTTATGATGGCCAAATTATCGGATATAATTCTATTTGCTGATGATACTTTGCTAATTTTTAAAATAGATAGGAATGATACGGATGTCTCACATGTCAATGAAAGTCTAATTGTTCTCTCGGAATGGTTCGCAGCTAACAATCTTTTACTGAATGCGAAAAAAACAAAATGTCTAAAGTTCTCTTTACCAAATGTACCTCAACGTGACCTAAATCTAAATCTTGATGGCAAAAATCTTGAAATAATAACGGAAACTGTATTCTTGGGGATAACTATCGATTCAAAATTGCAGTGGGGCGCGCACATTAGAACTCTTTCGGGCAGGTTAAGTTCGGCTGCCTATGCAGTAAGGAAGATAAGGCAGTTAACCGATGTAGCCTCAGCTAGACTAGTATACTATGCTTATTTCCACAGTATTATGTCTTATGGCATTCTGCTGTGGGGGTCAGCAGCAGACGTTGACTCAATTTTTATCTTACAAAAGAGGGCAATCCGCGCGATCTATAAAATGGGTCCTCGCGAGTCCCTCAGAGAAAAATTTAAAGAGATCGATATACTGACTCTACCTTCACTTTATATTTTGGAATGTATTTTGTATGTCCGCAAAAATCGAGGGCTTTTCAAAACTAGAAGTGACTTCCATAATTTAAATACACGCAGTAGGCACGAAATTGTAATACTCAAATTCAGATTAACGAAAACTAGCAAGTCTTTTCTTATAAACAGTATACGCTTTTATAACAAGTTGCCTAAGTCAGTTATAGAACTGACCGATGGAAGGTTCAAAAACTACATCAAACGTGTCCTTGTTAAAAAAGCATATTATAAAATCAAGGACTACGTTGAAGATAAGAAAATTGGCTTTGACACCCTCTGCGCATGCGGCTTCCCTGGTAACTCATAAACGGCACAAATATATGGATATCTCTAACTATTCTCAATCTCATTTTTTTTTTCTCTTTTAATTAGACTTTTTACAATATTTTTCAATCATCATTATAGCGCTTTGCTAAGAATAGTAACAGCACTGATTACAGTATTTGTGCCACATGTTAAATTTAGTGTTGTGGTTTTTTTTACCTTTGTATAGATTCTTTTACCTATTGTGAATGTGTGAACATTGTAGGCTTTCTAGTTTTCTAGATGATTGTTAACATTTGTTAACTTTTTATTTCGTGCATTATTTTTTTTTTCAATTTTGTACGACTTATTGTCGGGCCTACGTTGTCCCCCCATATTCAAGTACTAATGCTGTAACATGGAAATATTGTAAACAAAACAATTTAAAAGAGTAACCATGGAGTTTCTTGCCGGTTCTTCTCCATAGGAAATGACTAACCCGAACCGTGCACCTTTTGTCGACGTTTTATAAGTGCCCATGTAGGCCTATGTAAAATAAAAATTTTTGATTTTGATTTTGAAAGCACGAAATTGTAATACCCAAATTCAGATTAACGAAAACTAGCAAGTCTTTTCTTATAAACAGTATACGCTTTTATAACAAGTTGCCTAAGTCAGTTATAGAACTGACCGATGGAAAGTTCAAAAACTACATCAAACGTGTCCTTGTTAAAAAAGCATATTATAAAATCAAGGACTACGTTGAAGAAAAAAAAATTGGCTTTGACACCCTCTGCGCATGCGGCTTCCCTGGTAACTCATAAACGGCACAAATATATGGATATCTCTAACTATTCTCAATCTCATTTTTTTCTCTTTTAATTAGACTTTTTACAATATTTTTCAATCATCATTATAGCCCTTTGCTAAGAATAGTTACAGCACTGATTACAGTATTTGTGCCACATGTTAAATTTAGTGTTGTGTTTTTAAGCTATTGCATAGCTTCTTTTGCGGGCCTTGAGTGCGGGGACCGAATCCAGAAATTTCGTAACGAAAAAACCTCACGCTCCCCACTCCGACGGGCAAGGAGGTGTGGCTTGAAGGCCGAGCATCGTCTAACGTCGTTTCAGTTCGGCAGTCTTCGACACGGCGTTGTGTGCGATTAGACGTATTGTACGACGTATTGTAAGGGTCGAAAATACTTGGTACAAATGGTAATAAATTTCCAAATATCTTGGCTGGCGATTTCAACATTAACTTCGCTGATAAAAAATCAGAGCGGTTGACAACTTTTCTATCAAAAACATTGAATTTGAAAATGAATAATGATCCACAAGAGTCCACAACAAAATATGGGACCACCATTGACGCGGTATTTTCTAGGTATTTAGAGGATATTAAGTCGCAAACTTATGTTTCTTATTTCAGTTATCATAAACCTATAGTTTCAATGATAAATATTCCTGAATAACCAACAGCTACTGTAAAATAATAAAACCATGTATTGTAAAATAATTTTTTTTTTTAAATAAACAATCTTAACTTTTTTTATTTAATTAATAATAGAAAAATTTGTTTTTTTATCGGTCACCACGCTCAAAAAGTGTAACTTGAATTAATATCAAAGAAAAAGCAATACTGCATGAATAAAATAAATAAATTAAACAAAAAATTATAATTGTATAAGTTGATACAAAATGCTATGCAATAGCTTTTTTTTTACCTTTGTATAGATTCTTTTACCTATTGTGAATGTGTGAACATTGTAGGCTTTCTAGATTTCTAGATGATTGTTAACATTTGTTAACTTTTTATTTCGTGCATTATTTTTTTTGTTTGTTTTTTTTTTTCAATTTCGTACGACTTATTGTCGGGCCTACGTTGTCCCCCCATATCCAAGTACTAAAGCTGGAACATGGAAATATTGTAAACAAAAAAATTGAAAAGAGTAACCATGGAGTTTCTTGCCGGTTCTTCTCCATAGGAAACGACTAACCCGAACCGTGCACCTTTTGTCGACGTTTTATAAGTGCCCATGTAGGCCTATGTAAAATAAAAATATTTGATTTTGATTTTTGATTTTGACCACGAAATTTTAAATTAATTATACTTATTTTGTTGCTAGTGTTTGCTGGCAAGTCTTTTACATGTGAATATATTAATGTATTATGTATTCTATATTTCTTTTAGTCTGTTGACAACATTTTAAGAGTTAGGTTGATAATACATCTGATAAATACGTCAATTTAATAATTTTATTAAATCATCATCAGCCTATTAATGTTCCCACTGCTGGGACACAGGCCTCCTCTCTGTGAGAGGAAATGGGCCGTAATCCACCACGCGGGCCCAGTGCGGATTAGTGGCTTTCACATGTCTTCGAATTTTTGGTTCTAGGACATGCCGGTTTCCTCATGATGTTTTCCTTCACCGTTTTGAGAGCAGTGGTGATGAAATAATTTACACAAAGTAAAGCGCCTGTCTGGGCTCGAACCCACGACCTACCTGTAAGTCGCGGCCGATACCACTGGGCCACCGCTGCTCTTAATTTTTTTAAATAATTTACAATAACTATATTTTATTACGTTTTTAGGAAATGCTGACCAGTAAAGATCCTTGCCCATACGTTGGTGAAGAACCTTGCCCATACGTTGGTGAAAAACCTTTAGTTAGTGATGATATTCCATTCAACAATCTCGATGTAAGTTAATTGTTCTTAGATACATTTTTAAATATACCTTAGTACTAGTTTCTGCCCGTGGCTTAGGGACTACTTACAATTATCTTATTTTATTTCCGGGTTCTTTAAAACATACGGATTCATATTCAAACATTTTGGTAGAAGAAGAAACTGAAGACAAAGACGAGATTATAATAAATGGCAATAGAATAATGGATTTCACATACCTCTATAATTATACAACTGCAATAAATCGCATGAACACGTAACACGTTCGTCCACAATGCACCAGTGATTGAAAATAACAATCATGTTTGAAATGAGATTGATATTACCCTTCTTGTCTCTTTTCCATTTCCATTAGTTTTTGAAAAATGCCTTTGACTTCCCTGGAGATTGTTGTTCATTTACAGAATTAGAAGCAATTTTTAAAATATGACGTTTCTGTTACACTCTGTATAATAAATATACCACCGTTTCCCTGGGTTTTGAATAAGATTTTGTAAAATGGAAAAACACGCAAGGTATTACATTAGGTAAATAAAGATTTTTTATTACAGACTGGTTTTACTATACAATACACCTACCCATCTAACTTACTTATCAACTCACCTAGCCTACCTACTTACCCAGTAAAATTCCCGGGCGTACAATCCACAACGCCCAAATTGCATCGCAATCGGATGAATAGTAACGGAACGGATAATGTATTACTATAGCACAAACACACATTATTTTCTATATAATATAGATTATTAGATTTAATTATGGGCTTTATGTACCTACATAAACATCTAAATAATCAATATTCGCCTTTTCAAGTCACTCAACACAACGCCTCAAATTTTATAAATCCTAAGTTACCAAGTTTTGTCGTGCAACTGCAAGCGGGACTCGAGCGAACTTGTGATTGTGTGTGTGACGACGCACACGACTAGCGCGCTGTAGCAAATACCTAATTGCCGCGCGCCTCGTTCGCTCTGCGCAGTCTTAAGGGGTAAGCAGATCTCTCATTTGATCGGTTTTGTTCAAGTTTCATGATATTCGGGTAATCTATTCTGGCGTTATAGAAAACTTACTACACAACTTGCCTATTAGGTAGGTACAACTAAAAAGTGAAAAATAAAAAACTTGTTTACAAAAAAATACTACCGACTTCCTGATAAGAAAACTACAAAGTGTTGTGTTGTTCAGTTCTTTTATTCCTATTTCTACGCTCACACGCTTCATTGGAGAGCGACAATAAATGACGACAAAAAATTGGGCCACAATAAACAAACTGACCTGCACTGACCCTATGAGCGTCATCGATGGTCGATGACTGCTTGTCCTGTCAGGTGTTGAAAAAAAGTTAAATAACACTCACAAATTTAATTAAAGTGAACTGAGCTTGTGCTTTAGAGAAGTACGTAGGTACACGTTTTTGAAACAAATTATTCTAATACACAAGCAATAAAACGTATTGCAAATCATTTTAATCATGTAGAAACATAAACATCTGTTGAATAATATTCAAACAGCAGCAAAAAATCTTTAAATCCATGCAACCACAATGTTTACCTAACACAAACTCTTTCAAAATAATTTCCACTTGGAAAATCATGCAAATGGATCCATTGTTTCGAAAGAGCGAATGTTAGTCGGTGTGATGAGTGTCAGGTTGTATGCTGCCTTCACGCTCCCGTGCGTGACACGTGGACTTCCTGCCTTCGACCCTTGTTGACACTTGGTGCAGCAAAGGTCGGTTTGTTTAAAGAACATCAATAAATGACTACTAGCAAAATTGGTCAACAATAAACAAACTGACCTGCACTGACACTATGAGCTCCATCGATGGCTGATGACTGCTTGGTAAACTTGCAACCCAAGGTCTTCAATAAAACTCTTTAAACCGTATAACACAGTGTAATAAAGTTTAACCCAATACAGAAAGTCAACACACAAAAAACATTAAATTACTAAATTACTTATAATTTCAACGGTAACAAAACCATATCGAGATCTAACTCGACGCCAACGCCATCTAGTTAGAAAATAGGTATTAAATTTGCACAGTCGTACATACTAGAACTAAAAATACTTCAATGGAACATGATATGGTTTGACATTCCGCCTACCAAGGACATGCTCGAAAGAGTTGTCCTTTAAATTAAAGCCACCCACCATGAGGTCAAGGGAGCTATAAAATAATAAAGAAAACTAAATAAAATAATAATAACAAAACCATATCAATCACTGGTTGGCAATACACAGAGTTTACAAATTGGTCTCTTAAATACGGAACCATTACACTTTATAGTCACCACTCGTGTGAGTCCGTCCGAACCAGGATGCTTTTCTAAAATCCTACCCAGTAACCATTTACCTGGAGGTAGATTATCCTCCTTTACAAGGACAATGTCACCAATATTCGGCTCTATTTCCCTTTGCGACCATTTATACCGCTGTAGCATCGAAGTTAAAAATTCTCTAGACCATCGTCGCCAGAAATCTTGGGTCATTTTCTGTAAAAGTTGCCATCGCCTTAACGTGCCCACAGAGCTACGCTCGTAATTACGTTCCGGCACAAGAATCAAAGGTTCCCCGATTAAAAAATGACCGGGTGTAAGCGGCAGTGGATCATCAGGAGTTTGGGTAATATGAGAAACCGGTCTTGAGTTGAGGCAAGCCTCAATCTGCACAAGTAACGTAGCCATTTCCTCGTAGGTAAGAGTGGAATCACCAATGACGCGCTTCATGTGGAATTTTGTTGACTTGATGCCGGCCTCCCAAAGTCCACCAAAATTCGGGGCATGAGGAGGGATAAAATGCCACTTAACACCTTTACAACTGAGCCAACTCCTAATTTCGTTAGCGACCGCTGACTGTTCAGCAGCTACTAATATCTGCAGTTCCTTAGCTGCGCCTACAAAATTTTTGCCATTATCGCTCCAAATATCACTGCAATGGCCTCTTCTAGCGACAAATCTCTTGAAACCGGCTATAAAACTTTCAGAGGTAAGGTCACTAATGGCCTCGATGTGCACTGCTCGAGTTACCATGCACACAAATAGGCAGATGTACCCCTTGTAAGCCTTATTGCCACGACCCTTAGATACCCTAATATTAATCGGACCGGCAAAATCAACACCTGTATGCAAAAACGGCCTGGCTGGAGACACTCTACAGGTCGGCAATTGACCCATGAGTTGATTTTTAAACGTCGCTGAATGCCGGACACATACTACACACGTACGTACGTAAGCCTTTACTACATTTTTTGCAGATAGTATCCAATATCGTGTGCGCAAATAGTTTAACATTAATGTTGGACCTCCATGCAGAGTGGTTTTGTGTGCTTCGCTGACGAGCAGGGTAGCGAAGTGATGGCGCTGTGGAATTATAATAGGATGCCTCATGCTTACTGACAGTTGAGACTTTTCAATTCTTCCTCCTACTCTAAAAATTCCTTGCTCATCTAATATAGGACATAAAGGTCGTAATTTGCTCTTCTTACTTACACTTCCTGTCTTCTTAATGTTTTCTATGTTTTCCTTAAATTCTTGTTCTTGACATTTTTTTATACAGATTTCCAGAGCGGCTGTCAATTCTTCACTTGTCAGGTAAGTTTCTTTATGTTGCTTAAATTTTAAGAATCGTCTACAATATGCCACTACTCTGATCAATTTTTGTAATGATGAATATTTTGTCCACAGCCAATTCTCTACATTTGTTGTCACATGTGCTTTAACACCTTTCGATGATCTTTCTTCGAGTTTAGTTGATATCGAATTTGGTTTGACGTAGTCAATTGGTTCTTTCTTTAACCACAACGGACCGTGCTTCCACAGAGATGACTGTGAAAGTGCTGAAGGTGTCATGCCTCTTGACGCGATATCTGCAGGGTTGTGAGTAGATTTCACATGTCCCCATTGAGGATTATCTAAAAAACTCAGAATTTCAGACACCCTATTACCAACAAATGTTGTCCAGCGGCTGGGGTGATTACTGAGCCAAGCCAGAACAACAGTCGAATCTGTCCAACAGTGTATTCTGTCTTTAGGTATTACTAGTATCTCGGCTACCTCCACAATCAATTTGGCCAACAGAACAGCACCCATCAACTCAAGACGAGGAATTGACAGTTGCTTTATCGGAGCAACCTTAGTTTTTGCCGATATTAAATTAATTTTAATATTCCCGTCAGCGCCAATTATCCTCAAATAAATAACAGCTGCATACGCTACATTTGACGCATCACAAAAACCATGTAGTTCTACAACTACATCGTCTTCTCTTGATTCAACCCATCTTGGCACATGAAACTCAGGTAAGTTTAGTAATTCCTTTTGATATGTTTGCCATTCCTTTAATAAGTCTTCAGGTAATCGATCATCCCAATCGATCCCGGCAAGCCATATCTTTTGAATCATTATTTTCGCCGGTATAACACACGGCGCCACCCACCCTAAGGGATCGAACAGTCGTGATATATCTGATATTACTTTTCGTTTTGTTACAGATGCAGGTTGCGGAAAATTTATTGAATATCTGAAACTGTCAGATTCTCTATCCCAAGAAAGTCCTAGTATTTTCACTACCTCGTTTAGTTTCATCTCCACTATTCCTTCCTGGTTTGCACCTTCTCCCAATATTTCCTCTGCTAACTCCTTATTGTTTGTCATCCACTTCTGTAACGGAAACCCACCTTTTTCCAGTAGTTTTTCCAATTCCCTGTGAATCCTTTTTCCATCCTCTACCGTTTGACATCCTGACATATAATCATCTACATAAAATTCGCTTTTTAATGTTTCAGATACCAGCGGAAATTCAGCGCCCTCATCGTGTGCCAGCTGCTGCAACGACTTCACGGCCAGGTAAGGAGCGGATGCAGTGCCAAAGGTAACTCTAAGCAACTCATACTCTTTTATTTCAGATTTAGGATCACTCCGCCAAAGTAGTCTCTGGAAGTGTGTGTCTTCAGGAGCGACTTTTATCTGCCGATACATTTTTACTATATCTGCACATAATACAATTGGATACGTACGCCATCTCATGATGATATGACGTAACTCTGGTTGTATGGTAGGACCTACCATCAACATGTCATTAAGAGATCCACCATTGGAACCTTTAGAAGAAGCGTCGAACACAACTCTGACCTTCGTAGAGGTCTTATCCTCGCGAACCACTGCGTGGTGAGGCAGATAGACTGCTTCTGACTGCTTAGTATCAGTTTCGGGACACACCATCTTCATGTGTCCAAGGTCAAGGTATTCTTGGATTACCTCGGTGTATTTTCTTTTGGTCTCATGATTTTTTTTGAAACGCTGTTCAAGATGATGAAATCGTTTCAGTGCAATTTCTTTGGTGTATCCGATTTTACTTCGTGGATCTGATTCGCGGAATGGAAGCTTGACTACGTATCGCCCGGTAGCGTCTCGTTGAGTAGTACGAGTGAAGAATTCTTCGCATAGCTGTTCTTCTTGGGTAAGTATCTTTTTCTTATTATTAACATCAGATTCGATCTCCCAAAACTTTTTGAGCATATCATTGTCACTGAGATGTGAATGCATACTAACTATAACCTTGTGACAATTTGCTGAATTGAGATCGCAATCTGTGGCTGTTAGACCAGACAAAATCCATCCCAGGGTTGTGTTTTGAGCAATTATGGGCCCTGGAGAGTGTTTGACTAAACCCTCTTTAAGAACTTGGCTGTAAACTTCTGCTCCAAACAAAACGTCGATTTTGTTTGGAGTGTGGTACTCTGGATCCGCCAGAGTTATATCTTCTAGTTGAGGCCAAGTTGGTATACATAGTTTAGTTGAGGGAAGCAACGTTGTAATTTTGCTTAACACATATGCTCGAACTTGAATAATTACATTTGGATCATGACGTGAATGAATGGTTACACAAACCATGAATCTAGAGGCCAAAGCGCCTTCGTCACCTCCTATGCCTGAGACCGTACTGTTATTTGGTATTTTCTTTAGTCCGAGCAATTGGACTGCTGACTCGGTTATGAAAGAGGCCTGGGATCCTTGATCCAATAACGCCCTCAGCAATTGTTTACGACCGTTCTGAGTCTGTGCTTCGACGAGAGCGGTCGCTAATAAAACTCGATTTGGCACAACCTTTGTAGAAAAGTGTGTTGCTATGGTGGAAGACTCTGATTCTTTTGCCGTACCGGAAGCAGTTTGCAGTGTGGACACTGCTGATTTGACAGCTACTGCCTCTACCGGATGGCTATTGGGTGACGATGATCTTGAAGATGCCTTGGGGTGTAATAATGAGTGGTGTCTACGCTTGCAAATGTGACATGAAGTTTTAGCACGACAATACTTAATTGAATGATTCGCGCCTAAACAATTGTAACACAAATTGTGAGTTCGGACAAAATCACTTCGAGTTTGGTAACCTTCTTTACTAAACTGTTTACAATTACTTATGTAATGATCCTGTTTACAGAATGGACATATAATTTGTACAGAGTTATTACTATTTGATTTGACTGCGTGAAAAACCTTTGGTTTACTGTCTGTGGACTTCTGCTTTGACTTGGATGTGTCTAAATACTCCAACGAGCGAAACCTTGACTCTAAAAATATTTTAAATTCTTCAAAAGTTGGTAATTGTTCATCTGCACTAATTTTCAATTCCCATAACTTTCGCGATTCACTATCTAGCTTATTGCTTATTATATAAATGACTATAGCGTCCCATGATTTAACATCAATTCCGAGAGTACTTAAGCCGTGCAAACAGTCCACAGTGGTATCCAATAACTCCCTAACAGCAGTTGATGACTCTGTTACATTTGATTGAGTTATCAATCTCTTCAACATAGAATTAGACAAATATCGTTTATTATTATAACGTTTATCTAACATTTGCCAACATTCCTGATAATTTGCGGCTGTCACAGGAGTGTGACGCAACAATTGTTCTGGTTCACCCGATAAATGCCCTTTTAAGTAATGCAGTTTTTGTACATCGTCAATTGAATCATTTTTGTGGATAAGTGATAAAAACAAATCACGAAATGAATTCCACTCAGTATACTTGCCAGAGAAAGTAGGAATAACAACCTTAGGTAATTTCACATTCGTATACGTATTTGACGAAGACTCTTTTTCTACAATTGCCTTTGTAGGTGTTAGTTGTT
This sequence comes from Orthosia incerta, assembly GCA_948252205.1. Classification (NCBI taxonomy): domain Eukaryota; kingdom Metazoa; phylum Arthropoda; class Insecta; order Lepidoptera; family Noctuidae; genus Orthosia; species Orthosia incerta. The sequence goes on from OX411767.1 coordinate 19,866,566, forward strand.
TAATAGACTCTTTTAACTCGGATTTATAAGTTATGTAAATATCTTCAGTATTATCATATGTCTCTGACGTAAAGTAATTATGTTTCAAATCTAGTTTTTCTACTATGTTCCTGTGCGTTTTTATGAAATTAGACCACAGTTGTTCTAATGCTTCTAACCTGGTTTCTAAATAAGACAATGTTATCCGTTCTTTAGGAGATTTTTTATAATTTATTCTACTTTTTTCAATATTTCTCTTGTTATCTAGTTGTAAGTTAATTAATGAATCCATGACTATAAACTGCTATCAAACTATTAAATTAATTCACAAACAAAACCAAGTTGCACAAGAACACAACAATTTTACAAGTGTAAAACTGATGAAATTATTCTAAGTCTATGACGAGAACAGAAAATTTTACAAGTGTTTTTAACTCAAAACTTTTTAGAAAATCGGGCGTAGGTTCCCCGTCGGTTCACTTTTTTCATAAATATTCTAAGTCCAAACTACATAAAAATTATTCTAAGTCTTGATTATTACGTTAAATTTAAAGTTTCAAATCTTGATAACTTCACTAATAAAATTGTACTCACGGTTTTTATTTTCTAAGTCCACAACACGTCACTCACTATTACTTCTTCGATGTTTGATGCTGACGCCCGCTAGGGGGCGCGCAGTACGCTCTCAGCTTTGGTGCTCAGCTAGTTGGGATGCCACTTCCACTTATTCTATATCCGGTTGTCCACACTCGGGACGTCCGGAAGTCCGCAGAACTTGCTGCGGTGGCGCCCTCTGCAGGCGACGTCCTCAGAAACACTCAGTCTCCGCGGTCGCGCCCTCTGCAGGCGACGCTAAAGCACTTCAGTGGCGATCCACCACTGCTTTCTGTGCTGATACACAAAAACTCGGTGCACAATATTACGCACTGACCCGGTTGCGAAGGACCATGGTAAACTTGCAACCCAAGGTCTTCAATAAAACTCTTTAAACCGTATAACACAGTGTAATAAAGTTTAACCCAATACAGAAAGTCAACACACAAAAAACATTAAATTACTAAATTACTTATAATTTCAACGGTAACAAAACCATATCGAGATCTAACTCGACGCCAACGCCATCTAGTTAGAAAATAGGTATTAAATTTGCACAGTCGTACATACTAGAACTAAAAATACTTCAATGGAACATGATATGGTTTGACACTGCTTATCCTATCAGATGTTGAAAAAAAGTTAAAATAACACACACACATTTACTTAAAGTGAAATGACGCAATACCTGTGCTTGTCACGCCAACCACAGTCAAGCGATCGAGAAATACGTAGGTACACGTTTTTAAAACAAAGTATTCTAAAATTCAATCCATATTGTATTAAAACTCCTTGGGTAGATGACAATATTATTTAATTATTATTTTCTGCAATCTACTACAATCCAACAGCTAGGATAATTATCCTAAAGTTGACCGGCTAACTTCCGTTAGTCGTAAAACCAAGTGAACGACCGATTGCCGGAACGTACCTACCGTAATTGAGGTAATATAATTTTTCTCAAAAATGGTATGTAATGTTGTCATAAAATCTCTAAAAAGTATCCAGAAAGTGAACTCTACTGGAGACTTATTCACAACTGTCCAGTAAGAAGCGAGATTTTAAATTTGGAATTACTGGACAGTAGTAGGGATTGGTCCGATATATCAAAACGTAACTTATATCGGATATATGTTAGATATCATATCATATCCATATCTATATCAAAATAACCGATATTACAAAAAAATTATCTAACAAAAACCTTACTAGTGTGCGAGAACGAATAAGTCAAAATTTAAAACCGTAACAATGCGGAAACGTACGAACTTCGAACAAAACGCAAACTTCACAAACCATAGGAACCATATGCGCTAGGTACCTCTCTTTCTAAGTATTATTTCGCGTTCGTTGTTAGTTTGCTCATCTAAATAACATTTAAACTTATGCAAACTGTACTAAATGATATCGATATCTGAAAACCGTTTTCGATATCGATATTTAAACTGTATATCGGTTACGTAACCGTTTGTGCAAAAAACCGAAAACACCCATCTTTAGACAGTAGGTCATCCTCTTCAGATCTGCTTAGAAAAAAAAAACATAGTACCAGCCAGACACAGATTTGAGTTTAGCCATTATAACATGGTTATAGGAGGGAGGCTCCAAATATATATCTATCTCTCTTTTTGGTATGACATTTTATGAGATAGATATATTTTTGAGTCCGTTAATCAAGACATACAACAAACAGATATAAATGTCCCCGGTAAATCGATTACAATATCTATCAGTAATTGCCCTAATAAGAATGAAATCTTCAATATTAATTAAACGAATTTGTTGTTAAACTTTCTTTCATTTTTGAGAAAAGATATACAAGCCTCAACCAGTAAGAAAGCCATCCTGGCCTCGTATATAACCGGACCTCACCTGCTGTTCGGTCCGGTTAACTCATACTTGGCCAAGAAGTTTTACTTACTGGATTCTGCAGTAATGTACTATTACATTATGTAATTCAATAACTTATCATTATTGTTATAACAAATTAATGTCATTATTCCACTAGCACACTGTCTAACACACAGTAATTAACACTTTACTTAATTTGGTGAGTCTATCACTTAGTCGCAAATTGGCAAACCAATCACATGGTTGCTAAACTGGCAAACCAATCACATTGTTGTTGAACTGGCAAACCAATCACATGGTTGCTAAACTGGCAAACCAATCACATGGTTGCTAAACTGGCAAACCAATCACATGGTTGTTAAACTGGCAAACTAATCACATTGTTGCTGAACTGGCAAACCAATCACATGGTTGTTAAACTGGCAAACCAATCACATGGTTGCTAAACTACCAATTACATCTTATTTACCATACACCTAAATTAAAAATAAATAGTTCTACTTTTAATTAACACAATTTACCTAAACTTAAAATTTTAACTAACGCTTAACTTTCTTCGTATTAATATTATATTTCATTGAACTAAATAACAAATCTAAAAATATAAACTAAAGGTTAACTAATAACTTCCTAACACTGATAAATTTTATCCAACTGTACATAATAAATCTAATTACCGTCAACATCATGATTTTCACTATCTGAGTCATTGTTATTCAAATTAAATGCAGCCACATGTACCCAGGGCTGCATGCGGTCGGCAGCAATGGTCGTTTTACGTTTATTAGTTACTCAACCCTGGTATTGATACAATTCTGTATCTGTCATTTCCTAGTACTAATACGATGCGATGCGGTCATGTATGTTGAGGAAGAAGCTTCATATTTTTACTGTCATTTTTAAAATTCGTATTGGTTGTTGCCCTTCAGGATAGATACGAGCAGGGCCTGCAGTCTCGACTTAGTTAGCGATCGATAAGTTAGCTAACGATCGTTAACTCTTACCGATAAAATACGCTTGCCGTAACGACGCTAACGATAAATGCAAGTCTCGACAGCTGAGTTAACGTGCAAAATCGGTCACTATCTTGACTTAGCGTTGTCGGTACGATAACGATGTTCGTATTCATAGTGCGGTGATTTTATTGTAAAATTATGGCAGTTGAAAAAAATCTTTGTATTTTAGGGAAAATTGGTAGACAAGATATTAAAAAAAAACTAATTTTCTTTGAAAATTTTACAGAACATAGATAAACCTTATCTTGTTAACACTTGTTTGCATACAAACGTGTAAGTAGCATATACCGTTTTTAAGAAAGCGCATAACAAAGAAGAAAATAGTTCGCTTCCTTGCAATACAGACTTTGAAAATGGGAAACAAACTGTCAATCACAATGTCAAGTTTGTTTGTACACAAATTAAGACATTTGAGATGGAATTGGAATTGATAGAAAATCTGGAAAAGAACCGTATTTCTATGGTGGAGGATAGAGACAAAGGCGCAGGCCCGAGCCCGAGTGCCAGCAGCGTGAGCGTCAGGTAAATACAACCTAAAACAATTTTTGATTTCAATTTTTGCTACTAAATTGAATACTTTGCGTATTTCCAAAGTAGTTCGTGTTTATGTTTACTTAATGAATATCTAATGGCGTACTTTGGAGAAGATTGATCCGCTTTTGGCGACTTTAGAAGTCCGACCATATCTCCACACCGGCAAATTTTGAAACAAGCTGGAAGGAGGTTGCCAAGGAGCTCAACAAACTCCCAAATGAATCCATCAAGTAGCCCAAGCAATGCATGACGTTAAATCAGAAGTTAGTTTTTAATTGTAAGTACAAGCAACGTCAATTTTATTTATATTTAGTAGAAAACATTATTCTAATTACAGGTTTGGAGAGACTTAAAGATATTTTATTTCAAGTAGGCCACCAAGCGGCACTTTTGAACGTTACATTTTACAAATAATAATAGTTGATTCTACCGTGCATTCGGAAAGTAGCTTGTAATAGAGAAGAATGCACAAGAAACTCCATACTTACTCTTTAAAAAAAAACTTTTTACAATATTTAGGTACATAAGTACATACCTTGATGAATGAAATTGAGTTTATACAATACAAATATATTTAAACAGTCTTCAGAAGGTCCAACAATAATTCAAAACAATAATGTTCTGCATATCACTTGTTTTTTGCGCCCTAGTGGCTGTGGAGCAGGACTAGCATTTAGCCAAGCATTTTTATCATTGATGTAATCCCCCAACTTATAATATGCCAGCCTGCATAGTGTGCGTTTTATACAAGTTTTAAATTTCGTCTCATTCAGTTCAAGAATGTGGGGAGGTTTTTTGTAACATTTTGTACAGTACCCCAAGAAAGATGAGGCTACTTTAGCCAGTCTGAAACCTGGTTGAACTAATTGGTCCCTATTTCTATTAACATAATTATGTCTGTCGCCGTTTTTACTAAAAAGATGTAAATTCTTTGTCACGTACATGATGTTTTCATAAATATATTGACAAGGAACCGTCATGATGTTAATGTCCTTAAACAGTTCCCTTAGAGAATCGCGCCGGCGAAGATTGTATATCGCTCTGATGGCACGTTTTTGCAGAATAAAAATTGACTCAATGTCTGCAGCCCTTCCCCAAAGTAAGATACCGTAAGACATTATACTATGAAAATAACTAAAATAGACCAGTCTGGCGGTATCCACATCCGTTAACCAACGAATCTTTCCAACAGCATAAGCCACCGAACTCAGCCACCCCGCAAGGGATACCAAATGAGGAACCCATTGCAACCTTGACTCTAGCGTGATCCCCAGGAAAACCGTTTTATCGACGAATTCTAGCTTCTCCTTGTTTAATATAATGTCACAATCAGTACTTTTGACATTCGGCAAGGAAAATTTTACGCACTTGGTTTTTTTACCATTTAAAACTAAATTATTGGCAGTGAACCAATCCTGAACCTGCCGTAGCGCGTTATTTACGTCGTCAACCTGACAAGTACGTCTATTTATTTTAAAAATTAAAGATGTGCCATCAGCAAATAACACCATGTTAAGTTTGTTTTCCAATAAACGGGGTAAATCGTTTATGTATACTAAAAATAAGAAAGGACCTAAAATTGAGCCCTGGGGTACCCCCATTTCAACGTTTAACCCGGACGAATTCACACCGTTTATTTGAACTAATTGCTGTCTATTATTCAAATAAGATTTAACCAAACTTAACGCTGAGTGACCTAGCCCCTAATGCTCAAGTTTCAGAAGTAATGTTTCATGATTAACGCAATCAAACGCCTTCGACAGGTCGCAGAAGATACCTATGGCATCCTGCGAATCTTCCCACGCATCAAAGATGTGTTTTAATAGAGCGACACTAGCGTCAGTTTTACAACGTCCTCTGGTGAAACCATACTGTCTATCATGCAAGATGTTATTCGTATTAAAATGAATGAGCATTTGATTTAGCATTATCCTCTCAAATATCTTGCTGAAAACCGGCAACACGGATACTGGTCTATAATTATTTGTGTCTTTACTGTCCCCGGATTTAAAAAGTGGTATAACCTTACTATATTTCATTAGATCCGGAAAAAATCCTTGATCCACACACAAATTGAAAATCAACGCTTAGTACGGCGCTATAGTCTGAATAATGGAGGTACATAAGTAGTATAGTATAGGGCATTCTGTCCCACCTGTCGCGCAGTCAAACAAGTTCGCCTACGCTCCGTTGTGACAGAATGCCCAATACTATACGAATTTCGATAAATTAGGTGTTCTTAATTTCACCCATCGCTCAGCGATAAATTCGCTGTCGCTCCGGACGATATTTCAGAATACCCGAAAACCTACCTGTCACGCAATCGCGCTAGTAGTATTCCCCGATAGCATACGAATTCAGTAAACTTTGGCAATTCGAATTCCACCTATCGCTCGATGATACATTCCCAGTCCGCAAAATAAACCGACCAGTAACGCGAAAGAGGTTGCGGTCAGTTTATAAATGTTAACTAACTACCTTCACTCATTTTCCATAATATGTATATGAAATACTTACCCTATTGGAATGTATACAACGTAACATTGTACGTAAAAATAAGCTAAATTATGTGTATATATTATAGAGGCGCTGTGCATCATAGCAATTCAACTCTGAACATTACCGTGTAAAGGTTCAATTTTAAATTTATTTCTTAAATAAATAACTTTTATTGAAATTATCTATAATGTTTCACCTAGTGAAATCTGATTTAGTTGGCATTCGTAAAATGATTTTCAAGAACGCTAGTGGTGAGATAATATGTATTCAAGATATGCAACCGAGAAAAAGAATATCGAACACAGGGGAATTAAAACATCAGGATAATGATTTAACCCAAACAGAAGATTTATTTAACCAGATGTTGGAAGAATCAGTGAAATCTAACTTGAAAAATACACACTACCTTATACTCAAAAGCGATCCTGATGAGGATCTTCACACATTCGTTAAAGTAAGCAACAAACAAGCTGATCATGAAAAATCGATTGCGAGTTCGTCAAAGACTAGTGAGAGTAGTATATCGAATGCAACAACAGAATTATTCTATCAGGAGAGAGATACAGCACATGATTTAGTTTTACCTGCATTAGATGATATTGATTGCTAACAGATACTGCCAGGAAATGAAATGTGATTCTTATAAATATTAATGTACTATATACATTCACTCATTTTCAATCGGTTCATTTCCAACAGTAATCATGAAATTTGTAAAACAACCGCAAACGCTGCATGTTAATACAGTCTGCGATGATTTTTGTAAGACTAGTTTTCGTCATGGTGAATTATTACCTGACTCAGTACGATGTATCATTTGCGGTCCGTCCAATTGTGGAAAAACCAATTTATTAATTGGTCTTCTTATACACGAAAATGGATTAAGATTTGAAAATGTTTATGTTTATTCAAAAACTCTACACCAACCTAAGTACATTTTTTTAGAGGAAGTTTTGCAACGAGTGCCTGGTATTTCTTTCCAGAAATATCATGGAAATGAGGAAGTACTAAGCGTACAGGATGCAAAACCCAACTCCGTGATTATTTTTGATGATGTCGCTTGTGAAAACCAAAGTAACATGCGTGATTATTTTGCAATGGGAAGACATAAATGCATTGATTGTTTTTATCTAAACCAAACATATAGTAAAATTCCTAAGCAGTTAGTAAGAGACAATGCGAACTTAATCATACTTTTTAAACAAGATGAGATTAATTTACGTCATATTTATGAAGAACACGTTAACACTGATATGACCTGGATTGAATTTCGTGAAATGTGCTCGAAAATATGGAGTGAACCCTTCAATTATGTAGTAATTAATAAGGACTGCTCTAAAAATAAAGGATGTTACAGAAATAAATTTGATACTTTTGTAGTCTTTGATTAAAAATACTTATATTTAAGCCCGTTACCATCGCCATATTATTATTCTTCAGACAACGCTTAATCAATCACGAACTATATTTTCATTATTATGGAAAAATCTCTGAAAAGACAAATAGTGGATGCTGCAGAAGCTGTTAAGAAGAAAATGCGAAAGATGAGAGATGTTGAGATTAACAATCAACAAGTACTGGAAACAGTTTTCAAGCCGGTAACAGAACCACTCAACCTAATTGCTAGTGTCAGTAAGCAGACTTCTCTCCTGCGTAATACAGAAAATGAAGAAACCAAAGTTCCATTTAACAACAAAACTTTGCAAAAAGAAGTCTCTATTAGTAAAGGAAGCAATGATAACAACGTTAATGCAGACGAATATGAATCAGATACCGAAAGTGACTCTTCATATAAATCATTAGTTGAAAACCACCAAGGTTGTGATACATCATACTGGTCAGTATCCTCAGAAGCACTGACAGATAATCCGTTTGGTGTCAGAGTAGAGGACGGGAAATTGATGTTAGGTTCTGCTCTTATAACGATCAGCGATGAGTATATCACTGTGGCTGGACGTAAATACCGAAATACACCTGGTTTAAAACAGTTGCTGTTGAAAAAGAACGTAGATTTAAGCTTGGTTACAGAGAGTGATATGAAACATTATAAGTCGATGCTACTTGTTACAAACGCACATCGACGTGACTATGAGCCTGGTCAACCAATAAAAAGTAACAAAGGGCAAAAATATTTGCAAATTATTAAGCCTCTTTTCAAACTACAAAGTAGAAATCAGGACCACCAATCGAAGGAAAAGGACTACTACCCTTAAGAAAAATATGGAAGAAAAACACAGATTTTGTATATTGGGACGATCCAAATGAACTAGTGGATAGGTTAAAATTATTAATTGCATCTCGAGACGCTGGTAACACCGGATTAGATAATGAAATTTTATCTATAATTGAAGAATTGCGTGAAAGTAAAGTTATAAATAAATAAATATTTTAAAATGAGTTTATTTTATTATCAACCTCTCGATACAAAACATCTTAAATATGAACGTAGACAAATTTGGACACTACATTCACAAAAGAATGCGCTTATCAGAGTTATTTGAGTTTAATGAGAATGCATTATTGAAATCAGAAAAAGGAGATTTTGATTTAAAAACAACCAGATTGAGAGGAATTAGATCTCCAGTAGAAGCAGACGATGCTGTGAACAAGGGTTATGTAGATCGATTGATTGCTAACACGATTACAGAATTAAATAATCTAGCTGTGAACAAGGATTATGTAGATCTATTGAATGCAAAAATGCATGAAGAATTTAATAATCTGATTGATAAATTGCGTTCTCAAATGATAAAAGATGCAATGGGTATAGTTCAAGCTACTTTAAAAGCAAGGGTACCTGAGGTTTCAACTCATTTGCAAGATAAGTTTTATACTAAAGCAGAGGTAGATAAATTACTTGAAAATATCAATAATGACAAGACAACAAATAGTAAATGAAATACATAAAGCAGCACGAAGACATTTCCATAGACGTTCTGTCATTTTAAAGGGGATCGATGACTTGTGGCAAGCTGATCTGATGGACATGCAAAAACTGAGAAAATATAATAAAGATCACAATTACATCTTAGTGGTGATTGACTGCTTTTCAAAGTATGCTTGGACAGAACCGTTAAAATCAAAAAATAAAGTTGATGTTACTCATGCATTTAAACGAATACTGATTAACAGTAATCGCAAACCTGTTAATTTACAAACTGATATGGGGACAGAATTTTATAACAACTCATTTCAAACACTTATGAAGACGTACAATATTAACCATTACTCTTCGTTTTCTACCAAAAAAGCTTCGATCGTAGAGCGATTGATTAAAACTCTTAAAAATAAATTATATAAATATTTTAGTCTAAATGGAAACTATAAGTGGTTAGGTATACCGTTAGAAGTTACATTGAATATATATAACAATACAAAACATCGTTCTATTAAATTTAAACCAAATGAAGTAAATAAATCTAGTGAGTCAGTTATAAAAGAAAATATTAAAAAAGCCCATGTAACCGTCCGTAGAAAACCTAGGTTCAAAATAGGCGACTTTGTTCGTATCAGTAAATACAAACACAATTTCGAAAAAGGTTACACACCTAATTGGTCAACTGAAATATTTACCATAAAAAAGATTAATCATACCATACCAGTAACATATCATATAGAAGATCAGCGAAAGCAAACCATATTGGGAACCTTTTACGAGCAAGAACTTCAAAAATCTTACTATCCTGGTATTTATTTGATAGAAAGGGTTTTTAAAAAAAAAGGATCAAAAATGTTTGTGAAATGGTTGGGTCTAAACAACGAAGAAAACAGTTGGATCAACCAAACTGCAGTAGTGGATTAAAATAATTATATAACAATTACTTTTGCATTATTTCTTTCATTACACTTTGGACAATGCAAGGTGGTGAACTTATTAATACACTAATTAATAATCTACCGTTTGAACTTCATTTACCCGGTTACAATTATTGCGGTCCGGGAACAAAACTCCAGAAACGTTTACAACGAGGTGATCGAGGTGTAAATAAGCTAGACGAAGCTTGTATGCATCACGACATTGCATATGCAAACCATACCGACTTACCTAATCGTAATAAAGCTGATTTACAACTATTAAATATGGCTAAACAAAGACTTAAATCGAAGGATGCTGGGAAAGGTGAAAATCTTAGTTCATGGTTAGTGAGCAAAGTTATGAAAGCCAAACTGAAATCTGGTTCCGGTGTTAAAACGTTTAAAAGTTTCGTGTCAAAAATAAGAGCAAAAATAAAGAAACTGAAACCAAAGAACAGTAAAACTTTAATAAACGCTGCTTACTCAGCAGCAAAAAAAATATTTCCAAACATTCCGAAAATTCGTGTGCCTCGAGTAATACCCTTACCAAAGACTGGAGGTATTCTACCTTTAATCCCTATTTTTGCGGGCTTATCAGCTTTAGGAACTTTAGCTGGTGGTGCGGCTGGTATTGCAAAAGCTGTTAACGATTACAAAGCAGGACAACAAAATTTGCGAGAAACGCAACGACATAATAAGGCTATGGAACCTTTAAAGTTAGGCCAGGGTTTATACATTAAGGCGCATAAAAATGGTAAAGGTTTATTTGTAAAATCTTCAAAAAACTGAAAAATAAGCTACCTAATCGTCCTCTAACTAATATATGTCGCATCCAGGCTGGCCAATAGATGTAAACCATCGGGAAATCAGGATTGTATTCCCTTAGGTTAAGACATCGTGTGTGGGCAAGTAGGTGGGTATAATCGTGCAAATGAAATCAAATAAATTATTCGATACACTGGGTTTATTCAAATAGACACAAGTTACATTCTTGCTTACTAATATTACGGATCGACACTGATTCTACGACGTCTTAGCTCTACGGCTGTCAGTACTCAACTGCCCTATTTCCCACCACGCAATGCTTATAAAAAGCGCGCCAATGCGTAGTTGCTCTTGTTTGCCGCTAGGGGCGTGCTTGTGATTTGACTTTACGTCCGTAATATTGACTAAACCCGACACGGCCATCCTACGAGACAGGCGTCCTCGTCTGTTCCTCATTGTCAGGTTTTAACAGTGTATCGAATCATGTGGAAATCCTCAATGGATGTCCTCAGCCCTTGGGGAAAGCTGAGGGGTCTGTCAGACTCCTACTGACTAAAACCACATGGTGTTCTCTAGGCCGTAATTTATTTTGAGAGGCGAGCGTGGAACACACACTTCGCCTTCTCGGGCCTCTCTCAGGTGACAGATCCCCAAATCCATCACCCGCAGGCTTCATCATCTTGTCCTCGCTCCATGCCATCTCATGGTCACCTCTTGTTGCAATACACGTCGTCATAGTCCACTCCATCCTGGCAATCGCCCATCATACAAGGGATGTTTTTCTGAAACATACAAAATTTCCAAACAGTATTCTCTCGTCCAATCCTGACTCATTGGAGAAACATTTTGAAACAATCAAACATGATCATTTAAATCTCTCTATTTCCAATTTAAAGAAAATAGCCACTGAATCATCGATTTAGTACCTAAAGGCACCCAATCTTCTTGATTACAAAGTTCAAGTACCACTGATAGTCATTAATGTCAAATTAACAAGACACCAGGTATCTTATTCACGATCTTTAACCATCACATATCTATGTTAGGGGGGGTTTGGTTTCCGCACTTAGTCCTGGATGGACCTTTGTGCGTGAGCCATGGCGGCCGTTGGGTGGTCATTCCATCCAGCCCACCTCCCTCCAGAAGTCAATTAGAGCTCCTGGTTTTCTCAAAACATCCGTGTATGATCTGGGTGACCCGAGGGTTCGTGTTCTTATCTGTGTGATACCTGTGCACTCAAAGAGAACGTGTGTGACGGTTTCCTCAGCCTCCATGCATGCCCTGCACTGAGGACTGTCCGTTATGCCTATTGTGTGGAAGTGTTTGTTGAGTGAGCAGTGTCCCGTAATGGTTCCCGTCACCAGGCGCAGGCCATTCCTGTCCAGGCGTAAAAGACGCCTGGTAAGCTTGCTGTCCAAGAATGGCAGAGCTTCTTTGGATTGCCTACAGCCCGGTGCCGAGGCCCACCAGTTCTCCGCCTGTGTCTGGGTGAGTTCCTGTAACCACCTGCGTATTTGGTTGAAGGGGATGGGTACAACAGGCTCGTGTCCGTAGACCGCCGAGCTAGATCCGCGTCTCGCAAGCTCGTCAGCCGCGTCGTTGCCCAGCGATCCGCTGTGTCCCTTTATCCATTGTAGTGTCACCGTGTTACGGCTAGATACAGTTATTTGTTCCAGTGCGTTGTGACATTCTAGTACTAGTTTTGATGTAATGTATTTTTTCCGTAAGGATTGTAAGACTGATGCGCTGTCGGAGAGTATTCGTATGTGGGTATCCATAACCCTCCTGGCTTCTAGGGCATGGACCGCTTGTATGATGCCCACACACTCCGCCTGATAGACGGTGTTGAACCCTCCTAGCGGTCTGGATATATTTATATTGAAATCGTGTGAGAAGACTCCGACTCCGGTACCGGAGTCAGTTTTCGATCCGTCGGTGTATATTCTCATCTCTTCCGGACCAGAGTAGTCACTTCTTTCCTCTGTGAGTATTATGTTGTAGTGCCTATGAAAGTGGTGTGTTTTTGGGGCTTTGTCGCATGGTGATGCTAACATCGGTTTACGCTTGATCGCATCTTCCCTTATGCGTATGTGCTTAATTCTGGAGTCTTTATTTAGGGAACCTGATAGGTGGAGTCTAAAGGTGGCCAGGGCTGCCTCCTCTCGCACAATTAGGTGTAGAGGTGGCAGTCCCAGCATCGCCTGTAGGGTGGCAGTGGGTGTGGTTCTCATACTACTGGTGATTGCAACGCAGGCGAACCGCTGCAGTTTCTCGAGATCTCTTTGGGCTGTGCAGGGGTCTGTCCTGGGCCACCAGACCAGCGAGCCATATGTGATGATTGGTCGGATAACTGTGGTGTATAGCCAGTAGGTGACCATGGGGCTAATCCCCCAATTCCTGCCTAGCAGTCGTTTGCACTGCCACAGGGATATGCTGGCTTTTGTGATGATATAGTTCATGTGTCTTTCCCAATTCAATTGTTTGTCCAGGTAAATGCCCAGGTACTTGGTTTCGGTTGAAAGGCTTAGGGTTGTGCCGAAGAAACGCGGCAGCTGCAGTGCCATAGGTTTTCTCTTTTTTGTGAAGAGAATTAGTTCAGTCTTTGTTGGGTTCACTGAGAGTTGGTGCTCGTTGCACCATTCCTCTACTATTTTCAGGGCTTGACGCATGAGGTTGCATAGAGTGTTTTCGTGGGTCCCGTTTATTATTATTGTTATGTCATCCGCGTAGCCAACGGTGAAATAACCTTTGTCGTTGAGTGTTTTGATGAGGCTGTCAGCTACCAGGTTCCACAGGAGCGGCGAAAGGACGCCCCCCTGCGGACAGCCCTTCGCGACGATGGCCCTTGTAGTGTCGTTAACCGTGACTTGAACCGCTCTCAGTTTGAGCATATTGGTGATCCAGCCCCCTAGGGTCGGGTCTATGCCATGTCTGTCGAGGGCCGTGTTTATGCTGTTGAACATAGTCTTATCGAAGGCTCCCTCGATGTCAATGAAGGCAGACAGTGCTGAGCATTTGTGGTCCACTGCGCATTCAATTTTAGAAACCACGTTATGCAACGCGGATTCTGTTGATCTGCCTGTGGAGTACGCATGCTGTTGTTTGTGTAGTGGTTTTTCCCGGAGAGGCCCATCACGGATGTGCCTATCACAGAGTCTTTCGAGGGTTTTTAGTAAAAAGGATGTGAGGCTTATAGGTCTATATGCCTTGGGGTGTGTGTAGTCAGTTTTACCAGGCTTGGGTATGAAGATTACTTTCACCTCGCGCCATCCGAGAGGTATGTATCTAAGTGCTATGCAGGCTACCCCCCACTGTAGAAGGGCCGGGAAGATGCCGTCCAGCCCCGACGACTTGTATGGCTGAAAGGTGTTGATAGCCCATTTTATTCGGTCTACTGTTACTATACTGTGGGCTCTTGACCAGTCTTGTTCCGTTGGGGTCCATTCGAGTTCAGCCTCCCACGTCCTGTCCTCTAGGACTTGACAGTCCGGGAAGTGAGTTTCGAGAAGGACCTTGCTGGTTTCGTAGTCGGTTTGTGTGTAAGAGTTGTCGGGTTTTTTCAGCGCGCCAAGGGATCGGTCCTGATCAGTTGATAGGATCTTCCGTACCCTTGCGGCCTCATTATTTGTTTCAATGGATTCACAGAATCTCCGCCATGCTTTCCTCCTGGCGGTTCTAGTCTGTTTTTTGAATGCATATTGGGTCTCTTTGTATATCTCCCAGTCTTCCGGGAGTCTCGTGTTTTTTGCTCTGTTAAATTGCATACGCAGCTTATCTCTGAGTTTACCAAGTTCAGCGTTCCACCAGGGGTTCCTCTCGTTCCTGCTTTGTGGCGCTCTTGATTTACAGCATGCGTGGTAAGCTTCTGTCAGGTATTTGGATAATTCTGTTACGGTGTGTTCTAATTGTGCTTGGTCCCTTACGGTTGCCAGTGCTAGATGTTCAGCTAGTAGTGAGGCCAGAAGGCTTTTGAACCCGGGAACGTTAGTACGCCTCGGGTTTCGCCTTGGTGCGGGTTTTTTAGTGTTTGTAGTAAGTGTAAAGCGGATCCTTCTGTGGTCTGAGCAAGAAGGCTCGTCCGATACGTAACCATCACATAGCTCTACTCGTTATCTCATAGCTCTTTTAACCATCTCAAATTGCTCTACTCGCACATCTCCACGATGTCGAGTCAACTCTACTCTCTGAAGTCAGAACTTGTTCACACAGAGATTTAGTACTTACTACTTGTATCTACAATCTCAATTGGTACTTGAGCTTTGTGTGTCTTACCAACACGATCTACGCATAGTAATCAAAATTAGAAAACCAAAATAATTTTAATAACGAAGGAACGCTTTGGTGATTTGAAACCTCCAAAGGAATTAATGCGATATTTTAAGAATTGCATTGTTTTTTATAATTATACAAGATATCAGAAATTCAACACAGTAAACTGTGGACACTTATGTTTAGAATATCTATGGACTTTTTGGAATAAAAATGTATAAAATTGATGTATTTTTTTTATTTCATCCATTCGCAAGATGTCACTCACATTATCGATAACTGGTAACTCGACAACTTTATGTACTTACTATCCCAACACGTTGCAACTATATGGACAATATGAATGTGCCTTATTGCATTTCTCGACATTTAATTCTATTCCAAACATTGACAAAACGAATAACAAGTTCTATTATGGTTCCAATGAAGTTATAGAAATACCAGAAGGTACCTATGAATTGCAAGATATTAATGATTATTTAAAATCTGAAATGAAAGATGCATTTATCAAACTACAGTGCAATAACAATACTTTAAAAACTATTTTATATTGTACAAAAGACATAAATTTTAATAAAGAAGACACATTGAGGAATTTGTTAGGGTTTAATAAGCAGATCTTAAAATCAAATAAATGGCATGTGTCACAGTTTCCAGTCAACATTTTACCAACAACAGTGATCAGAATACCACCACTATTTCTTTTATCCTATTCGTTTCATTGTTTATAATTTTCCAAACCGTAAAAATCCGTACCTGCACTAAGGCGGCAAAATTAAATAGATAAATCATACAATCTGGCAACCGAGGCATCATCTCTGCTCCTTTGACTGAGGTGGATAGATGTATAACATCCTTAATTGGTGTAGAGTACACATTTGGCATTGACTGCCGGGACGTTATGCTATTTCCTTTTTTATTATTATAATCACTAGCACACTAGAGGTCATTATGAGACATTTTTAGTACATCTAACTTTTTTACAGATGCTGACAGCTGCCACTCAAGTGCAAGCAAACGCTGCCAAGATGCAGGCTGAGGTAGCAAGGCACAAGCCAAGGCGTCGTCGGTGCTATTTGCGTAGGCTGCAAATAAAATAGCTAATGCTTTTACAACTTTTGTAAATAAAAATAATGTATTATTTAAAGTGTTTTTTATTTAAATCACAATAGGTCAATAAAATAAAACTATTATTAATGAGTCTTCTTCTTATGCGCTCTGCAACAGCTCGCCCAGTGCACGATACAAATCCTGTATAACAAAAACAAAGATTTTAGGAGTATTCATACAATAGTGTTACATAAGTCGGACTTGATGCTATATGTCATTATCTATCACCTTTGGGTCAAATAAATGGAGATTTCAATGACATAGGTATAAAGATCTGGGGTAGAAAATTGTATATTCTGCAAATATAGGTAATTAATAAATATAATATTTTACACCGGTAGCTTGGACCCGATACCGGTGGGCTATTATTTTTATATTTTTAAATGTTATTAGTATGTCCATAAAGGAAATATAATATAATAAAACATTAAATGAATACCTTTAAATAAATCAATTGATTTGGTACCTGTAACTTCTAGGCCATCATTATGAACTCTGCCATGATTGTCCACTATTTGCATGGGTGTAACCTCCGGTTCATGTAATTTATATTTTATGTGCATGTTGTGTATAACTGCACATGCATTGACTATTAGGCCAGCAGTGTATGGCTCATACTCGTATGATGTATGAGCCATACACCACTACCCACTGGCGTTGGTGGGATAGATACCTAAAACAGAATTTAGCACACCAAAGCATATTACAACGACGTTCCTGGCTGAACAATGAGCATTTGTTTATTGATACTCCGGTGTACCCAGGGTGTTGCAGCATTTCTAAATTTCTCTTTAACTGCCCACCGTTCTTCTTGGGTTATGGGAAATTTGACGTATCTTCTTAAAAGGTTTTCATTGATAGCCTAAGTTACATCATGTATTTTGGCAGCTGCAGGCCCACTACAAGCTAGCACTGGTACTGGCACTGGTAGTTGGTAGCACCCAGAAAAAAATAATAGAAATATTATTTAGGCACGGTAGGTACCCAACGCAAAGACACTTACTTGAGAATCCACAGAAAGTCCGTAAGGCATAGTCTTTGAATAGATGGGCGAAGTTCATGAAACATGTCTTTGTTTATTCGGTAAATATAGAGAATTTGCCCATCCTCTAAATCCAAAGGGTTTTCACTTTCACGCCGGTTTCGTGCAATTTGCCACCTCATTATTATATCGCGTCTGTGTTGGAGCACGACCAAAGCCCACGCCATACTATACAGATGCTCCAATGTATTACCCGGCTGTATTACTCCAATTATTATTTATTTATTGTTGCGTAAACTCAAAAAACCGTGTTGTTGACGATCTTTACGAATACTTATCGGGCTGTCAAAAATGCTCGTTAGGAAATTCGATATCATACCGATAAATCGTTAATTTATCGTAAATATACGTTAAGTTAGCGATGACAAACGTCAAAAATCGATAGCTTTGACAGTCGAGACTACCAAAAATCGTTATTTAACGATCGTTAGTACCTATCGACCGATCGTTACGAGTTAAAGATCGTTATCTATGTCGAGACTGCAGGCCCAGGGTGTCTGCTTTTATCATATCGTTCTTTTTGTTTTTCTTGCTCTTCGTCTACTTTATCTTTAACTTCTTCTCTAATAGTTATTAAGTTATTATTTTGTCGCATTTCTTGCCTAACTATGTTTAGTCTCGGGTCTAACTCGCAACTCATGCAAGTACCAAACATGACTTCAGCAGCCCTCCTTCACGTTGTTTTATTAACCGTGTTATTAATGCCCCACTGAATTTTACCGACTTTATCATCCCATTTTTTTTTCAATATCGTTGAGGTTTATAGCGGTCATAGAAGCAAGAATTGTGCGGTTGTATCGCTCAACTTGTCCATTCGAGCGTGGGCTACCAACCGCATTCAATACATACTTCGTCCCTCTATCCAAACTAAATCTCCTAAACGCATGGGAAGTAAAACAAGAGCCACGATCGCTAATTATTCTATCGGGTACTCTAAAGGTACTGAAAATTTCGTCTAGAACTCTTATTGCAACTTTGTATTCTCCACAGGCCTTATGAAAACGAATTTTGTAAACGCATCTACCAACACTTAAATGTACGAATGCCTCCTTTTTGAACGCACGAAGGGTCCGAAATGGTCAACGTGTATGGTGTGGAAATTGGATGCAAATGACCCTCATTACATGAAGTCTTTTTCGAGTAGGCGCATTCAATATATGCTTCGACATATTTTTTACAAATATTGTCATTTTAGGAAACCAGTATCTATTTCTTATTCGTTCGAGAGCTTTTTTCACGCCGGAATGGCCAATGTCGTCGTGATTCATACGACACAATTACCATCTTGCGCCCTTTGTCACAACCCAACGTAAGTTTGTTTTATCACCATCATGCATCTCTATAGTTTGTTGTCCTTTATTACATAATTATTCCTAATTTGCTGAAGTCCTTATACATCCAATCTTGAAATTAAAATATCTGTGATACTGCTTAGTTTGCTATAACCTAATTGCAATGTATGGAGCCAATCATCACCGGTTATAACCATTACTCATAGATACTGGTCAGTAACTGTTGAGAGTAATTTAAAATTGCCGCCTTCTCAACTGTCAAACTAACTTGTGTTTAATTGTCTGTGCTGTGACAAATGTCACTCGTTCTCTCTGATACAAATGTTCGGTGTATTTAATTATTAAAAACTCTGCTAAACCTAAGTAATTCGTTTTAATTACAACAGTACGAGTAACATCTAATATTGTGTCCAAATTTGTTCCGTCATTAATGATCGGGTTACGTGACAAAGCTTCTACATGTGCCATTCTATTCCCCGGCCTGTATTCTATTGTGCACTGAAATTAATGTATTAAAAGATACCAACGCGCTATCCGCGGAATTATATCGCGTTTAATAAATGTAGACCGTAAAGCACTGCAATCAGTGACTATTTTAAAATCCTGTCCCATCAAATAAACTCTAAATTTCCGTAGAGAACTTATTAAAACCAACGTTTCCAGTTCATAGGCATGAAAGATTTTTTCCTCTGGAGAAGTTTGTTGGCTGTAGAATGGGCAATTTACGGGTCTAAAACTATCACTACTCCACCTCAAACATTGAAGCAGAATTCCACCGACGCCGACGCTATACAGAACCACATATTTTAGTCTTTTTACGTTTTTATAAACACTATACAAACCACACCTTTTATCTTTTTAATTGTATCAACTCATTTGATTAATTTGTATGTATTATTTGTATTGTTAACACCTAAAAAGCATCACAGTTGTTTAATAACAATAGTTAACGGACGTACGACCGAGCGCGCGTACTCTAGTTAAGAGTTTTCTGCTGACGCAGCAAAACACCGTCGTGTCACCGCGGTGCACACATCTCGATATATCGGGGTCATGGCCATGACCAGGTTAAAAGTGCGGAAATCATGGAGTGTTTACAATAATTCATTGTTTAGGTGTTTAACTCGCCCTAACAGCTAAATAAAGGCTGCACAGTCATTTAAGATAAAAACTGACCTGGAAAAGCGGTTGTATGACTGTTACATCCAGGAGAGAATGGATAGAGAAAACCTGCAACTTATGGTACGTAAACTGAATGATCACAGTAATAGCTTACAGTACCAAGTACAAGCCCTTTAATGAGAATTAAATTGCTAGAAGGAAAAAAAGAAACTCAAGAACCCTTAAAAAAACAGGAAAGCGAGAGTTAAATTTCAGCGAACAAGATAATTATTAAAAAGAATTATTTAATTAAAATACAATGTTTACTTTATAATTAGAATTACAAGACTAAAATTAATATTACAATTATTCTATAAACTAAACTTATTGCAAGATCCCTCCTCAAGATAGAAGCGCGTCCCGCAGCTTCCAGCAGTGTCCTCTGTGCCAGCTCCTTGTACCGGTTGACTCGTGCGTCGTGTTCGCTGCCACAGCTTCCAGGTGATGCCAGCTACCAGGATGAGGTAAAGTCCTAGTGTTGACCAACTTCGAGTTGCCATCATCGTTTGCCAATCAGTGGTAGTTTCATCTATGCTTTCAGCCCGATCCATGAGTTCGTGAATGATGTCCAGAGATATTCTCTCTGATGATGAATATTCTCCTCCAGGATGTTTGTTTTGCTGGGAAGTGGTATGATTTCATCGGCTGTTACAGTATTAGTGCTTGTCTTCAGTGTTCGGTTGAATATTTCTGTCTGGCAATCGCTTGTAATGCTTGCGATATGTATAAAAAATAAAGTAATTGCAAACTAAACTCTATTTGAACGTATAAATCTAAGAAGTGCAATCTGCCTAAAACTAAGTTATTACTAAAAGTGGCAATTTTTTTTTTGGTTTATGTCTAAGAGTTCAACCTGTTCACTGAATTCTTCAACTGCGTGTTTTGCTATAAATAATGTTTGTTTTTGAGATGATTCAATACTATGGACCGAATTGCGTAAGTTAGATATTTCATTTTCAAATTTAATAGCAACTTCATAATCTAAGTTGCCTGTAATAGTTTTGACTATGGAACCTAAATCGTTAATTAAGCCACGTCTTAATCTATGTCGCGGTGCAATTAATACTATTTTATTACCTATTAAATTTAAACTATTTTCGATTTGATCTTTAAAAGCTTTATTAGAGTTAACTCTTCATTATTTTCAGCAGCTTTAGTACTGGCATATAATGTCATAAGCTTAAGAGTCGTTTTATGTATATAGGATACATTATATACACAAGCCAAACTAAAGATCTACCTGCTTCAAGATCTGGCCCTGTTTAAGCAACAGTATGCCATTAGTGTTATCTAGGGTTAGATTGGCGGTTGCGTGGAGCACGAAGGCTCCTGTGACGAGGGTCTTGGAACAAGATGTGGCCCTCGTAAAAGCTTAAAATGGACTCGAATAGATTTAGAGTTTGGGTAACTACCAATAATTTCTGCTACGTTATTAGGATGGAAATTAATGATTTTATACGGACCTTTGAATACTGGCTTCGTCTTGTCGCTCCTCGTAGTTTTGGCAACCTGTTTATAAACTGTTTCACCTACCTTGAATGTCATCGCCTTCGGCTGCTTGGTTTCACTTTTCTATTATCTGCTCTTTATTTTTGGACACGAGGGCTGCTATGCATTCCTGTACTGCCTCTGCATTTTAGCGGTGATTGAAGACATAATCTTGATAGAATTCCTTAGGATAGTATAGCTCTAAAGGATTCCTGGATGCTGTATGACCAAACAAAAGTTCACGTGGTGTATAGCCTGTAGTATGGATTGATTGGATTGATAACAACATTAGGCCAGTGATAGTTTCTATGCAGTTGCTTGTATGTCTCCTGGATACCTCGGTGCGATGATTTATTTACCTTCGTGATATCGCTTAACAAGTTCTTGTTGTTCTGTTTTGTTTTCAACAAGTGTAACTCGGGACGTACATCTCATTAATTTAGGTCCTCTGTCATTAAAAATAGTAGTGTAAACTCTTGAAAAAGCTAAATACAAGTTTTCATCATAAAAGTAACAGTGAAAAATACGATGTGCTATTGTGTGTTCCTTTAGGCATTTTACTATTTCTGATTCGGTATTATTTACCGGGATGAAAACGTCCGTAATGACCATCCTAGAATTAGTTGATCTGTTTTCGACTCTGTATGTAGAACCTGGAGTAGATCTAATATAAAATTGTTTAATTGTTTATCTATCGCGTCTGATAGGATACCATTGTTTTCATTATCAGGTTGTGTATGGTTTGTAGAGACTAATTGGTCAGGGTCAACGGTTGCGATACTCATTGAATCTGTCCCTTTGTCGGTTTGAGTGGGGTTGGTACTTCCTACTTCTATCTCGTTGTTATGTTGATCGGTGTTATTATTATCTAACTCTGCCTGTATACGGGCATTATCAAATATCCTATTTATTAAATTATCATCCTCATTATCGGCGAAATTAACCGCCAAAGATTCTAAACTATTATGGGAGATTTTTGCCCTGGATAATGCATCTGCATTAGTGTTTTGTTTACCCTTTTTATAGACTACCTTATAGTCGTATTTTGCTAACTTTAACTTCCAACGGGTTAACTTGGAATTAGGGTCTTTTAAACTCATTAACCATGTCAGAGGTCTGTGGTCTGTATAAATTGTAAATTTTCATATAAAAATAGGGTCTAAAATATTTTATTGCACAAACTATACCTAGCAGCTCTTTCTCTATAGTAGAGTAACGAGTCTCGGTGTCAGATAATGTTCTTGATGCATAGGCTACCGGTTTATCTGAACCAACATTGTCTTGGGACAAAACTGCACCTAGCGCGAAGTCGGATGCATCTGTTGTCAGGATGAAAGGTTTTTCAAAGTCAGGATATTGAAGGATTGGGGCATTTGTTAGAATTTGTTTGCATTTATTTACTGCGTCTAAAAATTCATCTGTGTGTACGACTTTTGCGTTCTTTTTAAGACATGCTTTTATAGGTTTTTTAAGTTTCGCAAAGTCCTTTATAAACTTTCGGTAATAACCTACTAGTCCTAAGAAAGCCTTTACGTCCTTTTGTGTTTGGGGTAAAGGGAAATTAAGGACTACTTTTATTTTGTCTTTGTTGGGGTTCAGTCTTTGGTCAGTTAATTCATGTCCTAGGAAATTGACGTGTTTCTGTAAAAATTCAAACTTGTCTAACTGAACCTTGAGGTTATGCATTTTGAATCGCTCAAATACTAATTTAAGTTTTTCGTTATGGTGTTGGAGTGACGTAGCTGCGATTATGACGTCATCCAAGTAGGTAAATACGTTACCGATGCCTCTGAGTATATGGTCCATAAGGCGCTGAAAAGAACTTGGGGCGTTCTTTAACCCGAAGGGCATCCTTGAAAACTCGTAATGACCTTTTTCAGTAGTAAATGCTGTTTTCTCTACGTCTTTTGGGTGCATTTCCAGTTGGTGGTAGCCACTTGCTAAATCGAGGGTGGTAAAATATTGTGCGCGCCCTAGTCTATCAAGGATATCGTTTATATTCGGTAAGGGGTATTGGTCCTCTATAATTCTGTCAATAAGACGTCTATATCAAGCCTCCATTTAACTTTTCCAGACGCATCTGGGTTTTTTGGGACGATTTGGACAGGGCATGACCAGGGTGAAATGCTTTCCCTAATGATTCCCTGATTAAATAAGTTATCTACATACTTGTTTTTGAATCTCAATACGCTGTTTGGGGGCCTGTCTGTAACTTCTTACAAAAATCGGGGTATCGTCACTTAATCTCAGTTCATGCTTAACTGTGTGAGTAAAAGATAAGGGTATTTTCTAGGAACAAAATATGTCACGATATTGATGACAGATTTTGATAATTTCGCGTTCTTCTTCTTCTTCGTTCATATGGCTAGTACGAATTTTCTTTAAATTTTCGCAAAGCTCTTTGTCTATAGATGTCAATAGCATCAATTGTGTTAAGTTCATGCAATTGATTATTCACTGCTAACTGTGGTGGTAGTGGCTCTAGAGGTAAGACGTAAGAGGTAAGAAGTGTTTTAACCTGGAATGGTTCATATTCTATACAATTTTCAAAACTAGTACCGGCTATTACATCAGGTGATATCATACATCGTGAAGCTCAAGTATCTAGTAAGAATTTACCTTGGAATTCCGGAAGCTCTATAAGGAAGGTGGTCTTTACCTTGGTGGTTGAGATCGATGGTATTAGTCAGCTGAGGTTCAATTGGTCCTCGTCCTGGAGAAAATCCTGGTGTAAATCCTGGTGATTTGATGCATCTTCAGGCATGTCCGACGTATACTCGTACGCTTGGTCTTTATGTTGCAAGTTATGACTACAGCACACACCGTTATAGTAGGGGTCATAGCCGTCTGGGTAATACTGCTCTTGACTCTGTTGCGTGAAAAACATTTCTTTAGGAACAAAGTGTGGTTTCTCAGGTTGATTTACTGACCTCATAGTAACGTCAGACACCCTTTGATTTACCTGTTGACGTGGTACGTTCGGCTGCCATCTAAAATTGCCTGAGTTCCTGAATGTGCCTGAACCACTTATAGGCCTTACATTACCTGACGCGGGGCCGTTTTTCCGAGGAGGTACGTCTTGACCTCGCTGCTGCCTCGGGTCTGAGTTCCAGCTATTTCGGGGCGGGAAATGACTATGGGGTACCATTTGGTTACGCTTAGGTAATCCTTTCTGTTTGGGTTGTATGGCTAGTGAACTAAAGCTATTATTCATTCTATTAAATGCTAAACGCACCTCCTCTTGTCTCGCCGTTACTATAGCTGCTTCAAGAGTCAATGGTTTCGCTATCCGCACGCCAATAGACACATAAAACTCTAGATGGTTTACATATTGGTCTATTACCATGTTCTGATAATAAGGTTTATCAGTATGTTTACCTAGAACATTCAATGTTTCTAATATATCCCGCAAACGTTGACCAAATGACTCAGCGTCCTCATTTTTATTTCGACGCAAACGTGACAACTCTTGCATCACTTGGATTTCGTTGCGCGGTTCACCTAATCTGCGCGTCAGCGCAATTTTAATAGCTTGCCAGGTGTATACTGTCCCTTCGGAGCTATTGCGCTAATTGCAGCACCACTTAACTTACTTTTAATTTAAATAATAAGAGCGGGGTTTGCCCTAACTGGTGGTTCTAGTAATAATATTACGCTTTCTACTTCCTTAATAAAGTAATTCAATGTTTTGGGGTTACCGTCATACTTCGGTAACAGCTCAAAACCAACTTACAGGTTGCTAACTCGATGCTTGCCATGGCCATTGCTATCTAGTTATGAAACACAAAAAATAATAATTGAGGCTTTTAGCTACCAGTCTGCTTACTCCCTATGTAAGGAGATAGGGTGTAATGTTAAACGTGTTATTTGAGTCGCGATTTTAGTGAACAAATAAACACGTATGATTAAATAATATATTAGCTTACTAAACGAATTCGAAACGTTTTTCTAGCTGGTTATAATATGCCTATAGCGATTTAAGCTTAAACACAAACACACATATAACATTTAAACTATTACGATGGGAAATATAGCATGGAAACTGGGAAGACAACTTGCACTCACCCCAATCCCCTGCATCTCCAGCCGGGCCTTGTAGTTCAGCAGGACTCCCAGTTCGCCGGATCTCCCGCAGGTTGCTCGCCGTCGTAGATACAATAATGTGATCGCGATGATAACGATAGAAATCGTTCACTCAGGCCAAAGAGTTCCATTTGAAACTGAGTGTCGCGATCCTACCGACTGCGCCAGTTAAGTTTCAGCGAACAAGATAATTATTAAAAAAAGATTTATTTAATTAAAATACAATGTTTACTTTATGATTAAAGATTTATTTAATTAAAATACAATGTTTACTTTTTTGCGCGCACTCGCGAGCGACTTCACTATTTTTAACACATAAAATTAAAGTTATAATTATTAGCTTCACTCAAAATTGGGCATTATTGTCGAGCTCCGAAAACTCAAAGTTGTCGCGCGGCGTGATATTCATGTCTTATCGCTCTGGCCACAGACCTGTAAACGGATAGACAGTCAGGCTTTCAAGATGTCGGACTCACTGAAAACATTTGCACATTAACTACCAGATCTCTCCGTGGACCAAACAGCTGAAGGATCACAGGAAAATGTCACACAGCGCCGCACATATAAGCGTGGGCATGATGCCGAATGCGACCTGCGATTTGAGGAGTACACCAATAAAATATCGAAAATACTAAACGATTGGAAAATTGATTTCGGACGGGATATATCAGAGATCAATATGACGATGAAGAACCTCAACCAAAGCACCCAGGAATTAAAGTCTGAAATAGCCGGTATCAGAGAAGAATATACAAAGATGAAAAATACCGTTCATAGTTTGGAGTCTAGACAGACCAAGATGGCAAAGGGACTTGATTCACTTCAAAAGTCGATGCAATTCCACAGCAACGAATATGAAGACGTAAAGAAGAAACTCGAAGTTCATACTAGAGAATTGAAGAATTTAAATACTCTTAAAACTGAATTGGCGGAAATCAAGGACCAGAATAGGAAACTAAGATCTGATGTAAACGCAAAAGAGCAACGTGAAAGACAACTGAATATTGAAATTGTTGGCATACCTGAACATAAGGACGAAAACTTGAATGAAATTATCTTAAAGATAGGTAAACATACTGATATAGAAGTAACAAAGGATGATATTCTTCAAGTGAACAGAGTTACTGCGAAGTCCAAGATTCAGGGTAGGCCGAGAAATATAGTAGCGAAATTGCGCAATCGTCAGCTGAAAGACAATATTATTTCTCAAGCACGTAAACGTCGCCTGTCAACCAAGGATCTGGAAATTCAGGGCAAAGGTGTTCCGGTGTATGTTAATGAGCACTTAACAGTATTCAATAAAAGTCTTCTAAAGAAAACCAAAGAGATGGCCAAAATTAAGGAATACCAGTTCACGTGGACAAAAAACTGCAAAATCCACGTGAGGAAAGCAGCTACTATTCCTGCTATATTTATCATGGACGAAGAGGATCTAAAAAGAATCGTTTAACTTGTCGGGCAAGTCTTCTACTCAATGTTTATGGAGTTGATATTTTGTTTTGTCGTTATGTTTTTGTTTGTAATTTTTTACAGGATTGTTAACATAACATTGATGAGACCGAGGTTGGTTGTTTGTCGCTCGTTTTTGCCGAGTCTGTGTTTACCGTGTTCTGTGTTTTGTTCGAGCAATGTGCGGTAGTTGAAGAACGTGTGAAGGAAACGCGCGTAGTGAGGGTGCGACGATTGAGGTACGCATCATACTTACATAATTTGTTAGCTCATGGTTGTGATTGTTACGGGAACAAAAATACGATGTTGAAAAGTTTATTTAAATGTTATTTTGTTTTTATGGCTATGCTAATAATAACATTTTTTTTTTTTTTTTTTAAATACAATCTAGCAACTTGTGTGGGTACATATTATTGCCTCCGTGACAATTATATGGAAATACATGGGAATCTTATATTGGGCATTATGCGTACTCATACGACCTACCTAGAATATAAAATCATTACTACTGCTATAGTCGCACTGTCTCGGGACGCACCTACGCGTAGCGCATGTATTTTACATGTTAGCTATCTTACAACGTACTTTTATAACTTTTTAGCAACTTACCCACATTATGTTGCAATGGTAATTTATTTATTAATGAACCCAAACATCTGTAGTGATTGTTTATGGATTAAGCAGATTATATTTATTGTAAATTATCGTGCGTTGGAGTTGGGTCACTCCTCCCCGGGAGTCGTGCCGTCGCCGGACCCGATTAGTTATTATTATTGTACCCACGAGTGGCTCGTTATTTTTGCTCAGTTTTTGCCTGATTGTCCGTTGTTTGTTATTTTTACTGGATTTGCTTTTAGTCGAAGAAACCTTTTACAATGAAGCCCCGAACCCTAACAGTCTTATTAATAAAAATGGCGTATTCCCAGCTTACTCCGAAGTTACTCTTGGACTAGCTAATCCCGGAGTAACTAAGAATTAACATAGATCTAGCAATGTTATTAATAAACATGGAATAACCTCGGACTAACTATTCATTTCTTAGTCTTGGGTTTACGCGTAAGCTCTGGCAACCCAGTTGAATTTAAAAGTAAAAAGAATGAACTAGTGAATGAAAAATAAGCAAGTTAAAGACATTATGTAGAAAAAAAAACTAAAAATGACATCTGCCATAGAGATTGGACAGTAAAGGCGAAGGATCCCTCCTTTTCAAATTATCGTATTACAATTAAACTTAAAAATTACATAAAATGATGATTAATTAATTAATTTGTAATTTCGTTAACTAAAGATAAACAGCTGATAATGACCTTATTTTTTTTAATGTTCCACATCTACGAAATAAAAAATCAGAGTCTATGTAATAATTGTGGTTGCGAGAGTTTTTGGCGGGATTTTTTCGAGTGTAGTTCAGCGGCTGTTAATATTATTTGCAAATTGATTCCTAGTGGATATTGTGATATTTAAATTGGTGTAGTTTTATGTCTCAACTGTCTACGCAACTGGTCAATCTTTGAAAGCATTGAGAGAAGCGAACTCGGGATAGTGGAGCGGAGAATTTTATTGTAGTATTGACTACATCCCGCAAAGCTTACTGGGAAGGCTTAAGGCGCCGGTTCCCTTGAGTAGCTGATTTTAAAATGACAATCACGTCTAAATGGCTAGTCGATTTTTGAAAAAAATATATTATGTTATATTAGACTATTTTTTTAATAATTTGATCTGAGCAAATTTTCCGTTTTCTTCGTATAACATAGTGTAATTAATTTGTAAAGTTATGTCTAAAACGGACAAAAACTCGACAATCACACCAAAACCGCTGGGCGTATTTTAATGAAATTGACACCATCTCAAAGACAATTTAATTATCTACATTTTGATCTGAGCTTTTTTTTTTTTTAAGTCATAGAATAATAAGGAAAGTACAAAAAACTGCTAAATTTTGGGTCGCGCGGGTGTGAAACGAGTGCGCGTTTTGTTCCCTCAAGGTCGTTGGCGTTAGTCGTCGTCCTAATGGGAAGGCTGACTTGATACAATTTGCTGCCAAATACTCCAAAAAACATTAGAATCTGTTGCATCCGCATTCTAATGCATACTATAGAATTCAAGAAGGATATTATGCACTGAACACGAGGCGGTATGGTCTAAGACCTTAGCCTGCCCGAATAGGGCGATGCAAAAAAATTAAAAAAATTGTGGTTGCCATAGTTACACTACTCTTATTCCGACCTTAAACTAGCAGGCACCATGGTTTAACTTTTAGTCCGAGACTAGTGTCAGATTAGTATAATCCCTCCTTATTCCGTGTTTATTAATACGGTTTTTTTTTAGTACCAACCTAATGCTTGGCATAAAGTTATTCTTACCTTAGTCCACGTTTATTAATAAGACGGTAAACGTTTACTATCAGAACTGCCGTGGTTTAAGGACTAAAACTACACAATTCCATCAAAACATTATGTGTAATTGTTATGATTTAATTATTATAACGAAAACGTGGTTGCACAGCGGAATTTTTGATAGGGAATTGTGTGACGATAGATATGACGTGTTTCGTAAAGACCGTGATTTAGGCGCGACTGGCAAATCTTCAGGTGGCGGTGTGATGATACTCTCGCGACACGAGCTGGGTGCGTGGTGCGTTGAGCACGAGCAAAATGCTATTGCCACGGAATTGTTGACCATAGTAATACCGGCTCGCGTGCTGTCAGCGACAGCTGATCTGTGCGTGAGCGTTGCGTACGTACCGCCGGATACTCATCGGATACCCTCGGATATCGACTACGTTTTGCAAAGTGTCACGAAAGCATTTACTCAAAGCACTAATACATGGAATTGCCTACTTGTGGGCGATTTCAATCTTCCATGTATAAAATGGAATTTAAGCGGACCGACTTTTCTTAAACAGGGTGCCGTCGAAGTGCAGAACGCTGCCTCGCGCTTAGTAAATGATTTGTCGTTTTTAGGCGTAACACAGTACAATACACTTGTTTAGGACCTAATTAAAGGTTTATAAAATGAGACTAAAGTGGACTGTAAAACACTTATATTGTGGTTCTAAAGGACAGTATAATGTTGGAAATGAACTCAGGACAAGTAATATGCGCGCGCGTCGTCGACCGTGCTCGGTGGTGGAGTGCGGTGCGGGCGGCCAGCCCGCTGCCGCGGTGTCGTCCCGCGCCGCGCCGCGCGTTGTCTATGATTCACGTCTTGTCTGTATGGGTTGAATCATTCAAACTAGAGGAAGTGGGCAAATATTATTAAAAGAACGTAGGAACGTCCCCTTCTTCGTCTTCAACTCGACCACACGCGTTGTCCCGTCGTTCCCCGGGAAGACCTTTGTGACACGTCCCAATGGCCACAGCAGTGGCGGTTGTCCTCTCTCCTTGATGAGAACTAACGTTCCCTCTGCCAGTTGTCCTGTAGATGAAGTCCATTTGGTCTTAAGCTGCAGCAGAGAAATGTATTCTAAGTGGAACCGCTTCCAAAAATGCTGCTTTATATGCTCCACTCTGTGATAACGCTCCAAGCGGCTGATATTTGTGTCAGTCACCTGTGGATGCGGAACAGCAATAAGTGATCGTCCAATCAGAAAATGTGAAGGGGTGAGGACAGTGAAATCTAGTGGATCCGAGGAAAGTGGTGTGAGAGGACGAGAGTTAAGAACAGCTTCTATTTGAGTCAAACAAGTGATCATTTCTTCGTATGTGAAATGTGTTAGCTGTAGTAGTCGTTTCAAGTGGTGTTTTGTAGACCGCACGGCAGCTTCAGCAATGCCGTTGAAGTGTGGAGAGTACGGAGGGGCAAAGGAAAATTCAAAGCCCTTTTGAGCAACTTCATACGAAATATTTGAATCTTGTAAGAGTTTTTGCAATTCGTTACAAGTGCCGACAAAATTAGTACCGTTATCGGATAAGATGCTCTTGGGTTTGCTACGACGAGCCACGAAACGGTTTAAAGCAGCCATATAGCCCTCCTTAGTAAGGTCTGTCACGAGCTCAATATGAACAGCTTTAACTGCAAGACAAACGAAAATGCATAGATACGCCTTTACAAGCTTACACCCTCGCCCCTTTCGATCCGCTATCAATATTGGCCCGGCATAGTCAACACTGCAATTCAAAAATGGGAACTCCAAGTGAGTTCTATTAGACGGTAATTGTCCCATGACTGGTTGAATATTTTGACATTTGTATTTAAAACATTTAATGCAGTGTTTCACAATAGACTTAGAAAGATTTCTGCCGCCAAGAGGCTAATACATTTGTCGTATATTGGCTAACAATAACTGAGGGCCAGCGTGTAATAAATCTTTATGATATTTATAAAAAATGATTTTAGTAACATGATGTTTAGAGCATAGTAAAACTGGATGTTTGATATTATAATCATAAGGAGAATTGTCAAGTCTCCCTCCTACACGAATGAGACCATCTTTGTCGACAAAGGGACTCAAAGAAATAAGTCTATTTTTACGAGACAAAGTCTTGCTAGATTTAAGAATGACACATTCCTTAGGAAACATCTCCATTTGAGCTTGACGTAAAATTAAATTTAGAGAATCTTGGAGTTCTTGATTTGACAGTGCATTTTGTAACATGGGTTTATTTTTTAAATTATAAAGGAATCTAAGTATGTAGGCCACCACTCTTTGTAAACGATTTAGATTTGAATATTTATGGAGTAATGTATGAATGAATGATGGATTTATGAGGGAAGAATGTACGTGATTTTGTGAATCTGTGAGAAACGAGTGATCTGTGAAGTTAGATGTAATGACTTCTGGTAGATCTCGTTTCACAGTTTTATTGGGCATAGCTGGCCAGTCTTTTTCGTCATTTAACAAAAATTGTGGGCCTGACCACCATAAAGAACACTCGCTGATAAGGTCAGCCTTCAGCCCACGAGAAACAAGATCTGCCGGATTGTCTCTAGACGGCACGTAACTCCACGTATGACCTGTAGTGCTCTCCTGTATTTCGTTGACTCGATTACGCACGAAAGGTTTTAGTTGACTCGGTGAAATTGCTAACCAACTCAACACTATTGTTGAATCGCACCAAAAACGGCAACTGGTCACAGGCAAAGTAATAGAGTTCTGAACCGTAACACACAGCCTTGCGCCTAGCAACGCCCCACAGAGCTCGAGACGTGGAATGGTAGTGGGCTTTATTGGTGCTACACGATTTTTAGATGCAAGAAGTTGTACCTTAACTGAGCCTTGCCTGTTCACCGACCGTAGATACACGCAACAACCATAAGCTCTCTCTGAAGCATCTGTAAATACATGAATTTCATGCGATATAGCATTGTCACATACAACCCATCTTGGAATTTTTAGATTATTTAAACATGGAAGAGTGTTAACAAAATTGTACCAATAATTGCATATAGACTCTGGCACCTGCTCATCCCAGTCACACTTGGCTAACCATAATTTCTGCATTACGATTTTCGCCTCGACCACACATGGACCGACCAAGCCTAATGGGTCAAATATTTGACTGATGACTGACAAAACTTGGCGTTTAGACACCTGTTTCTCAGCATCAATACAAATAGAAAACGATAAGTAATCTGTCTCGCACATCCAACGTAAACCTAATGTTTTTGAGGCCGCGTTCTTATCTTCAGACAATTTTAGACAATCTAAAACTGCTGAGCTGTTGCAAACCTGATCCAAAATTGACGAATTATTAGATTGCCATTTTCTTATATGAAAATTCGCTGATGCTAAGACAGATATAACCTCCTTGACCATCTCTACTACGTCTGAAACTGAATTTCCTCCTGACAGGTAATCGTCGACGTAGAAGTCACGTTCAATTGAAGACTTTACGGTTGTACTGGTAGCGGCATTAGCCAAACTGACTAAGCATTTTGTCGCTAAGTATGGAGCTGAAGCCGTGCCATAGGTCACAGTATTAAGACTGTACGTCTTTAACGGTAACTTAGGATCTGTCCTGAAAATGATTTGCTGCAAAACACGCTGAGAAGGTGTAACAGCAACGGCACGATACATCTTAGCTATGTCACCAGAGATAACATACTTGTATTGCCGAAATCTTAGCAGGATTGATAATAGGTCTTCTTGGATAGTCGGGCCAACCATCTGGATTTGGTTGAATGACACGCCCGACGTGGTTACCGCTGAGGCATCGAAGACTGCTCGTAGTTTCGTTGTCGAGCTGGATTCTTTGACGACCCCATGATGAGGCAAAAAATACTCAACATTGTCACCTGAATGAGGCTTCCTAGACGTTTGATTTTCTGTCATGTGTCCAAGACGCTCGTACTCCTGCATGAAGGCAACGTAATGCTTCTTGAAATTTGGATCACGCAGGAAACGATGTTCCAGTGACAGAAATCGTCGTTTAGCCATTTCATATGACTC
Organism: Orthosia incerta; assembly: GCA_948252205.1. Classification (NCBI taxonomy): domain Eukaryota; kingdom Metazoa; phylum Arthropoda; class Insecta; order Lepidoptera; family Noctuidae; genus Orthosia; species Orthosia incerta. The sequence continues at coordinate 19,899,884 of OX411767.1, forward strand.
ACCTAAAATGTTAGGATTGTCCTTTAATGGAATTTTGACAACAAAACGACCCTGATCATCCCGAGTAGTATTGTAACGAAAACTTTCTTCGCACGCACGTTCCTCCTGTGACAAAGCATGTTTGGATGAGACAGAATCTATTTCCCAAAACCTGTTGAGATTATTATTTAATTCATCCATAGACACGTTGCAATAGTGTGACTGTTTATTAGAGAATGAACGCAATGGAACTGGTCCTGAAACTATCCATCCGAGTCTTGTTGCGTGAAGTTTGGGTTGATTCCTACCTAGATTCATAGATGAGGAACCTAACACATTCCAAAACACTTCCGCGCCAACAAGAATGTCAATTACAGACGGAATATGGAAGGTTGGGTCAGCTAATTGAATGTCTGTTGGAATGTTGAGACGGCAATATCCTCGTAATTTCAGGTAATATTATACAAGTGATAGTTTCCCTGTAGCCACCATTCCGAGCCTGAATTGTAAACCTACAAGACTGTGTGCTATTAGATATTTGCTTATTTATACCTGATATTGTGGAGTTAGCGTTACGTCTAGGCAATCCCAGCTTGTGACACAGTGTTTCAGTGATAAAATTGGCTGTGCTACCGTTATCCAGAAGGATCCTGGCGTCGAACTTCTCACCTCGGTTGCTGACCACTGTCACCAGAGCTGTGGAGAGTAAAACAGAACAGGTAGTACTTTCTGCAGTGTCATTTGACAATACAACGTTTTCTGAAGTGCCCTTTTGTAATTGTGCACCTCCAGAAACGTCAGTTAGAAAGCTAGGTAAAGCAACACTAGGCATTGGATCTTGTACATTTGGATTAGACTGTTCTACGTGTAAAAGCGTGTTATGTCTGCGATTACAATATTTACAGTGGGACAATTTACAATGTTTACTTGAATGACCAGGACGCAAACAATTAAAGCACACATTAAGCTCCTTCACCTTTGCCAAACGATTTTCTACTGACAACTTACGAAACTCATCGCACACAAACATAAAATGATCCTTTTTGATAAGATAAGATAAGATAAGATAAGATAAGATAAGATATATTTTATTTGCTAAACATGGGTAACACATACAATATGCATGCAAGATAACAAAAAATAATAAAAGATTCCGACATGTTTGCCACATGCTATGGCGTGCAAATATTATGCAAGGTAAACAATTAATGAATTTAATTATAAATGAATTTCATAATTATCAGCAATGAAATTAAAATAATAATATCAATAAAAAATGTCAAATAAAAATCTATGCAAAAATATAAATCAGATGTCAAAATGAAAATAGTGCATGTCAAATCAATGTAGAAGTGAATTAAATGCAAAACAGCAACATCACATCACTATCAAAACTATGCAACAAAATATAAATCAAATGTCAAATAATATAATGCATGTCAAATTTATAAAAATGGCAAATGGCAAAATGAAAATATCAATCAAATGTCAAATAGGAATAATGAATAATAAAATCTATATAAAAATTTCAATAAAATGTCAAACAAAATTTAATATTAGATAAGATTATATTAGATTGCTTTATTTCTTCAAACATTGCATACATAAAAGAGCATGCAAGATATTAAATCGAATTAAAATTCATTATTCATAGAAATGTATTATTATTGTCAGCAAAAGATAAAACTAATATAATCAAAAAAAATCTTTTTCAGCTAAAAATTCGGAGACACTATAGTATGCTTTTTGCGTAAGAAACACATTCAACTGACGCTTGAATGCCTTACCACTCAGCTCCTTCCAACGTTTAGGCAATATGTTAAATATAGTAGGCGCCATACAGACGATACTTCTGCGCATGAGTGCCGTTTTTGCTGAATGGCCTTGAAGAACTGTCATATCCCGTCTGTTACGAGGTACAACGTCCTGTAGACGTGGAAACAAATTGGGGTTTGTTTTAACAAACATTGCGGTTTCGAGGATATACAGACAAGGAAGAGTTAATATCTTGTACCTTTTAAAATATGGTTTACAGGTATCGTCCGTTTGCACAACGGACATTTACAATCTTTTGTATATTTTTTATTATTAGTTTTGTTTTTGTTTAAATTATCGCTTTTGTTATTATTCTGTATATTTATTATGTGACTGTTAGTGCTGCTGTCTATTTTTTCCTTTGCCGATTCGCTATGCTCAACTGTTTCTAACAAATCAGCCCTCCTTCTAACAAACGAACAAAATTCTGACAAACTAGGTGATTTGGGTAAGGTATTGCTATATTGTTCCCAGTCTCTGTTAGTGACTTTGTCGAGTCGTCTACTCATCATAATCACCACCAGTGTACTCCACTGGTCAGTGGGCTCGTTCAGCGTTTTCAAAGCTCTAATTTGTTTATTTATATTATCTATGAACTGACGTAAAGCTACACATGACTCTTTATGCACTGCTGGTATATTGAACAAAGCCTGCACGTGGTTATTTACTAAAAGCCTACTATTGTCATATCGCTCACATAGCAAATCCCACGCCAATTGATAATGCTCGCCTTTGAAATCTATGTTTTTAATGATTTGTTGAGCATCTCCCTTGAGCGATGCACGTAAATAATGAAACTTGCTAATGTCATCGATTGCACTACTACTATGTATAAGCGAAAGATAAGTATCTCTATACTCTAGCCAACATTGATAGCTACTATCGAAATGAGGTAAGTCAATTTTAGGTAAGCGTACAAAATTTTGACGGAACGATGCACCTGCGTTTTTGTCTGCTGAGGCCGCTACAGACCCGCCATCAATGCTGGCATCAGCGCTGGTGAGCAAGCTGCGCGCCTGAGCTGCCACTGCGTGGTACCGCTCCTCAAACTTGGTACGTTCCCCGTACGCCTCGTCTGGCTTGTCCGAGAGCACCTCGATCTCCAACTGCAAATGATCAAATTCATCATATAGGGCATCAAATTTACTAAGGCGACCCTCCAGCTCAATTCGCTGTAAGCTTGATATTGATTCGCAGCTCATAAGCACGTTTACATAATTGCAGAAGTTCGTAAGCTTAGCTTTCATAGCACTGCGTTTTCTTACTAATAGTTCCTCATTGGCCATTATAAGAAACTAGTTATAAATAGGAATAGTAAAAAAATATGTGTAAGCAAGTGGGTATAATGACTAATAAGTAGCAAACAGATGTTTTTTGCAATGAATAGGCGCGTGACCTTGAAGCTCGCTCGCTAACAAAGAAAGCGTCAGCCGGTGCGATGATAAGAAACCGGTTTCATGCAGCTTTTTAAACTAATATGAACACACTATACAACGTTTCAAATAATCACTTGACGACTCAAAATTGAATCTGAACTGAAAACGGTTGCAACGGAAATTTTTGAATTTTGAATTCCAACTGGGATTTTAATTGAAAGGATTTTGGAACGATACACAAATATGCTTATCTTTATCCACAAGGCGGACTGTATTGATACCCACGAAGCAAATAGATGTCTCGGCGGGTTCAACCAACGTAGTCGAGACTTGACCACCGTCGACGTGAAGACCTCGGGAACTTGTAGACGTCCTCTCCTCGCTTATTCTAGGCGACTCCAACTCCAAAATGGTCTGCCGTTGGATACAGCTTGTAGTGACACGGCGCTTTTGAAGACTCGTCGATCAAAGTCCACCAACGTCGCCTGTACTGCCACCGCGCGAACGTCTCCTTTGTTCGTAAAAAATACGTTACGCGGATTTAAAATTGAAGGCCGAAGGACCAAAATGTTAAGGACCTAATTAAAGGTTTATAAAATGAGACTAAAGTGGACTGTAAAACACTTATATTGTGGTTCTAAAGGACAGTATAATGTTGGAAATGAACTCAGGACAAGTATTATGCGCGCGCGTCGTCGACCGTGCTCGGTGGTGGAGTGCGGTGCGGGCGGCCAGCCCGCTGCCGCGGTGTCGTCCCGCGCGTTGTCTATGATTCACGTCTTGTCTGCGTGAACACACTACCTAACCACAGGGGGCATACTCTTGATCTAGCTTTCTCCAACTTGAAATATCTGAGTGTCTATCACCCCTTGTGAAGGATGACCTACCTCATCCGGTAATTACTATAGAAATATCTGACCTTGCAGTTTCTCCGCTCCGTGAATTGTCCACTTCTAGACATAATTACCGCAAAGCGGATTTCAGCCGGTTGAATACTTATTTTTCTGAACTTGATTGGCACTCAGTTTTACACAATAAATCAATAAATGCTGCCGTGGATACATTCTATGAAATAATTCAAACAGGAGTTGATAAATACGTACCTTTTAATCGAAGGTCAGGATCACATAAATATCCTGTCTGGTATAACAACTCATTAATTAAAATAATTAAAGAAAAAAGCAAGGCACACTCGCGATGGAAACGGTATGGTAACTTGTTAGACTACGACGAATTCGCATTATTACGAGATAGACACCGAGAAGTCCACAAGATTTGTTATCATAAACATGTGCAGGAAATGGAACGTAGTTTAAAAAAAGAACCAAAAAAGTTTTGGACCTACATAAAAAACATGCGTGGAGGCTCCAATTATCCAAAAAGTTTATCACACAATAAAGTCAATTATTCTGAGGGTCGGGAAATTTGTGAAGCTTTCAATGACTTCTTCCACGACGTATTTGGTGAACCCTCTGACTATAGCCTCGCTAATTCATTGATAGCGGATGAAAAAGATCACTGTCCTGACATAATTTCTAACTTACAATTTACTTCGTCAACTGTGGAGAGGTCGTTGTGTGCCTTAAGCGTTGATAAGGGCCCTGGATGCGACGGTGTGCCCCCAATATTTTGGAAGAACTGTGCAAAAACTTTGGCACCTCCAATCAGTACTATTTATAATATTTCTTTAAAAGAAGGCACCTTCCCAAATGAATGGAAAAAAGCTTTCATTGTTCCAATTCATAAAAAGGGTTCGCGGACAGTGATAGGAAATTATAGGGATATTTCTATACTAAATACAATTGGTAAAGTATTTGAAAAACTGGTATACAACGCTATCTATCCATACATCCTCAGAGGAATCTCTTGCAATCAACACGGTTTTTTAAGGAAACGCTCGACTGTCTCTAACTTAGCCAGTTTCTCAAACTTTGTACTTGAAAATACAGATGGCGGGGGCCAGGTTGACGTGATCTACACGGATTTCGAAAAAGCTTTTGATCGTGTGGATCACGTCATCTTGCTCAGTAAGCTGTACAGACTGGGTATACCAGGGGATCTTTTGCGATGGGTGCAGTCGTATTTATTTAAACGCTCACAAGCTGTCGTAGTTGGAGGTTACCGTTCCAACTTTATTGAAATCCCTAGCGGTGTACCACAGGGATCTCATTTGGGACCTCTTTTTTACAACGCATATCTATTTGACATCACTGATTCTTTTAAACACTCTGATCACTTAATGTATGCTGATGACAAAAAAATATTTTATAAAATAAGAACATCCGATGATTGTAAGGCCCTTCAAGAGGATCTTAATAACTTGAATAATTATTACAAAAAAATAAGATCACTGTAAACGTTGCAAAATGTCAATGTATCAGTTACACACGTAAGAGGAACCCGATTGTTTACTCATATAACTTTAATGGAATTGTCATAAATAAAGTCCAGGTGGTTAGGGATTTAGGAGTTATGTTTGACAGTAAATTAATGTTCTCGGATCACATAGATCTTATTAGCACAAAAGCTTATAAGAACCTAGGATTTGTTCTTAGGTCATGTAAGGTATTTAAAAACATTGGGGCTCTTAAATCTGTTTATTTTGCATATGTGCGCAGCGTATTAGAGTATGCGTGCCCAATCTGGTCCCCACAATACATAATTTATAAGAACCAAATAGAAAAGATACAAAAAAAAATTATTAACCATCTTAACTATCGCCTTCGTAAACCTCCAATGTCTTACGAAGATAGCTGTCGAACATATGGTCTGCTAACACTCGAAGAAAGGCGTAAAGTGATGGACATGTGTCTTCTCTATGACATACTCAATGGACGCCTTGATTGCCCAGAGTTGGTCTCCGGATAACTTTTAACACTCCCCTACGGCGCACTCGTCACACGCGAATGTTACACGTTCCTCGGCACTCCACTAACTACGCCAAGAATTGTGTTCTAATTTATAACTCGGAATTCTCAGAAATTGATATATTTAACTGCAATAAACCTACATTCAAAAAGAGAATCGTGAATGCTAAAGATGGAGATGAGTGACAGTCAACCGATCTTCTGTCTTCTATTATTCAACCTAATTTGTTTATACCAATTCAAAATTTTGATTTAAGTTAACTTTATGTAAATTTGGATTGTATTGCATCTTTTAGTTTCAATTTGTGGCATTAGTTCGTTCGCATGTTTTACACATTTATCCCAGTTACACAGGGAAACCTATAATTGGCCATACGAATTGTAATACGCATATTTTGTAAAATATTTTAAGTATCGCTGTTGGTTACCTAAATAAATAAATAAATAAATTAGAACTACAAGACTAAAATTAATATTACAATTATTCTATAAACTAAACTTATTGCTAAATCAGTAAAACTGCAGTCGTGCAGTTTACGCAATGCTTCACGCGCGGATCCGGTGCATGATCAGCAGTGACGCACGCTAGACGATTGCCTAACTCGAGACAACAATATTTTCCCAGCGTCGAATATTGCACAGACGAGGATGAACTCACTAAGAGACTGAGTGGATAAGGGCCAAGAGCAGGAAAAAGAGGAAGCTTAACACCTCCCTTTCTCCAAAACAACAATCCGGATCAAGTGCCCAACATCAAAAAAATGCGAAAAAAGTGCCCCCACCACCGCCAATCATAATAGACGGAGTTGAGTTGAGACTACCAATCGTTCTACGACTCGCTAACTGAAACCATACCAGCCGAATCATTTACTGCTAAAATGATGAATGGGGATTGTGTGAAGGTGAACGCCAAAACAGAAGACTCTTGTAGAGTAATTTCCAGGCTTTTGACAGTATAAGAATACCATTGGAATTCGTACGAGAATAAGCAGGCTAGACCAAATAGAGTTGTTGTGAAGAAAGTACATTCCTCTTGCCAACCTGATCATATCAAAGACGGTCTACCATCACAAGGACTGGAAATAGAAAACGTAGACATTAAAATTGAGCTGGAAGCGTAAAGAACCACTCTATATGTTCGTTTTATCATTCAATAATGACGAAGATGTCATCGAAATCTATGGCATAAACTACATTTTAGGGTGTAAAATTGAAATACACCCACTCAAAAATCCTAAACTTATTCTCCAATGCAAGAGATGCCAGGTGGTTACGCTTCCTAATTTATAGTTCTTATATTTTATTACATCACCATAGGACGATTGAGAGGCATTGGTTTAATAGTTCCAATTTATTAAATAAGTGTCACATATCGTTGATTTGGTGATATCCCGCGCGGTGGCGCCACCGTCAATACGCCGCCGCCGGCCAGCTTCTTCTCGTTTTAACCACGGTTGGGTGCGCGCACGTCCATCATCGCGCATCATCTCGCCCAAACCTCTTAATTGAACCTACATGAAAGTGTTATCTGCATTACCTAGACCTTCTGTGTTGTGTACCGCTGGCCAGCATAGTGTATCTAGTCTGTGAGCTGAACTTCCCGAACGTGACATCCATCTGCATCTGCATGGGAATCGCTGTTTCAAAGGTATGTGGCATAATTAATAAATTGAACTTTATCCATTGCCTTTCGTCTCATCTGCGTATTTTTTTCCTTCAAATTAGCACTGCTGAATCAGCAATTATAGCCTAGATTACTCTAATAATTTAGGTTCAAGCGCGTGTGATTTTACTAGTAATCTTCTAGAGGTTATACGCACCATTTTGGTCCTTCGAACTAGATACATTAAATTTGGGCCTATTTTCAGCCTATTTTTTAAGTTCTAAAAGTCTAATTTTATGCAAAAAGTTTGGGAAATTTCCATATTAATTGCAGATCATCACACAATTCTCGCCTCTATTGCGTTGGGAATAAGGCTGGCTGCCTTGCATGTAGTAGTTTCTACCGGCAAATTAATTGTTAACTTAAATCTTTAATTTCACTAGTTAAGACTCCGAAAAATACATTTAATTGATTATCAACGTTGATTCATAACGCTAAATAAGTTTATTTTTAAGTGTTTATCAATTAATTTTCGGCGTAATTACATATTTTTTGTACGTGTATGAAAATTGTGGGTAGTCTGGTAAAACATTCGTCAAGTTGGCCTTCGGGACTGTGGAATATTCCAGTTCTTTGTTATCGCACGGCTAATTTTTATTTACGTATTAGAAACTTTTATATATTTTTTCTAATCGAGATTTGCTGAATGAATGACATTGATTGTTATCGTTGATACACTACAATTGTTGGTTCGTTAGGTAAATGCCTACTATACTCGTATTGCACGAGTAGGTATTTTTATAATTCGAGAATCAACCGCATTTGATTAATTATTGCAATTAACCAGATTATCATTGCGTCGCTTGTTATTTTATTTTGTAAGGTAACTTGATCTTTTGATAGGAACCTTCAGGTAAAATAACAGATTTGTATAAACTTTACGCGTTTAGTTCTCCTCATAGGAAACAGCCGTATATTTATACATATCACCCCCGCACCTAGCTTTGTAAACGTAGTACTTACTAGATAACTTACTTCGAACGGTCATCTGCGTATTTACTTGTTAGGAATTTTATTGTTTTTTACGAAGGTATTTCGTTACGAACACAATCGCATCGCTTACGGAAATAAGTACTATACTTGTTTCTAAGCTGCACACTTAACTTATTGTTGGTTAAGAATCTGTACATATTCTATTTATTGAGTAAGTTAATCTCATATAAATAGAAGTAGTACAAAAGAAAAAAAATGTTATCGCGTCGCATCCGACATAAATGCTAATTATCGGGTTGTAGGTATCTATAAGCTAATCATAAATATATGTTATAGATGGGTACGTTCACGTGCTTACTATTTTATTTGTATTAGACTTTGTTACTTGCACGCGGTTCAAACTTTGTACGCTTTATATTTTTTTTTCACCTTACAATTTATTAATGTTAGGGTTCGCGTGTACGGATCGTTCCGTACTATTATTTACTTAAGTTATAAATCTTTCGTTGAGTTATCGGCTTGTTTGGATCAATAATTTCACTTACGCGGGTTCCGTAAAAGATAAAGATTTGTTGTTTGTTTCCATATTTCATATTCTGTTCACAATGACTGACAAGATTAAACTTAGATTGTTGGAAAGTAAACGCGACGCGTATTTCGCGCGAGTTCAAAGGATTTTGGATTCAACAGAATCTTTAACAACCGAAAGATTACGTAAGTCTTTTATTGCTCAGGCTAAACAAATTTTCGGATTACGTAGCGAATTTAATGAGATAGTGGACGAGATAAATATGTTAAACTTGACAATTGATCCAAAGTGCGAAGTAAGCTATAGTGCCTTCCATTCATTTGATGAGTTGGTCGGCGAGATAAAAATTACTTTAGCTTCATTAACTGAATCGAATGTTTCCAAGGAACCGAGCCCGACAGCGAGCCCTAATGCTCATCATATAAAGGTACCTAAAATTGAGCTGCCTACCTTTGACGGTGATATTCAGAGCTTTCCGTTCTTTTATGAGACTTTTAAACGTATTATACATACAAACGCAGATTTATCAGATTCGGATCGCATTCATTATCTGTTGAGTTGTTTAAAAGGAAAGGCTAGGAATGTGGCAGTAGGTATTGTACCTTCTGGCGATAATTACCGCGTTGTCTGGGATGCGCTTATCGCATGGTATCTGGATACTCGCGCGCTCGCCACTAATTATCTAAATCAGCTGTTCTCATTGAAGTCGTTCGGACCGACACCCGCTAGTATTGAACAAGGTTTCGATAAATTAACTTCTACGGTTGCGGGACTCAAACAATTGAAAATACATAACTTGGATGATTTTATATTTATTCATTGGGGTCTTAAATTAATAGACTCAGATACAGCAAAACATTTTGAAATGTCGCTTCGTAATCAACAACAGTTGGATTATGATTATTTCGTAAAGTTTGTTCGTGAACAAGTAAAAATCTTATATCGCTCCTCTTCTGCGGCAACTAAGCCCGCCCCTGCAGTTAGACCCAGCACCTCATCTAAGGTCTCGCAGGTGTTTGTGGCTACTGAATCTAAATGTTCGCTTTGTCAATCCACGCATAAAAACTTGTTTACGTGCAAAGCGTTTCAAAAATTGAGCGCGTTTAATCGATTTAAGTTTGTAAAAGACAACAACAGATGTGGTAACTGCCTAAGTAGCCAACATACCGTCTCTAAGTGCCTATCTAAGTCAACACGTAGGAAATGCAACGGTAAGCATCATTCTTTATTGCATTTTGAGCAATCGACGCAAGCCCCTGCGCTGGCGCCCGCTAGCGAACCAGCCTTCGTTACTGCGGCCGACCCAGCTACTTCTGATCGTGTGGCGTTGTGTACGCATTCTTCTGCTCCAATCCAGGCCACACGTAGTACCGAAGTGCTGGCCACTGCCAAGGTGTTAGTGGCGGGTCGGCAGGGTAAGGGCGTGGTGGTTAGATGTCTTTTGGACCCTGGGTCGCAAAAGAATTATATGACGTCGCGTTGCTGCCGTATGCTCGGTCTAACTATACATACGGACTCAATAACTACCGTTCGTGGTATTGGTGGCACATCGCAGCCCGTTCGCGGCTCGGTGAATCTTACGTTCAGCTCACGGTTTTGCTCGCAGCCTAGGTATGAAATCGACGCTTTAGTCTTGGATCAGATAACCGGGCAGCTTCCTCTGGGTGCTATAGATACTGCCGAATTGAAGCATATTGATCCTAAACTACTCGCTGATGACAGCTGGGGAGTGCCAGGTAATATTGACATGTTACTTGGGGTCAGGTTGTTCGCTAAGTTATTGCGACCCGGTCACATGACCAGCGCATCCGGTTGCCCCGATGCATTGGAGACTACGCTCGGCTACATACTTCTAGGAGAAGCACCTATTATCGAACCTCCAACTGACACTCTGTCTTTCTTTGCGAGTTCTTTCGATAACTTCGATCTTCGTAAGTTTTGGGAGATTGAAGATGTTACTGCTTCGTCCATTGGGAGTGTGGATGATAAATTCTGTGAAGAGTTTTACTGTAGCACAATTAGCCGCGCTCCAAATGGCAAGTATGTTGCAGCTTTACCACTGAAAACAGACGCGTCAGCGTTAGGAAAATCTTTTGATATAGCTCGCAAGAGATTCCATAGCCTCGAACGTAAACTTAAATCGCTTCCTAACGTCAAGCTTCTTTATGATGACGTCATACGGGATTATCTACAGAACAATTATATTTCTTTGGTGCAGAATATCGTACCTGAATGTGGGTTGCCCAAACGAAATTGTAAGGAGCGAGAAATGGAATACTATATTCCTCACCATGCTGTTATTCGAGAGGATAAAGTGACCACTAAGCTGCGCGTGGTCCTAGATGCCAGTGCATGTACAGATAACGGTACCTCGCTCAATGATATCCTGTACGCAGGTCCAGTCCTTCAGTCTGACCTTTTTAACATCTTGTTAAATTTTAGGCTTTTTAGTGTCGCTATTTCCGCAGATGTCAAATCTATGTACCTACGTATAGGTATACGCCCACAAGATCGTTCGCTTCAACGTATCTTATATCGGTTTAATGAGGAAGAAGAACTTCATATTTATCAGTTTTCAGTGCTTCCCTTTGGATTAAAGTGTAGTCCTTTTATAGCTATCCGCACTATCCAACAGTTAAGTCAGGATGAAGGAACGCAGTTACCTCTCGCTAGGGACATTTTGCAGCGAGATATTTACATGGATGACATAGTTAGTTCGATACCTAGCACTGCGCTGGCTATAGACTCGGCTCGTGAACTAATAAAAATATTCTCTCTCGGTGATTTTCAGCTGACGAAGTGGTCTAGCAATAGTGTCGATGTTCTTCGGAATATACCAGAGTCATTACGACTTTCTCAGAGCGTGGACCTAAGTAAAGATCCGACACAGAAAATACTGGGACTTCGTTGGTTCCCTGATGAGGATTGTTTCGTATTCCAGGTTAACCCTAATGTTCGCCCTTGCACGAAACGGAATATTCTTTCTTCCATTGCAAGTCTTTTCGACGTTTTAGGCCTCGTGGCACCGATAATTTTATACGCCAAGCTTCTTATCAAAGAGCTTTGGCTTGTCAAACTTGGATGGGATGACGTCCCACCACTTCGCATTGTTCGTCTGTGGGAACAATTTAACGCTGAACTGCCAATTATCTCTGAATGGAGATTTTTGCGACATGTTGGCGCCGTAGAACGCTGTAGGCTCTCACTCGTCGGTTTTGCCGACGCTAGTGAGAAAGCTTACGGTGGTTCGGTTTACGCCCACGTTGTTAAACCCGACGGTAGTATCGTCGTTTCGCTGGTGTGTGCGAAATCTAAAGTCGCGCCACTGAAAATAGTTTCGCTAGCTCGTCTCGAGCTATGCGCCGCATTCCTCTTATCAACTGTGATAAAGCGAGTATATAATCTTTTCGCAGCTCGGCACGCCATTGAGGCAGTCGTAGCTTTCTCGGATTCAACTGTAACTTTGAGTTGGATTCATTCCGCACCGCATCGATGGCACACCTTCGTAGCCAATCGTATCGCTAAGATTCATGAGAATCTTTCGGCAGATCACTTCTTCCACGTGAAAGCTTCTGAAAATCCTAGTGATTGCCTCTCTCGTGGTTTAACGCCTGTTCAATTAGTTCATCATCCGTTGTGGCTAAATGGACCGCCGTGGCTTAAACTTCCGCGCGCTGAATGGCCGATAAAACCATTCGTTTCAGGCGAGTCGCAAGAGCTGCCCGAAATGAAGCCCGTGGCTTTACCTGTGCTCTCGCACGAATGCTCGGACAGAAGTCCTCCTTCCGACAACATTCTATACGCTCACTCTACTAGATTCTCGTCCTGGTTTAAATATTTAAAAACCATTTGCTTCGTTTATAAGTTCATCAAACGACTCCCTAGAGGGCCCGTTACCGCGTCTGAACTAGAGTTCGCTGAATTTATTGTGTGGCGATCTGTGCAGAGGATTTATTTTGAAGCTGATCTCGATCGCTTAGCCCGCAATGAGTTGTGTTCTAAGTCAGTACAACGGCTAAGTCCCTTCCTCCACGAAGGACTTATCCACGTTGGAGGTCGCCTAGCAAACTCTGAGCTAGATTTTGACTCGCGTCATCAGATCCTTCTTCCGCGTCAAGATCATATAGTGGAACTTTTAGTTTCCCACTATCATGTGAAAAATTTCCACACAGGACCAACCTTGCTCGTATCTCTCTTACGACAGAAGTATTGGATCCTGTCCGCGCGACGTATTGCACGTCACATTACCTTTAATTGTAACCTTTGCTTTCGGGCAAAGCCGCGACCTACCTTTCCTATAATGGCGGATTTGCCACGTTTTCGCGTTGAGTCGGCTCCTAAGGCTTTCTCTCAAACAGGTTGCGACTACGCGGGACCTTTCTTGATCACGTCGATACGTGCTAGAGGCCAAAAATCGAGGAAAGCGTATATCTGCCTTTTTACATGCCTGACAACTCGTGCTCTGCATCTTGAGATTGCCTCAGATCTTAGCACTGCGAGCTTTCTGTCCGCTTTTAAACGCTTCTTGGCGCGTAGAGGGCCGGTTCAGTATCTTTACACAGATAACGCTACCAATTTTATTGGAGCCAAATCCTATCTACGGGATCTCTACCAATTCTTGGCTAAAGAGTATCACCCTTTATGGGAAAGAGAACTTGCAGAGCATCGAATAACACTTAAAAACATCCCCTGTAGAGCTCCACATTTTGGTGGTTGTTGGGAAAGTGAAGTAAAGAGTGTCAAAACGCATCTCCGCAAAGTCATCGGTCAGCAAATTCTTAGTTTTGATGAATTTAACACTATACTAACTCAAATAGAAGCTTTATTAAACTCGAGGCCTCTGTATGCGATCAGCTCGGATCCGTCAGAGCCCACTTCATTATCGCCGGCGCACTTCTTGCATACGAAACCTCTTTTTTTTTTCCCCGCCCGCGAAGTCAATGAAACGCGATTACATCTTATTTCGCGTTATGAATTAACTGACAAAATGGTCCAATCTTTTTGGAAGCGGTGGCGCCAAGAGTACCTGCACACCCTACAATCCAAACAGAAATGGAACACCCCTGCCAATCCAATACGGGTCGGTATGGTTGTCGTCTCCATGCAGGACAATGTGATGCCTCTGCATTGGCCGTTAGGAGTAATCACAGAAACATTTCCAGATAAAAACGGAGTTTGTAGAGTCGCATCCGTAAAGACAAAAGGCGGGATCCTTCAGAGTCGCCCGGTAGTAAAGTTGTGCCCTTTGCCAACGCAATAAGTTTCGTTACATTAATATTAAATTTTACATTGCACCAATGTGCAGTATAAGATTTAGTTACCGCGTAGAATAGTTAGTTAAATATTCTTATTTGTAAAAGAGAGTCGCAACTTTAGAGTTCTCATAACCTTTGGTAGAGTTGTGATGATCTGCAACCTTATTTATTTCTCCTTTGTGTTTCGAAAGTGGGAACTTTCAAGCCGGGGAAAATGGTTACGCTTCCTAATTTATAGTTCTTATATTTTATTACATCACCATAGGGCGATTGAGAGGCATTGGTTTAATAGTTCCAATTTATTAAATAAGTGTCACATATCGTTGATTTGGTGATATCCCGCGCGGTGGCGCCACCGTCAATACGCCGCCGCCGGCCAGCTTCTTCTCGTTTTAACCACGGTTGGGTGCGCGCACGTCCATCATCGCGCATCATCTCGCCCAAACCTCTTAATTGAACCTACATGAAAGTGTTATCTGCATTACCTAGACCTTCTGTGTTGTGTACCGCTGGCCAGCATAGTGTATCTAGTCTGTGAGCTGAACTTCCCGAACGTGACATCCATCTGCATCTGCATGGGAATCGCTGTTTCAAAGGTATGTGGCATAATTAATAAATTGAACTTTATCCATTGCCTTTCGTCTCATCTGCGTATTTTTCTCCTTCAAATTAGCACTGCTGAATCAGCAATTATAGCCTAGATTCCTCTAATAATTTAGGTTCAAGCACGTGTGATTTTACTAGTAATCTTCTAGAGGTTATACGCACCACCAGGCATATGGGCATACTCAGTGTCAGGTTGTATGCTGCCTCCATGCTCTCGTAACACGTGATCTTCTTGTCTTCGTCCGCATTGTTGATACTTGGTGCAGCAAAGGACTGTTTGTTTGGAGCCCTTAATTAATGACTACTAGCAAAATTGGGCAACTACAAACAAACTGACCTGCACTGACCCTATGAGCTCCATATATGGTTGATGACTGCTTATCTTGTCAGATGTAAAAAAAAAAAATACACACACATATTGTGACTACGTATCATTCATTTTATTTAATCATCGAATATTATTTAACTATCGCGCATATGTGCAAACCATTTTGAGACAAAAACATTCGGCTATAAGTACTGTGTGACATGTGCCCCAATAAATTACGAAACAATCTATTCATTTTAAAATGGTGATGCAATATTAGACTTGTTAACAAAAACAAAGTGGGTGAAAGTACAAGCAGAGGAACTCAAGAACCGAGACTCACTACAAAAACTAAAGATAATGTGTTAACAAGCTGAATTAGAAAGTGAATAGAACATGTCTCAAAATGAATACAAACCTCGATATGACATGTATAACAAGTTTAAAATGCGTGAATTTTCATTTAATTATTACTGGGGGGTGTTTAATAAAAATAAAAGATTAGTGATGGAAATGGCTGACGCGGGATTCTTTTATTATGGAAATAGTATAAATGATATTGCAGCATGTTTCTCATGCGGCGGTGTTATCGAAAATTGGGAGATTTATGACGATCCTTGGATGCAACATGCTATACATTATCTTAATTTATTTTATTTTAATTTAATAATTATTACTTTTTGAAGTGAATATACAACTAAATATTCTGTGAATATTTCAAGCGTCTACCTGTTGCCGTTATTAATATCGAGCAAAAAACGGCAAAAAAATCACGTTTGTTGTATGGGAGCCCCCCATAAATATATATGTTATTCTGTTTTTAGTATTTGTTGTTATAGCGTCAATAGAAATACATCATCTGTGAAAATTTCAACTGTCTAGCTATGAGATACAACCTGGTGACAGACGGACAGACATACAGACAGACAGACACACAGACAGACAGACGGATCGTGAAGTCTTAGTAATAGGGTCCCGTTTTTACCTTTTGGGTACGGAACCCTAAAAATCAGTTGGTTAATATTAGATCAGCAGCGAATAATCTTTAAATCCAGTCAACCACAATGTGTAGATAACAAACTCTTTGAAAAAAATGTCCGTTTGGAGAATCACACAACATAAATGGATAAAATGTTTCGTAAGAGTGTATTTTAGTTGGCGTGGTGATTGTCAGATTGTATGCTGCCTCCATGCTCTCATAACTCGTGATCTTCTTGTCTTCGTCTGCATTGTTGATACTTGGTGCAGCAAAGGACTGTTTGTTTGGAGCCCTTAATTAATGACTACTAGCAAAATTGGGCAACTACAAACAAACTGACCTGCACTGACCCTATGAGCTCTATATTTGGTTGATGACTGCCTATCTTGTCATATGTTAAAAAAAAATACGTACACATATTAAATTTAAGTGATCTGACGATACTTATACACAATCAATATCACATATTGGAAATAATTTCAATCATGAAGAAACAAAAATATCAGTTGTTTCAAAATAAAACAGCGGTAATGAATCTTCAAATCCGTTCAACCACAATGTGTCATGAAGGATTTTGTGATTACTTTAGTAAAAGAAAGTTCGTTGATAAAAGTTCTATAATATAGCACGAATCAAGTACAACCGAGAGCGTTACAAAAAGATGGTAGTGACCACAGATAACTATATTTAATGTTGCAATAAAATGGTTGCGTTCACTATTTAACACCCCCTCTAGAATGCAAACCCATTTTCTTCAAACAATACAAATGTTTCTCTAGTGTAGGACCTTTTGTTAAAATGTCTGCAACCATTTCACAACCCTTTGAATACACAAAATTTATAAATTTATTATTAACATTGTCTCAAAAAATGATAGCGGATGTCTATATGTTTTGTTCTAGGTTTATAACAATCAGTTAAAGCTAAACGTATCGCACTTTGAGTATCACAATAAATAGGGAGAGGACTATCTTCTTTCAGGCCAAGTTCTAGCTGGAGCTGGCGGAGCCAAAGTGCTTCTTGTGTAGCAGCAGCCATAGCCATATACTCTGCCTTAGCTGTGGACAGAGCAACAGTAGATTGCTTACAGGAGTTCCAAACAATCGCGCCATTCTGGAAAAGAAAAATATAGCCAGTACAGGACCTTCGGTCCTCTGGACTGCTGGCCCAGTCCGAATCACAATAGCCTCTTATCTCATTTGACACATCTTTGGAAAATGTCAACTTTAAATCTTTGGTGGCTTGGAGATATCTCATTATTCTTTTGACACCAAGCCAATGCTACTGACCAGGATTACTGACATATTGGCTGAGCTTGTTGACTGCAAATCAAATGTCTGGTGTAGTGGCTTGAGCTAGATACAATAAACATCCAATCGCTTGTCTATAAGGTATGTTTTCAACATGATCAGAGTCATTTGCCTCAAATTTGGCATTTACTTCTATTGGCGTTTTCACCGGTTTTGATACTGACGTCCCAAATCGATCCAATATTTCTATAACATAGTTTATTTGATATTTTTTCCTATAAATTGTTTTGCTTCTCCAAGATCTTTCATATGAAATTATTTTTTAAATTTTTCTTTAGTATCAGACTTCAAATGATTACTGTTAGTAAAAATAATAAGATCATCAACCCATACAGCTACAAATAACATAGTGTGTTGTTTTATGTTATAATAAATACAAGGATCTATTTAAGATCTAGTAAGGCCAATTTTCTGTAATACACTATCCAACTTTAAATTCCACTGCCTGCTGGCCTGCTTCAAACCATAAATGGATTTTTGTAACATACATTTGTTCCTACTTCATATGACTCCGGCTGCATCATATAGATTTCGTTCTCCAAGTCTCCCTGCAAAAATGCTGTTATGGCATCCATTTGGTCTATATCCAAGTTGTATCTTGCGGCCAATGCAATGAGGTATCTTACAGATGTATATCTTACTACTGGTGACTATATTTCGTCATAATCAACTCCTCTTTTCTGAGCACAACCCTTTATGACCAATCTAGCTTTATGTCTATTTATAGCCCCAGTATTATCAGTTTTGTTTTTTTTAAATCCATTTGCAAGGAAGAGCTTTCTTTCCAGGAGGTAAGTCGGTAAGTATCCAAGTATTATTACTTAACAATGATTGAAATTCTTCATCCATTGCAATTTTCCAATTATCAGCATTATCAGAGGACAGGGCTTCCTTTACTGAATCTGGATCTCTGAGGTTTTTAACAGGACAAAAATAGCTGGGTTTTGGACTGTTATCAATTTTTCCGAGCTTGTTCATTGGCCGTAAGGTGACGGTGCTATGAGGTATGTCTTTATACTAAAGGATCGATAAGCCGTGCTTTCGCAGTCCCTATGCGTACTGAACATCTGGATCAAGCCAGCTTTTGCCCTTTTGCTCCACGCGAGGTGTCTTTTGTTGATTTTTGTGGAATGTACTCTTCATCATTGTCTGAATCAGTTTCATATTCTTCAGAGGTCTTACTAATATCAGTGTTTGTAAACTCTATTAATTTTTCTTCTGTTTGAGTTTCAGGTGCTGCTGCTGCTGGTGGCGTCGCTGATTGTGACACATCAGTAGAGCTACTGAGTTCACCAGGTACGTATATCTTATTATTCATTTTACATTTTCCAAAAATTCAACATCTCTACTTTTCATGATTCTGTTTGTTTTACCTTCAACAAGTCGATTTCCTTTGGTGTTATCACAATAACCGACAAAGGTCATTCTTTGTGATTTCGGGTCCCATTTCTTTCGCTTCTCTTGGGGAACTTGCATCATGACTTCGAAACCAAAGATTTTCATATTGGATAAATCCGGCAGCTTACCTGTCCACAATTCGTAGGGAGTCCTTTTTTTTATAGAGGTGGTAGGCGAGCGGTTGATGATGTAAGCCGCAGTAGCAGTCGCCTCAGCCCAGAATGGTTTAGGTAACTTTGCATCTAGCAACATACACTTAGCCCTCTCCACAAGAGTACGATTCATTCTTTCAGCAAGACCGTTTTGTTGTGGTGTGTATGGTGTGCTTGTTTGATGTTTTATGCCATACTGACTTAAGTAACACTCAAAATCTTTGTTACAGTATTCTAATCCATTATCAGTGCGAATAATTTGTATTTTCTTATTACATTCATTTTCTGCTTTCTTGTGGAAATCTTGAAATGCATTTAGAATGCTGAGCTTGTCTTTAAGGAAATATATAAAGACTGATCTGGAATAATCATCCACAAAAGTAATGAAATATCTCATACCTCCAAGGGACAACATCTCCATCGGACCACATTAATCAGAATGAATCACCTCAAGTAATTCTGTCGCTCTGGATCCCTCATGGTTGAAGGGCAGTCTCGTCTGTTTTCCGTCTAGGCAAGATGGTGCAAGTCACTGGTAGTCTCACTCTGTCGGTCAAGCTCATTCTTTTTGTACATTCTGGTAATCTGTTCACATCTGGAAAGTTTAAGTGTCCCATGCGTCGGTGCCACAGGACAACATCATTTGAAATATCAGAAATACTAAGGTTAGCATTTATTTCTCTGTCAATATTAAGTGTGTACAAGTTGTTTTCTAATAATGCAGAACATATAAAGACTCAATCACTGGTAAATATTTCACAATTATTTTTATTAAAGTTTACTTTGTAACCTTTACTGACCATCGCACTAACAGAAAGTAAGTTGCCAGCTAGTTCAGGTATATAAGATATCTCTTACCTGAATTCTGTTCTCATTATTACCATGTAACACTAGATTAATTTTTCCTATTCTTTTCACTGGTAGCGAAGTATTGTTAGCAACAGTGATGGTTGAAACTGGTGAACTTATGACATCATACATCCAGTCGCAGCGGTTGGTCATGTGCATTGAAGCCCCGGAGTCCACATACCATTTATCACTTTCAGTTGTTAAAGAAGAAGCTGTAAATGCTGCTACATAGCCTTTATCTTCACATTTACTTGAAGTTTTCTTCTTTGTCTGACAAGTTTTACCAAAATGGCCATACTTGTTACACTGGGCCTTTGGGTTTCACGTTGTTCTGTTTTTCATAAGTTTTCTTCTTGATTGAGTAAAAACAATAGTATCGGAACTCTGAACTTCTTGTAGTAGTTTAGTTTTAATATTATCTGCACTGATTTTTACGCCTGAACTCTCTATAGCCATAATCATGGGTTTGTATAGGTCCGGCAAACCCGCCAGCATCAGAGTGCCCAGCCACTCGCCATCGACACTAAATCCTATGTTTCATAATTTATGTGCTGATGTCATAATTTTGTTAACATAATCCTCAACATTCTTAGAGGACCTTTGATTCCAGCGTTGTAGTGGTGAGATCTTTCAGCAAAGCCACTTTTCGTGTTAAACCATTGTCGTCAAATGCTCGTTCCAGACTTCTTTAGCTGTTTTTGCGTCTTGAATACGAACGTAATTGATAGCATCCACTAACAAAATTAGCTTTGACTTGGCTTTGATATCTTTCGTGCCATCGACCTTTTCTCCTTCTATGCACTGCCAGAGATCTTCATGCTCCAAATACGCCTTTGTTGCAAATTTCCAATTTGCATAATTATCCCGTCCAACGAGTTTTTCAATGTTAAACATCGTATTTGCAGACATTTTTCACAAATGTTAACTGAGGGTGACACTTCGCCGGTAGAATTTATTGCAAGTAACTTTTCGGGTTTTTCACTTTACGAATCCGAGCAACCACGCTCTGCTACCATGAAGGATTTTGTGATTACTTTAGCAAAAGAAAGTTCGTTGATAAAAGTTCTATAATATAGCACGAATCAAGTACAACCGAGCGCGTTACAAAAATATGGTAGTGACCAGAGATAACTATATTTAATGTTGCAATAAAATGGTTGCGTTCACTATTTAACATGTCACAGTCTCATTCAAAAAAATGTCCGATTCGAGAATTACACAACACAAAAGGATACAATGTTTCGGAAGAGCGTATGTCAGTTGGTGTGGTAAGTGTCAGGTTGCATGCTGCGTCCATGCTACCGTTTCTCGTGAGCTTCTCGCCTTCGTCCGCCTTGTTGATACTTCGTGCAGCAAAGGTCTGTTTGTTTGGAGTTTTTCAATAACTGACGTATAAAAAAATTGGGGCACAACAAACAAACTGACCTGCACTGACCCTATGAGCTCCAAAGATGGTGGATGACTGCTTATCTTGTTGGATTTTGAAAAACAGTTAAATTACACACACGTTTAGTTTAAGTGAACTGACGCAATGCCTGTGCTTGTCACGCCAAGAACAGTCTAGTGTTAGAAAAGTAAGTAGGTAAACGATTTTAAAGTAAAGTATTCTAAAACGCAATCAATATTACGTATTGGAAATAATTTTAATCATGTAGAAACACAAAAATCAGTTGGTTAATATTAGATCAGCAGCAAAGAATCTTTAAATCCAGTCAACCACAATGTGCAGATAACAAACGTTTTGAAAACAATGTCCGTTTGGAGAATCACACAACACAAATGGATAAAATGTTTCGTAAGAGTGTATATTAGTTGGCGTGGTGAGAGTCAGGTTGTATGCTACCTCCACGCTCTCGTAACTGGTGAACTTCTTGTCTTCGTCCGCATTGTTGATACTTGGTGCAGCAAAGGACTGTTTGTTTGGAGCTTTCAATAAATGACTAGTAGCAAAATTGGGCAACAACAAACAAACTGACCTGCACTGAAAAACTTTGGAAGGTAGACGTAAAGGAAAGATCTTTGTTATTTAGCTCCTGTATTTTTAATCGTTTTAAATAGTAAAAAGTTTTTTTAAAACTATTGAGCGATATTGTTGCATAGTGAGTGAAGTGGATGATCTAGTGTTGAAAACTGGACACCAAAACCAAAACACCCAAGGACTAAAAAGTTATGGGTAAATAACTTTTAAACTTCATTGAAACGGTTTCATACCCTGACCTACCCCTACCCACAGTGCGCCCGATACTCCTCGCGCGCGCCGATCCTCACACCCACCGACGCCACGCCAGTGCGGTCTCGAAAAAGTGTGCAAGCACCTACAGCGTTATTTTGGCACGCCCGCTACGGAGCCTTGTAGCGAAGCTGTTGAATACCTCGCTTTTGAAGGAAGAGGTTGCGAGTTAAAATCTTGCATTAGACGATTATTGTTCGTTTACTGAGTTTTTTTTTTAACTTTTTTATTTTTCTAAATAAAAACTTGATCAATATAACTATAGACTTTTTTATATTATATAAAATACTTTCTACCGACATTATGGACAAGTCTGAAATGGGAACCACCATACTTTCCACAAACCACCGAGGTCGAGTTCAATGGACAGCATTTTTAATGTCAACTTGAACACAAATTCAACACTACTAGATGCAACGATGATGAGTCTGCCAAATACGTCACTAAATGACAGCGATGCTATTCTAAATCTTAAAGACATCATTAATAGGCTAAACATGGATCTATAAAGTGCACATATAGAAATTGAAAATTTTAATAGCGAAAATTTTCGCCTAATAATGGATATTGGGCAATATCAGAAAGTAATTGAAAGTAATTAGTAAATAAATACATTAAACACAAAGAGTTTTTCACCGAGATCTGCAAATAAAAGAAATAAACTACGAACGAGCGGCTCCTAAATTGCATCTCTCTCCCTTGGTGACTCACCTACCAGATTCTGTCTCACAAACGCAAATAACAGGCGATACGGTGGACGACTCTTTCAACTCAGCTCTGTCAATCGGCAGCTCAGAAGCAATAGTACTCACCAAGTCGCCGCCGAAATTAGTACAAAAAGTCGGCTCGTGCAAAGATAAAAGTGACCTCGACCGCAAAATAAAGGAGAGTCCATATCTAACTCGGATAATGATTTGAAAAATGGAGGTATACAGGCAAATAACGTAATAAATACATGCCAACCTTTGCCCAAAAATCAACCTTTTTTTTAAAGAGTTGTAATTATCACTAATCTCCTTCCAACAAAACCATAAAATAGAGAAATAATTATTGATAACATGCATCTCCTCGTAAAGTATTCATTAATTATTTTTTGTACTAACACTAATGGATAGACAATTTGATAACGAACATTTTGTAGGTTTTATTTTTTTCAAAAGACCAATATTCTATTTTATAAAGATTTTATTCTAAAATCTGGGCGTATTAACTACTGTAATTCATGCGCCACCAGTGCCGCTAGGCCAAT
Source organism: Orthosia incerta (assembly GCA_948252205.1). NCBI lineage: Eukaryota > Metazoa > Arthropoda > Insecta > Lepidoptera > Noctuidae > Orthosia > Orthosia incerta. Next base: position 19,923,381 of record OX411767.1, read on the forward strand.
AGGAATGCTCATTATCTCATGCTGATTTTTCGGTCAGGGTACGGCCTTAAAATTCCTAACTTCAAGATAGCCGAGTGTTATGTAAGAAAAACACAAAAACGTGGAGGTTCCTGCATCCTTATTAAGAATAGCTATGAGTACAAAGAATTAAAGAACATTTCAAGATTTTCAGTGACGGGGGTTATAGAATGTTGTGCGTTAGAACTAATTAAACAAAAGGTAATCATTATATGCATATATCGTCCGCCCAGTATGTCTAACATAAGTCTCTTTTATGATAACCTGAATTCTCTATTAAGAACATTGTGCACTAATTCAAATAAAAAGGTAGTTTTGTGTGGGAATTTTATCATAGACGTAATTAAAAGAAATAGATTTGCTTTGGACTTTGAATCTTAATTCTCAATTACAATCTTAAATTGGAAATAAATCAACCAACACGACTTATGAGCAAAACTTGCCTGAATAACATAGCTGCGGAATGCAATAAGACCAAAGCAGCATGGCAAATCATTAACAACACAAAATTCACTAAAGATCCGATGTTACAAATCAACAGACATAATTATATAATTAAAGACCCTCAAGAAATTGCTGAATCTTTCAATAATTTCTTTGTAGACCAAGTACAAGATGTATCTAAGCATAGTTGGTCGCTGTGTTGAACTCAAGACAATGTTCGTGTTCTTTTACCAAAATTAGCTTGCTGTCAGGTTAAATATTATTTTTTTTTAATTTCGTTTATATGTGTATTTTTTAAATTTTATTTTTTGGTAAGACTGTCGTAGGTATCGTTTACTGTTATTGTCGGAGCTGATGAAGATTGCTACTATCTTTGCATTATATAGAGTTAATCTTTCTAGTATTATATAGCAGCATAGCCAGCATTGTGTGAGTACCATGTACTTCAGAGCTATCATTGTCTAGATACCTACGTCTTCTATTGACTTGAATGACTCCGGTGGTTGAGAGTATGTCATGCCCACTCAAACGTCTCGCCGATGGTGGCGCGTGTGTCGGATCATTTAGCTCCCTTCAAAATGGTTGAGCTGAATGGTGCTGATACATGTGTCATGTTTGTGAACGGGCGCTGTCGGTTGGGACTGGTCATCTCTTAGCTGCCATGGTTTATTTTAATTGATTCTTATTTTATTTCTGGATTGTCTTTTTATATTTACTATGGACACTTTTAACTTTCTACATCGTTCTCACATAATGTGTAATCTCAACATGAATGATGTAACAAATGATTTGTAATAATTACCTAATTGAAAAAGAGTGTCCATGGAGTTTCTTGCCCGTTCTTCTCCATAGAGATCTACGCCTTAGAATGGGCATCTACGGTACTTTCACAGTTATTATGTCTTGTGACTGGGACTGTAGCACCATAATTTTGTAATATTTTATTTTGTCTTTTGACAATTCAAAAGTGCCTGTAACTGGCCTACTTGAAATAAAGTGCTTTGACTTTGACTTTGACTTCATCAAACGGAAAAACAGATAATATCACTAGTATAGCCAATAGCCCGAACTCAATGTTCATGCCGCCAGTAGTTCCACAAGATATAGCTAGAGCAATAAGAAAATAAAAAAATAAAAAAATCATGGCTATGACGGTGTAACAACTTCTGTGGTCAAATTTGTATCTGATATAATTGCTGTTCCTTTAAGTCACATCATGAACACAAGTATTAGCTCAGGTACCTTCCCCAATAGCCTTAAAAAAGTAATTATAAAACCACTCCATAAAAATAGCAAGGAAGACATGGCTAATTATAGGCCAGTGGCCTTAATTCCAGTGTTTTCCAAAGTTTTTGAAAAAAATATCTACGAGACAGTTTATAAGTTCTTAACTAAAAATAATATCTTATGTGACAAACAAAAGGGGTTCAGAAAAAATAAAAATATTAATATGGCTATATTTGACCTACTAAATAACGTAATGCCAAGTGTGGACGGTAAAATACCTGTATGCGCCATATATACTGATATGACGAAAGCATTCGATTACGTAAACCATGACGCTCTTATAAATAAACTTAACATTTACGGCATAAGAGGAAACGTCTTAAATCTAATAAAGTCAAACCTTACTAATCGAAAGCAATACACAGAAATATCAAGAATGTGTGAGAAAACTAATCGAGAACATAAATATCTATCCAGCTACAGATAAGTCAAGTATGGCGTACCACAGGGTAGTGTACTTGGACCGTTATTATTTATTTTATACATTTACGACATACCTCGCCAGATTCAACAACCCATGGTTTTATTTGCTGACGACAGTACGGCAATAGTAAAATGCGGCAATAAAAATAATTATGAAACTGACATTAATAATGCATTAAAAACATAATAAAATGGCTTAATAGAAATAATATACAAAAAACAAAAGTCATGCATTTTCATCAGCGTCTAGGACCTGAAAATTATAACATTGCATTCAATGGACAAAAAGTAGACTCGACAAATGTCAAAACAAAATTCCTTGGTATTCTAATTTATTTATTTATAATGAAACGTTACCCCACACTAGGTATTTCTCCTGTATCGTGGGTGCATTTACAAACATATAAATTCACATAAACAAACACCCAGAGCCGGAACAACTATTTGTAGATGACATAAAATGACATGGAAATCGCATTCGGAGGATGTATGTAAGAGGTTAAGCAAGGCAGCGTACGTACTTTATAACCTGGCAAAAAAAGTAAGCAATCGCACCATGCTGGAAGCGTATCATGGTCTAGTTGCGTCAGTTTTCAGATTCGGAGTTATATTCTGGGGTAATTGTTCTGAGAGGGAGGGGATATTCAAAGCCCAAAAACGTTGCATAAGATCAATGACTAGTCTTAAAAATACCAACAGTTGTGCACCTGTGTTCAAGTCTCTAAAATTACTCACCTTTCCGTCGTTGTATATACTTGAAGTTGCAATGTTTGTTAGATCAAACAAACATCGTTTTACCCTAATGGACGACCTTTCCGTCGTTGTATATACTTGAAGTTGCAATGTTTGTTAGATCAAACAAACATCGTTTTACCCTAATGGACGATATAAGAACACGTCCGGGACCTGTTAGATCACAGTACAGAAATCTAATCTTTACAGGTAGATACAAAATGGCATTATTAAGAAAAAGCTTACTATCAATGGGACCCGTTATCTATACTAAAATACCTCATGCCTACAAAGAAGAATCATTAAGCTTAATTAAAAAGAAGCTAACATCCTTACTAATAGATAAATGTTATTATTCTATACAAGATTTCTTGAATGATAGTGACGGCAAATGACATAAAGATATAATTATTCATATAATGATAGAAAAATGATATTGATACTATATTATGTGATGTAATGTTATATTAATTTATTATATTGTTTCAATTATTATTATGTGCCTTATTAATGCATGCAAAATAATCGATTTAATTTATTTGTAAAATATAGAATTAAGATTTTTGTTTTTGATGTTTAGTTTATGTAGGAAGCTTATAGATCCACATAACTGTACTATTTTTGTATTTTTTTATTATTTATTTGGTTGTATAATTGAGTAGATATAAATATGTTTTACGTTTGCATGCCGTAAGGTAGAGTGTGTTGGAAATGTTTTTATTATTCTTACATCTTAATTTTGTACCCACATTCATTGCAAAATTAATGATTTCTGATTTCTGACTGACCCTATGAACTCCATATATGGTTGATGACTGCTTATCTTGTCAGATGTTAAAAAATAATTACACACACTTTTTAAGTTTAAGTGAGCTGACGCAATGCCTATGCTTTGGAGAAGCACGTAGGTACACGTTTTTATAACAAAGAATTCTTATACACAATCAATATCACATATCAGAAATAATTTTAATAATGTAGAAACAAAAATATCAGTTGATTAAAAATAAAACAGCGGTGACGAATCTTCAAATCCGTTCAACCACAATGTGTACCTAACAGTCTCTTTAAAAAAAATGTCCGATTTGAGAATTACACAACACAAAAGGATACAATGTTTCGGAAAAGCGTATTTCAGTTGGTGTGGTTAGTGTCAGGTTGCATGCTGCGTCCATGCTCTTGTATCTCGTGAGCTTCTCGCCTTCGTCCGCCTTGTTGATACTTCGTGCAGCAAAGGTCTGTTTGTTTGGAGTTTTTCAATAACTGACGTCTTAACAAAATTGGGCAACAAGTTTCCATGCACTGTTTCTAGGTCGCTGCAATCTTGCCGTTTAGGTGTTGGCTCATACTATAACACCTCCTAACACAAATCAGAAATTATTTTTGAAGTTTTAACTGAGAAAATATTGCTGAAGTTGTCTTTGGTACTCCAGATGCTCCAGGCTCCGCATAAGTCTCATCTCCTGTTGGTTGTTTCTTGATTTCAGATTTTGGAGGTGTAGGGTAGGTGTAGGGTAGGTGTAGGGTAGGTGTAGGGTAGGTGTAGGGTAGGTGTAGGGAAGGTGTAGGGTAGGTGTAGGGTAGGTGTAGGGTAGGTGTAGGGTAGGTGTAGGGTAGGTGTAGGGTAGGTGTAGGGTAGGTGTAGGGTAGGTGTAGGGTAGGTGTAGGGTAGGTGTAGGGTAGGTGTAGGGTAGGTGTAGGGTAGGTGTAGGGTAGGTGTAGGGTAGGTGTAGGGTAGGTGTAGGGTAGGTGTAGGGTAGGTGTAGGGTAGGTGTAGGGTAGGTGTAGGGTAGGTGTAGGGTAGGTGTAGGGTAGGTGTAGGGTAGGTGTAGGGTAGGTGTAGGGTAGGTGTAGGGTAGGTGTAGGGTAGGTGTAGGGTAGGTGTAGGGTAGGTGTAGGGTAGGTGTAGGGTAGGTGTAGGGTAGGTGTAGGGTAGGTGTAGGGTAGGTGTAGGGTAGGTGTAGGGTAGGTGTAGGGTAGGTGTAGGGTAGGTGTAGGGTAGGTGTAGGGTAGGTGTAGGGTAGGTGTAGGGTAGGTGTAGGGTAGGTGTAGGGTAGGTGTAGGGTAGGTGTAGGGTAGGTGTAGGGTAGGTGTAGGGTAGGTGTAGGGTAGGTGTAGGGTAGGTGTAGGGTAGGTGTAGGGTAGGTGTAGGGTAGGTGTAGGGTAGGTGTAGGGTAGGTGTAGGGTAGGTGTAGGGTAGGTGTAGGGTAGGTGTAGGGTAGGTGTAGGGTAGGTGTAGGGTAGGTGTAGGGTAGGTGTAGGGTAGGTGTAGGGTAGGTGTAGGGTAGGTGTAGGGTAGGTGTAGGGTAGGTGTAGGGTAGGTGTAGGGTAGGTGTAGGGTAGGTGTAGGGTAGGTGTAGGGTAGGTGTAGGGTAGGTGTAGGGTAGGTGTAGGGTAGGTGTAGGGTAGGTGTAGGGTAGGTGTAGGGTAGGGTAGGTGTAGGGTAGGTGTAGGGTAGGGTAGGTGTAGGGTAGGTGTAGGGTAGGTGTAGGGTAGGTGTAGGGTAGGTGTAGGGTAGGTGTAGGGTAGGTGTAGGGTAGGTGTAGGGTAGGTGTAGGGTAGGTGTAGGGTAGGTGTAGGGTAGGTGTAGGGTAGGTGTAGGGTAGGGTAGGTGTAGGGTAGGTGTAGGGTAGGGTAGGTGTAGGGTAGGTGTAGGGTAGGTGTAGGGTAGGTGTAGGGTAGGTGTAGGGTAGGTGTAGGGTAGGTGTAGGGTAGGTGTAGGGTAGGTGTAGGGTAGGTGTAGGGTAGGTGTAGGGTAGGTGTAGGGTAGGTGTAGGGTAGGTGTAGGGTAGGTGTAGGGTAGGTGTAGGGTAGGTGTAGGGTAGGTGTAGGGTAGGTGTAGGGTAGGTGTAGGGTAGGTGTAGGGTAGGTGTAGGGTAGGTGTAGGGTAGGTGTAGGGTAGGTGTAGGGTAGGTGTAGGGTAGGTGTAGGGTAGGTGTAGGGTAGGTGTAGGGTAGGTGTAGGGTAGGTGTAGGGTAGGTGTAGGGTAGGTGTAGGGTAGGTGTAGGGTAGGTGTAGGGTAGGTGTAGGGTAGGTGTAGGGTAGGTGTAGGGTAGGTGTAGGGTAGGTGTAGGGTAGGTGTAGGGTAGGTGTAGGGTAGGTGTAGGGTAGGTGTAGGGTAGGTGTAGGGTAGGTGTAGGGTAGGTGTAGGGTAGGTGTAGGGTAGGTGTAGGGTAGGTGTAGGGTAGGTGTAGGGTAGGTGTAGGGTAGGTGTAGGGTAGGTGTAGGTGTAGGGTAGGTGTAGGTGTAGGGTAGGTGTAGGGTAGGTGTAGGGTAGGTGTAGGGTAGGTGTAGGGTAGGTGTAGGGTAGGTGTAGGGTAGGTGTAGGGTAGGTGTAGGGTAGGTGTAGGGTAGGTGTAGGGTAGGTGTAGGGTAGGTGTAGGGTAGGTGTAGGGTAGGTGTAGGTGTAGGTGTAGGTGTAGGTGTAGGGTAGGTGTAGGGTAGGTGTAGGGTAGGTGTAGGGTAGGTGTAGGGTAGGTGTAGGGTAGGTGTAGGGTAGGTGTAGGGTAGGTGTAGGGTAGGTGTAGGGTAGGTGTAGGGTAGGTGTAGGGTAGGTGTAGGGTAGGTGTAGGGTAGGTGTAGGGTAGGTGTAGGGTAGGTGTAGGGTAGGTGTAGGGTAGGTGTAGGGTAGGTGTAGGGTAGGTGTAGGGTAGGTGTAGGGTAGGTGTAGGGTAGGTGTAGGGTAGGTGTAGGGTAGGTGTAGGGTAGGTGTAGGGTAGGTGTAGGGTAGGTGTAGGGTAGGTGTAGGGTAGGTGTAGGGTAGGTGTAGGGTAGGTGTAGGGTAGGTGTAGGGTAGGTGTAGGGTAGGTGTAGGGTAGGTGTAGGGTAGGTGTAGGGTAGGTGTAGGGTAGGTGTAGGGTAGGTGTAGGGTAGGTGTAGGGTAGGTGTAGGGTAGGTGTAGGGTAGGTGTAGGGTAGGTGTAGGGTAGGTGTAGGGTAGGTGTAGGGTAGGTGTAGGGTAGGTGTAGGGTAGGTGTAGGGTAGGTGTAGGGTAGGTGTAGGGTAGGTGTAGGGTAGGTGTAGGGTAGGTGTAGGGTAGGTGTAGGGTAGGTGTAGGGTAGGTGTAGGGTAGGTGTAGGGTAGGTGTAGGGTAGGTGTAGGGTAGGTGTAGGGTAGGTGTAGGGTAGGTGTAGGGTAGGTGTAGGGTAGGTGTAGGGTAGGTGTAGGGTAGGTGTAGGGTAGGTGTAGGGTAGGTGTAGGGTAGGTGTAGGGTAGGTGTAGGGTAGGTGTAGGGTAGGTGTAGGGTAGGTGTAGGGTAGGTGTAGGGTAGGTGTAGGGTAGGTGTAGGGTAGGTGTAGGGTAGGTGTAGGGTAGGTGTAGGGTAGGTGTAGGGTAGGTGTAGGGTAGGTGTAGGGTAGGTGTAGGGTAGGTGTAGGGTAGGTGTAGGGTAGGTGTAGGGTAGGTGTAGGGTAGGTGTAGGGTAGGTGTAGGGTAGGTGTAGGGTAGGTGTAGGGTAGGTGTAGGGTAGGTGTAGGGTAGGTGTAGGGTAGGTGTAGGGTAGGTGTAGGGTAGGTGTAGGGTAGGTGTAGGGTAGGTGTAGGGTAGGTGTAGGGTAGGTGTAGGGTAGGTGTAGGGTAGGTGTAGGGTAGGTGTAGGGTAGGTGTAGGGTAGGTGTAGGGTAGGTGTAGGGTAGGTGTAGGGTAGGTGTAGGGTAGGTGTAGGGTAGGTGTAGGGTAGGTGTAGGGTAGGTGTAGGGTAGGTGTAGGGTAGGTGTAGGGTAGGTGTAGGGTAGGTGTAGGGTAGGTGTAGGGTAGGTGTAGGGTAGGTGTAGGGTAGGTGTAGGGTAGGTGTAGGGTAGGTGTAGGGTAGGTGTAGGGTAGGTGTAGGGTAGGTGTAGGGTAGGTGTAGGGTAGGTGTAGGGTAGGTGTAGGGTAGGTGTAGGGTAGGTGTAGGGTAGGTGTAGGGTAGGTGTAGGGTAGGTGTAGGGTAGGTGTAGGGTAGGTGTAGGGTAGGTGTAGGGTAGGTGTAGGGTAGGTGTAGGGTAGGTGTAGGGTAGGTGTAGGGTAGGTGTAGGGTAGGTGTAGGGTAGGTGTAGGGTAGGTGTAGGGTAGGTGTAGGGTAGGTGTAGGGTAGGTGTAGGGTAGGTGTAGGGTAGGTGTAGGGTAGGTGTAGGGTAGGTGTAGGGTAGGTGTAGGGTAGGTGTAGGGTAGGTGTAGGGTAGGTGTAGGGTAGGTGTAGGGTAGGTGTAGGGTAGGTGTAGGGTAGGTGTAGGGTAGGTGTAGGGTAGGTGTAGGGTAGGTGTAGGGTAGGTGTAGGGTAGGTGTAGGGTAGGTGTAGGGTAGGTGTAGGGTAGGTGTAGGGTAGGTGTAGGGTAGGTGTAGGGTAGGTGTAGGGTAGGTGTAGGGTAGGTGTAGGGTAGGTGTAGGGTAGGTGTAGGGTAGGTGTAGGGTAGGTGTAGGGTAGGTGTAGGGTAGGTGTAGGGTAGGTGTAGGGTAGGTGTAGGGTAGGTGTAGGGTAGGTGTAGGGTAGGTGTAGGGTAGGTGTAGGGTAGGTGTAGGGTAGGTGTAGGGTAGGTGTAGGGTAGGTGTAGGGTAGGTGTAGGGTAGGTGTAGGGTAGGTGTAGGGTAGGTGTAGGGTAGGTGTAGGGTAGGTGTAGGGTAGGTGTAGGGTAGGTGTAGGGTAGGTGTAGGGTAGGTGTAGGGTAGGTGTAGGGTAGGTGTAGGGTAGGTATAGGGTAGGTGTAGGGTAGATGTAGGGTAGGTGTAGTGTAGGTGTAGGGTAGGTGTAGGGTAGGTGTAGGGTAGGTACGTAGCCAGTTGACGGGAGCGAAGCCGCGTGGGACAGCTAGTTAAATATAAAGATCGCTAACACGTATTTCATATATAACGCTAGTACATAAGCTATAACGTTTATATATAAGCTACGTGACGCCTCGTCGCGAACACATTAAGTTACTTATTTTATTTAAATCATCTTTAATCTAATCAATTAATATCACCTTAAATTATAATATTGTTACAAGATAGAGCAACGCCATCTAGTGACGAGTAGAAGAACTAAGTAGTTACTAGTGGCGCCATCTGGTATCGAATAGCGGAACTAATCTTCTCGTGTCGAATGGAATTTTCCAGAATGTTCGAACCGAACATACTGGAAGTTTCTAGTCGCTTCGGGAACAGTGAGTTCGAAAGTCGATTGTTCTGGATGTTTCTCGAATTATCTAGAACAGTATGGAACGTTCTAGAAACATCTTCGGTGCTATATAAAGAGCGGTCGGGTTCGTCGTGAGTCAGTTTCGATTCGGAAGCGACACAGAGCGATCAGAAAAGGAAAATAGTGCGAAGTAATAGAATTGTTTAAAAGTGTTTTTGTAACAAAGTGTGATTAATTGAAGTCTGCTGTTTAATAATTTATCCCTGAGCCCCAGCTCGTAACAAATTGGTGTTAGAAGTGCGGGATAAATTATGCCGGTTCTACCAAAGGAAGAAACGGAAGGGATGCGCACTAGGAGTCAGCGCCAGCAAGATGTAGACCAGAGACGCTTTGGAGACGCTCCCTCACCGTCATCAGGTGGACATCGAGACTCCACGGCTGCCGCCGAACCAGCTCAATCGTCGGCGTCGCCTGACCTGGCCGCCCTGATGGCATTCATGCAGGAGCAGGCTCGCCGTCAGGGGGAGCAAGCTCGCCGCTTGGAGGAACAGATGCAGCGCGACAAGGTGGAGCAGGCTCGCCGTCAAGAGGAGCAGGCTCGCCGTCAGGAGGAGCAAGTTCGCCGCTTGGAGGAGTAGATGCAGCGCGACGTGGAGGAGCAGGCTCGCCGTCAAGAGGAGCAGGCGCGCCGTCAAGAGGAGCAGGCGCGGCGCTTGGAGGAGCAGGCGCGGCGCTTGGAGGAGCAGCTGCAGCGCGACAAGGAGGAGCAGGCTCGCCGTCAGGAGGAGCAGGCTCGCCGTCAGGAGGAGCAGGCTCGCCGTCATGAGGAGCAGGCGCGGCGCTTGGAGGAGCAGCTGCAGCGTGACAAGGAGGAGCAGGCTCGCCGTCAGGAGGAGCAGCTCTTGGTGATAAAGGACCTCCGCGGAGCCATCGGGAAGGAGATGAAAGAGGTAAAAGACCAGGTCCAGCAACATGAGACCCGCATTGTCGAGATGGAAAAGACAATACGTGGGTAGAAGTCTGGAGGCGGGACCGTGGCAGCTGCGGTAGTGGCACCTTTGCCTCGTGGTTTTAAAGTGCCACCATTCGATGGCTCTTCGTCATGGTCCGCCTACAAGATTCAGTTTGAGGCCGTGATGAAATCGAATGGGTGGACCAACGAACAGGCATTGACTGCTCTAACTTTGGGCCTCCGCGACCAGGCCTTGTCTGTATTAGAAGCGCTTGGACACGACGTCACCTTTGAGAAGCTTCTAGAAGCATTAGAAGCTAGATACGGCGACGCACACCTGGAACATGTGTTTCGGGCCCAGCTGAAAGACCGATCGCAACGGGTTGGTGAAACTCTTCAGCAGTGGGCTCTTGATGTGGAAAAGCTGGTCCGAAAGGCTTACCAGTCATCACCGGTGCTGATCGACGGGAACCTCGTACAGGCGTTCACGGATGGGATCGGTGACCTTGAGGTTAGGGCTGCCGTAAGGCAAGGGCATTTCAAGAACCTTAAGGACGCCCTAGCCCACGCTTTGGAGGTAGAGGCAGTACGGCGGGACGAACGAAGTCACCGAATCAGGGAGGTTGCGACTTCACCCCGATGCTATGGCTGCGGAGAGAGAGGCCGCATCCGATTGAGCTGCCCGAAGCGAAGGCAACCCCACGGTAATAAGCAGCCGCCAGTTAAAGGTTCACCAGACGTCCCTGCTGGGCAACAGCAGCAGGGCAACGAATAGACGCCAGGACTAAGGGGCGGGTGCTGGCTGGTGATGGAAGAGCCCCAAGGATCTCGATCTCACAATCCTGTGACGGGAACAGCCTGATCATCGAGGGCGAAATTAACAGAACACCTTGCAAGCTGACATTGGATACTGGAGCTTCTCGGACAGTTGTCAGTTTCCAATTAGCAAGACGGTTTCTTGGGGACTTCTTCGGGAGCCATGAAGGTGTACAGCTGAGAACAGCCACTGGTCAGCACATATCCGTCCGAGGTGAGAAGGAGGTTGACATGAAGTTAGGGAATAAAGTTTATCGCCACAATGTTATCGTGGCCGACATAGTGGACGACTGCATTCTGGGTTTGGACTTCATGCGGAAACATCAGTGTGAGATTGACGTTCATCAAGGAGTGTTGAAGTGTGGCTCAGAGGAAGTCTTAATGGAAAGTGCATCATCGGGAAAGGTGTACTGCATCAAGAAAGTTATTCTTCGTCCAAGGTCAGAAACAATCGTACCAGTTTGTCTACCAGGAAATTCTGGTCGGGAAAACCGATGTGTACTTATAGAAGGATTAGATAACGATGCATCATGGAAGATTGCACGCACCTTGGTAAGGGGAACTAGAGTTTCATCCGTACGTGCACTCAACACAAGTGATCAGGACCTAGTGCTCAAGAAAGGCACAATGTTAGGCACTTGTAAAGGAGTGGTTTGGATGCGTAGATGCCACAAAAACCCTACCAACGCCAAACTTCAAAGTGCAAGATACGACGTGACTTCGCTTTTGAAGGACTCCCAGAATAACTTATCGGAAGAAGAAAAGAACAAGGCTAAGAAGATGTTGAACAAGTTCGCCGACATTTTCTCGACAAATGATGCCGACATAGGGAAGACTGCGTTAGTTCAACACAGAATAAATACAGGATATGAGGTACCAATCCGCCAGCGACCAAGACGTGTGCTAGCGGCACGGGAACGTGAAGTTGACGCCATGATCAAGGGTATGGTGAAAGATGGCGTGATTGAACCTTCATCCAGGCCATGGTGTTCACCGGTAGTGTTGGTGAAGAAGAAGGACGGCAGCATGCGCTTCTGTATTGACTATCGCCGACTAAACGACATCACTAAAAAGAACAGTTATCCGTTGCCAAGGATCGACGACACGCTGGATACGCTTACGGGAATGAAGTGGTTTTCTACCTTAGATCTGAAGAGTGGCTACTGGCAGGTCGAGATAGACTCTCGAGATAAAGAAAAGACAGCATTCTCTACAGGAAAAGGATTGTGGCAATTCAACGTCATGCCATTTGGTTTGTGTAATGCTCCTGCCGCTTTTGAGAGATTGATGGAGCGGGTGCTTACTGGACTGATTGGAGATGCCTGCCTTGTCTACTTGGATGACATTATCATCGTGGGTAGGAACTTTGAAGATCACCTCCGCAATCTGGAGCAAGTGCTGTCGAAGATACGAGGAGCCAATCTAAAACTAAGCCCAAAGAAGTGCGCGTTGTTCAGGCGGCAAGTGAACGTTTAGGACACGTGGTTTCCGAAAAAGGTATTCAAACGGACCCGGATAAGCTCGTTGCCGTCAAGGATTGGCCAGTTCCTGAGAACAAAACGCAAGTCAGGGCATTTCTCGGTTTGTGCTCCTACTATCGACAAAATCAAAAAATCAAAATCAAATATTTTTATTTTACATAGGCCTACATGGGCACTTATAAAACGTCGACAAAAGGTGCACGGTTCGGGTTAGTCGTTTCCTATGGAGAAGAACCGGCAAGAAACTCCATGGTTACTCTTTTAAATTGTTTTGTTTACAATATTTCCATGTTACAGCATTAGTACTTGGATATGGGGGGACAACGTAGGCCCGACAATAAGTCGTACGAAATTGAGAAAAAAAAAAAAAAAAATGCACGAAATAAAAAGTTAACAAATGTTAACAATCATCTAGAAAACTAGAAAGCCTACAATGTTCACACATTCACAATAGGTAAAAGAATCTATACAAAGGTAAAAAAAAAAAAACACAACTCTAAATTTAACATGTGGCACAAATACTGTAACTATTCTTAGCTAAGGGCTATAATGATGATTGAAAAATATTGTAAAAAGTCTAATTAAAAGAGAAAAAAAATGAGATTGAGAATAGTTAGAGATATCCATATATTTGTGCCGTTTATGAGTTACCAGGGAAGCCGCATGCGCAGAGGGTGTCAAAGCCAAATTTTTTATCTTCAACGTAGTCCTTGATTTTATAATATGCTTTTTTAACAAGGACACGTTTGATGTAGTTTTTGAACTTTCCATCGGTCAGTTCTATAACTGACTTAGGCAACTTGTTATAAAAGCGTATACTGTTTATAAGAAAAGACTTGCTAGTTTTCGTTAATCTGAATTTGGGTATTACAATTTCGTGCGGTTCGACGGTTTGTGAAGAGCTTTGCTGACATTGCCCGACCTCTTCATAAACTAACTGAAGACAAGATACAGTTCTGCTGGAATGAGAGCTGTGACGTCGCATTTCAGAAGCTGAAAGAACATCTGTGCAATGCTCCCATCCTAGGCTACCCTGACCATGAAAATGAATTCATAGTTGACACAGATGCCAGCAATACTGGAATCGGCGGGGTGTTGTCACAACGAAAAGGAGATCAGGAGGTTGTAATTGCGTACTTCAGCAAAGCCTTATCCAAACCTGAAAGGAACTACTGTGTCACTCGAAGGGAGCTTCTAGCTGTAGTAAAAACATTGCAGCATTTTAATAAATATTTGTTTGGGCGGAAATTTCTCCTGCGAACGGACCACGCTGCGCTGAAATGGCTACTGCAATTTAAGAACCCAGAAGGACAGGTAGCATGATGGATTGAATGACTGCAAGAGTTTGATTTCGTAATTCAACATCGTAGCGGAGCGTCGCACGGTAATGCTGATGCTCTCTCGCGAAGACCATGTCCAGACCAATGTAAACATTGTGCGAGACAAGAAGCTAAGCAGGTAACACTAGTGCGGGTTTTGAGGACGGATCTTAGCAAAGAGTGGAAGGAAACCTTGCAGAGTGCTCAACAGGAAGACAGAGACATAAAACCGATCCTTGAATAGAAGAAATCAGGTGCTCCTAGGCCTCACTGGAGTAATGTCGCAGCAACCAGTTCCATCTCCAAGAGTTATTGGGCACAGTGGGAAAGCTTGGTTATCCAGGATGGAGTTCTGTGCCGGAAATGGGAGAATGCTCGCGGTGACCAGTGTCATCTACAAATGGTCGTACCTAAAGTTAAGGTGCCGGAGGTCTTACAGCTCTATCACAATGAAAGTTCAGGGGGTCACATGGGAGTTAAGAGGACTTTAGTCAAGATCCGAGAACGATTTTACTGGATCCATTGTCGAGAGGACGTTGAGGAATGGTGCCGTAAATGCACAAATTGTGCGGCTGTGAAAGAACCACAAACTCGAATCAGAGGGGCACTAAAGGTTTACAATGTTGGTGCACCGTGGGAACGTATAGCATTAGATGTTGCGGGACCATTTCCGGAAAGCCAAAGCGGGAACAAGTACTTCTTGGTCGTCATGGACTACTTCACAAAATGGCCGGAAGTGTTTGCAATCCCTAATCAAGAAGCCGTTACGGTGGCTGATAAGTTAGTTCACGAAGTGTTTTGTCGGTTTGGGGTACCCTTGGAAATCCACAGTGATCAAGGCCGGAACTTCGAGTCAGAAGTGTTCAAGGAGACGTGTCGTGTGATGGGTGCTCACAAAACCAGAACTACTGCTTATTATCCACAATCAGACGGGATGGTTGAACGATTCAACCAGTCACTAGAGAGATATCTTGCAAAGGTTGTGGAAAACAGACAGAAGGATTGGGACAAACACATTCAACCATATCTCATGGCATATCGTAGTGCTGTTCATGAAACCGCAACAGTAACACCAGCTTTTGCTAATTTCGGCAGAGAACTACGATTACCTGCAGATCTCATCACTGGCATACCACCTGAGTCTCCACGCAGTATAACAGATTACGCAAACGAACTACGGAACAGGATGAATGATTATATATCGCCATTGTAGGTGACTTTGTAAGGCAGCTTTTCCTTACCCAACCAGCTAGCTCAATGGGTAGCAAGTAGCTTGAGACAATTGCAGGGATTAACTCACATGAAGCTGACTGAAGTAAAACACACTTAAGTTTGGTCAACTAATTTAATTCTTCAAGCACACGTTCCATCAATACAATAAATTGAGGTTACAAAATATGAACCACTCACTTTCTGAAGGGATATAGATTACCCACAATATTCAATGCTGGAGACATGAGTCCTCAAACAGCATCGTTCTCTGTGTAGCTGTCCGTAAGCTTGCTGTGTATCAGATGATGTCAATTATGCTCGGAACCTTTTGCAAGAGGAGACTGCTGTAGCTTGAACAGCTAGTTGACCATTAGCCTTATTTACTTAGATTTAAATTATAGCTAAAGATAGCATTTGGAGCCCTGCCAAGGAGAAGAAAATTGCATGTTAAGATCAAACGCACATGTGTCATGAAAATGGGCATTCAGACAAATTCAAACCAATACTCACAGCGCCTACTGGGTCATTGATTATGATGAGCTTTTCATCTTGACGCTAGCCAGCCTTGCCCCATATAGCATTATGTAACTTTTAGGTCCTTGCCTTTGAGGTTATTTTTGACACCGTCCACTCAATGCAAGTTCACTCGTAGTAAAGGCTCAAGTCATTGCAACCACCGATCCTGAACACTTTGCTTTTAAGCCATAGGCCTTTTACTAAATTATCATTTTTTTATGTAACTAATTTGAAAAGAATTTAATAATGTATTAATTTGTATGTTGAATTTGTGTGCTTATTGAATTAAATGATTTCACACAAATAGAATATATTTTATTTAAACTTTCAACTATGTCATACGTATGTCAGCGCCATCTAGTACCCAAATGCTCAAACAATCGATCAGCGACACAACTAACCGGACTTGTTTGGCAAAAAGGAGGCAGATGTCGCTAACATACATAGTGTGAACAAAATCTCCGTTACAATATCTTCTTTCCCGGTTAAAAAATTGTGAAACAATTTTTTAATTTGATTTTGTCAATACCCATGCACAATGTGAATTTATCATTTTCCTTGACAGGTATTGAGGTAGTCAAATATAATTTATATTAGAACTACCTACATTAAGTCTTCTAAAAAAGAATTAGGTTCAAAACAAATATACTAAATATTAAAATAATAGAGATAGTATATTAACTATAGGATACGAACTTTGATTGCTCTTATCTAAAACTAATCAAACATACTTAGTAATTGTCCTACAATAAATTAGTAATGCATAACATTCATTTATCACAGCACAACCGCCAAGCAGTTAGCTTATTTATAAGTCTTAATCCAATCTGATTAAGGTTTATTAAAATCAGTTTATGATTAATAAAACATTTAATATACATGTATTAAATGTTTAAGAGTTGGGTTATAATCTATAAAAGATTTAACCATCTTTCATTCTAGTGTAGACAAATGTCTAAACAAGTTAAGTTCAACAACAAGGAACACTGTCATTCAAATAGGGCAAGTGTTATTTTAAATACCAAGTTGTTGATTGTATGTAGACAAATAAATGTAGGCAAATACCACATCCATCTAGCCAATATATAACAAAGAGCAACGTTGCTTTTTTTTTAAATAGCAAACGTCACATTAAGTACCCATCCGTTGTATAGATATAGGAACATACCCAATCAAGTTAAGATTCGCAACAGAAAGTAAATACCCCCATAACAATAAGGAAAGCATTACATTGAGCACCTATTCGCTGTATAGATTTCAGTAAATGTCTATTTAAGTTAAGATTATAATGAGAATACTACTAAGTTTTTGCATCATTGCGTTACCTTTCATCCTTCCATATACATACATAACCTATAAATGATTGTGTAAACCGTGCCGGCACGAATGAATTTTGAAAAAATCCTTATACCCTACCAGCATTCATTCATCCCTTTCTCAATTAAATATTTGCACCTCCATTATTGAGTTAGTGCAAATATTAAACCATTAACACAACAATGATTATTAACTAGGAGTCTCCATACTTTAAATTAATGTATGTAAATCAATTGAGGACCATTGTTAACATGGAAAATTTTAGGCATTCCGTGTACAAGAAACACTTATCTTTTATTATGGCATAGTTTGTTGCATTCCGTATAGGAAACAACATAACATATCTACCATAATGATCAGAGTATAATAATACCACATTGTGTTTCTTTTAGTTGACACCGGAAAAAATAACCTAATAAGCTTATGCACTGTTCACATGTATAAATTTAGGTATTCTGTGTACAAGAAACACTAGTATTTTAACCATAGTAGTGCTTGTTGCATTCCGTATAGGAAGAAATCAACATAACATAGCTACTATGATAATTAGAATTTACTATTTAATTGTGTTTCTTATAATTGACACAGTAAAAAACCTCCTAATAAGTCACTACAAATTGTTAGAAATATTTTATTTTATTTATTTTAAGATTGGGCGCCAGTGAGATCATCATTAAATAGAAATATAGATGTCTCACAACTTCTCTTAGCATCAGTATCTTCCAAGAGAATTTAGAAATTAAGTTTTATTTATTTTCAGTTTGAATGATTTAGTTTGTAAAAATAATCATTTGAGAAATTCTCATAAAGTGATTTTAAAAGCTAGCTACGATACATATAATTGTAAAAGTACCTCCTGAATTTACTTTTATTTAAATGAAACAGCTCAGCAACAGGTTTCCGAACACATATGTACCTCATCAGACAATGTATATGCGGGTTAGTCCATTAGTTTGATGCTTCAAATCCACTACAGACTACACAGGAACCACACTGCTTGCAAACCATGTCTCCAGTTGATTTATGATTTTTTTCTGTTGAAATATAAAAACATTTAAGTACATGTTTAATAAGTTCTTCTTTATGAAGATAGACAAACAAAGTTGCTTTATGCATGTTGAACAAAAAACACTTTTTGTTCTAAATATTCAAAACTAATTATCAGTAAAACAAAACATTCATTAGTGAAAAGGTATATAGTTTAATCTAAAATATGTGACTATAACCCCACTTTTAAACTTTTATATAATGCAGGTGTTTTGTTTTTTTATTTTTAGTTTAAAGAAATGCTTTATGCATGTTGAACAAAACAATTGTTTGTTCCTTAAACATATATCTAATTAACAGTTATAATAACTATGTTAAATTAGAGTAATTTATATTAAGTTAAGCAAAACGCTTACTAGTGAAAAGTTTAGTTTGAAAATAAAAATGTGACTATAACCGCACTTTGAAATTTTATACAAAGTTAATGTTTTGTTATTTTAAGATTGAAATTAAACAATATTGAAGTTAACCAACAGTTTGGTTAAGTTCTTAAGTAAGTATTAAAGTTATTCTAGACAC
Organism: Orthosia incerta; assembly: GCA_948252205.1. Classification (NCBI taxonomy): domain Eukaryota; kingdom Metazoa; phylum Arthropoda; class Insecta; order Lepidoptera; family Noctuidae; genus Orthosia; species Orthosia incerta. The sequence goes on from OX411767.1 coordinate 19,941,556, forward strand.
AAAATTAAAAATTAAGTACTTCAGTAAAACTTCATGCGACACGTTGGGCGTACAATTGTAAGGCAGCTTTTCCTTACCCAACCAGCTAGCTCAATGGGTAGCAAGTAGCTTGAGACAATTGCAGGGATTAACTCACATGAAGCTGACTGAAGTAAAACACACTTAAGTTTGGTCAACTAATTTAATTCTTCAAGCACACGTTCCATCAATACAATAAATTGAGGTTACAAAATATGAACCACTCACTTTCTGAAGGGATATAGATTACCCACAATATTCAATGCTGGAGACATGAGTCCTCAAACAGCATCGTTCTCTGTGTAGCTGTCCGTAAGCTTGCTGTGTATCAGATGATGTCAATTATGCTCGGAACCTTTTGCAAGAGGAGACTGCTGTAGCTTGAACAGCTAGTTGACCATTAGCCTTATTTACTTAGATTTAAATTATAGCTAAAGATAGCATTTGGAGCCCTGCCAAGGAGAAGAAAATTGCATGTTAAGATCAAACGCACATGTGTCATGAAAATGGGCATTCAGACAAATTCAAACCAATACTCACAGCGCCTACTGGGTCATTGATTATGATGAGCTTTTCATCTTGACGCTAGCCAGCCTTGCCCCATATAGCATTATGTAACTTTTAGGTCCTTGCCTTTGAGGTTATTTTTGACACCGTCCACTCAATGCAAGTTCACTCGTAGTAAAGGCTCAAGTCATTGCAACCACCGATCCTGAACACTTTGCTTTTAAGCCATAGGCCTTTTACTAAATTATCATTTTTTTATGTAACTAATTTGAAAAGAATTTAATAATGTATTAATTTGTATGTTGAATTTGTGTGCTTATTGAATTAAATGATTTCACACAAATAGAATATATTTTATTTAAACTTTCAACTATGTCATACGTATGTCAGCGCCATCTAGTACCCAAATGCTCAAACAATCGATCAGCGACACAACTAACCGGACTTGTTTGGCAAAAAGGAGGCAGATGTCGCTAACATACATAGTGTGAACAAAATCTCCGTTACACAAATTTAATGGTTTAATATTTGCACCAATTCAATAATGGAGGTGCAAATATTTAATTAAGAAAGGGATGAATGAATGCTGGTAGGGTATAAGGATTTTTTCAAAATTCATTCGTGTAAACAATCATTTATAGGTTATGTATGTATATGGAAGGATGTAAGGTAACACAATGATGCAAAAACTTAGTAGTATTCTCATTATAATCTTAACTTAAATAGACATTTACTGAAATCTATACAGCGAATAGGTGCTCAATGTAATGCTTTCCTTATTGTTATGGGGGTATTTACTTTCTGTTGCGAATCTTAACTTGATTAGGTATTGTCCTATCTATACAACGGATGGGTACTTAATGTAACATTTGCTATTTTAGAAAGCAATGTTACTTTTTGCTATGAATCTTAACTTGATTAGGTATTTGTCAAATATGAGCAAAAACTTGGTAGTTTTCTTTTTATGAAATTCAACTTAAATAGACATTTACCCACATCTATAACGGAGCTTGTAACGGAGATTTTGTTCACACTATGTATGTTAGCGACATCTGCCTCCTTTTTGCCAAACAAGTCCGGTTAGTTGTGTCGCTGATCGATTGTTTGAGCATTTGGGTACTAGATGGCGCTGACATACGTATGACATAGTTGAAAGTTTAAATAAAATATATTCTATTTGTGTGAAATCATTTAATTCAATAAGCACACAAATTCAACATACAAATTAATACATTATTAAATTCTTTTCAAATTAGTTACATAAAAAATGATAATTTAGTAAAAGGCCTATGGCTTAAAAGCAAAGTGTTCAGGATCGGTGGTTGCAATGACTTGAGCCTTTACTACGAGTGAACTTGCATTGAGTGGACGGTGTCCAGAAATAACCTCAAAGGCAAGGACCTAAAAGTTACATAATGCTATATGGGGCAAGGCTGGCTAGCGTCAAGATGAAAAGCTCATCATAATCAATGACCCAGTAGGCGCTGTGAGTATTGGTTTGAATTTGTCTGAATGCCCATTTTCATGACACATGTGCGTTTGATCTTAACATGCAATTTTCTTCTCCTTGGCAGGGCCCCAAATGCTATCTTTAGCTATAATTTAAATCTAAGTAAATAAGGCTAATGGTCAACTAGCTGTTCAAGCTACAGCAGTCTCCTCTTGCAAAAGGTGCCGAGCATAATTGACATCATCTGATACACAGCAAGCTTACGGACAGCTACACAGAGAACGATGCTGTTTGAGGACTCATGTCTCCAGCATTGAATATTGTGGGTAATCTATATCCCTTCAGAAAGTGAGTGGTTCATATTTTGTAACCTCAATTTATTGTATTGATGGAACGTGTGCTTGAAGAATTAAATTAGTTGACCAGACTTAAGTGTGTTTTACTTCAGTCAGCTTCATGTGAGTTAATCCCTGCAATTGTCACAAGCTACTTACTACCCATTGAGCTAGCTGGTTGGGTAAGGAAAAGCTGCCTTACAATTGGCGCCCAACGTGGGGCATGAAGTTTTACTGAAGTACTTAACTTTTTATTTTTTGTGTCTAGAATAACTTTAATACTTACTTAAGAACTTAACCAAACTATTGGTTAACTTCAATATTGTTTAATTTCAATCTTAAAATAACAAAACATTAACTTTGTATAAAATTTCAAAGTGCGGTTATAGTCACATTTTTACTTAAAAACTATAACCTTTTCACTAATGAATGTTTTGTTAGACTTGATATAAATTACTCTAATTTAACATAGTTATTATAACTGTTAATTAGATATATATTTAAGGAACAAACAATTGTTTTGTTCAACATGCATAAAGCATTTCTTTAAACTAAAAATAAATAAAAAAAAAAAACCAACCAGCTAGCTCAATGGGTAGTAAGTAGCTTGTGACAATTGCAGGGATTAACTCACATGAAGCTGACTGAAGTAAAACACACTTAAGTCTGGTCAACTAATTTAATTCTTCAAGCACACGTTCCATCAATACAATAAATTGAGGTTACAAAATATGAACCACTCACTTTCTGAAGGGATATAGATTACCCACAATATTCAATGCTGGAGACATGAGTCCTCAAACAGCATCGTTCTCTGTGTAGCTGTCCGTAAGCTTGCTGTGTATCAGATGATGTCAATTATGCTCGGAACCTTTTGCAAGAGGAGACTGCTGTAGCTTGAACAGCTAGTTGACCATTAGCCTTATTTACTTAGATTTAAATTATAGCTAAAGATAGCATTTGGGGCCCTGCCAAGGAGAAGAAAATTGCATGTTAAGATCAAACGCACATGTGTCATGAAAATGGGCATTCAGACAAATTCAAACCAATACTCACAGCGCCTACTGGGTCATTGATTATGATGAGCTTTTCATCTTGACGCTAGCCAGCCTTGCCCCATATAGCATTATGTAACTTTTAGGTCCTTGCCTTTGAGGTTATTTTTGACACCGTCCACTCAATGCAAGTTCACTCGTAGTAAAGGCTCAAGTCATTGCAACCACCGATCCTGAACACTTTGCTTTTAAGCCATAGGCCTTTTACTAAATTATCATTTTTTATGTAACTAATTTGAAAAGAATTTAATAATGTATTAATTTGTATGTTGAATTTGTGTGCTTATTGAATTAAATGATTTCACACAAATAGAATATATTTTATTTAAACTTTCAACTATGTCATACGTATGTCAGCGCCATCTAGTACCCAAATGCTCAAACAATCGATCAGCGACACAACTAACCGGACTTGTTTGGCAAAAAGGAGGCAGATGTCGCTAACATACATAGTGTGAACAAAATCTCCGTTACAATATCTTCTTTCCCGGTTAAAAAATTGTGAAACAATTTTTTAATTTGATTTAGTCAATACCCATGCACAATGTGAAATTATCATTTTCCTTGACAGGTATTGAGGTAGTCAAATATAATTTATATTAGAACTACCTACATTAAGTCTTCTAAAAAAAGAATTAGGTTCAAAACAAATATACTAAATATTAAAATAATAGAGATAGTATATTAACTATAGGATACGAACTTTGATTGCTCTTATCTAAAACTAATCAAACATACTTAGTAATTGTCCTACAATAAATTAGTAAGACATAACATTCATTTATCACAGCACAACCGCCAAGCAGTTAGCTTATTTATAAGTCTTAATCCAATCTGATTAAGGTTTATTAAAATCAGTTTATGATTAATAAAACATTTAATATACATGTATTAAATGTTTAAGAGTTGGGTTATAATCTATAAAAGATTTAACCATCTTTCATTCTAGTGTAGACAAATGTCTAAACAAGTTAAGTTCAACAACAAGGAACACTGTCATTCAAATAGGGCAAGTGTTATTTTAAATACCAAGTTGTTGATTGTATGTAGACAAATAATTGTAGGCAAATACCACATCCATCTAGCCAATATATAACAAAGAGCAACGTTGCTTTTTTTTAAAATAGCAAACGTCACATTAAGTACCCATCCGTTGTATAGATATAGGAACATACCCAATCAAGTTAAGATTCGCAACAGAAAGTAAATACCCCACAACAATATGGAGTGCATTACATTGAGCACCCATTCATTGTATAGATGTGGGTAAATGTCTATTCAAGTTAAGATTATAATGAGAATACTACTAAGTTTTTGCATCATTGCGTTACCTTTCATCCTTCCATATACATACATAACCTATAAATGATTGTGTAAACCGTGCCGGCACGAATGAATTTTGAAAAAATCCTTATACCCTACCAGCATTCATTCACATCTTCTTTTGGTATCACTTGTTTCCAAGAGAATTGAGAAGTTAAATTATATTTATTTTTAGAATGCCTAAGCAATTTACCATCTTTAAATGTATAGTTGGGAAACTTGTGAGGATATTTTTCACAGTTTTCTACCATTTTTAAGTACCACTTATCTTGAATGTTATCAGAAATTTCTATTGATTCTACTTTAATTCTTGAGAGTGCATCCGGTAAAACCATATCTTTACCCTTCCTGTGCTTAATGTCAAAATCAAATTGACTTAAGCGAATACTCCATCGAGCCAATCGCCCTGAAGGATTCTTTAATTTATAAAACCATTGTAATGATGCATGATCAGTAATAATACTGCATTTTTGACCCTCAACATACATTCTAAATTGTTCTAGAGCATACAAAACTGCTAGTAATTCACGTTCTGTAGTAGTATAGTTAATTTCATGTTTGTTAAGTAATCTACTACAGAATGCAATTGGCCAATTGTAAGGCAGCTTTTCCTTACCCAACCAGCTAGCTCAATGGGTAGTAAGTAGCTTGTGACAATTGCAGGGATTAACTCACATGAAGCTGACTGAAGTAAAACACACTTAAGTCTGGTCAACTAATTTAATTCTTCAAGCACACGTTCCATCAATACAATAAATTGAGGTTACAAAATATGAACCACTCACTTTCTGAAGGGATATAGATTACCCACAATATTCAATGCTGGAGACATGAGTCCTCAAACAGCATCGTTCTCTGTGTAGCTGTCCGTAAGCTTGCTGTGTATCAGATGATGTCAATTATGCTCGGCACCTTTTGCAAGAGGAGACTGCTGTAGCTTGAACAGCTAGTTGACCATTAGCCTTATTTACTTAGATTTAAATTATAGCTAAAGATAGCATTTGGGGCCAGCGCCTACTGGGTCATTGATTATGATGAGCTTTTCATCTTGGTAAGGAAAGGCTGCCTTACAATTGGCGCCCAACGTGTCGCATGAAGTTTTACTGAAGAAATGTTTGTAGATGGAAAACTACATCAAAACTCTGAAGTGCCACAACCAGTTTCTGATCTAACCGTGGTGGATCACCGAATTCATGGTGAAAATTTAAAAGAACTTCAAATGATTTTCAAGGAGGTTAGTAAAAACTTAAGGCTTGTTCACGATAAGAATAAAAAGCATTATGATTTAAAGAAGCGACCTTTGGAATATAAGGTTGGTCAAATAGTCTATAAGAGGACATTTACCTTGTCGGATGCTAGTAAGCATTTTACTTCTAAACTAGCACCACGTTTTATTAGATGTGTTGTTTCCATTAAACACTCACCTGTTGTGTATAGTTTGAAAGACATGCAGGGTAAGGATTTAGGTAGATTTCACATAAAAGACATTTTGAAGTATGAAGACTCCTAGTTAATAATCATTGTTGTGTTAATTGTTTAATATTTGCACCAACTCAATAATGGAGGTGCAAATATTTAATTGAGAAAGGGATGAATGAATGCTGGTGGGGTATAAGGATTTTTTGTATCTCCTTTCCCGGTTAAAAAAAATTGAGAAACAATTTTTTTTTTTTAAATATAGTTACCATCAATGCACACTTTGAAACCAACATACTCCTTGACAGGTATTGAGGCAGTCAAAAAAATTATAAGAACTACCTACATTAAGTTTTCTAAAAAAGGAATAAGTTCTAAACTTATTTATCAAAGTTAAAAGTTTTTTAAGTACAAAATGTACTAAACATTAAGACAAAGGACAATGTACTATGTCCAGTTAAACTAACAGAGAAAAAAAACCTTAATTGTTCTCCTCCAAAGCAAATTTGACATACTCAGCAATTGTCACAAAACAGATAGCAATGTATAAAATACATCTATCACAACACAATTGCCAAGCAGTCTAAGTCCAAGTTCATTAGAATCACTGTATGATTCATTCAGAAAATAAGTATTTTAAATGTTCAAGAGTCGGGTTATAATCCAAACGATTAACCATATTTTATTTAAGTGTAGACAAATGTCTAATCAAGTTAAGTTTTTGCAACAACAGGGAACACTGCCATTAAAACAAAGCAAGTGCTATATTAAGTACCAAGTTGTTGATCAAATGTAAACAAACAAATGTAGGCAAGTACCACATCAAGTTAAGATTCATAATGAAGAGCAACGTTGCTTTTTAAAATAGCAAACGTCACATTAAGTACCCATCCGTTGTATAGATATAGGAACATACCCAATCAAGTTAAGATTCGCAACAGAAAGTAATCACCCCACAACAATATGGAGTGCATTACATTGGGCACCCATTCATTGTATAGATGTGGGTAAATGTCTATTTAAGTTGAATTTCATAAAAAGAAAACTACAAAGTTTTTGCTCATATATGACAAATACCTAATCAAGTTAAGATTCATAGCAAAAAGTAACATTGCTTTCTAAAATAGCAAATGTTACATTAAGTACCCATCCGTTGTATAGATAGGACAATACCTAATCAAGTTAAGATTCGCAACAGAAAGTAAATACCCCCAATACAATAAGGAAAGCATTACATTGAGCACCTATTCGCTGTATAGATTTCAGTAAATGTCTATTCAAGTTAAGATTATAATGAGAATACTACAAAGTTTTTGCATCATTGTGTTACCTTTCATCCTTCAATATACATACTAACTACTATTAAATGATCATACACAAATTAATTTTGAAAAAAATCCTTATACCCTACCAGCATTCATTCATCCCTTTCTTAATTAAATATTTGCACCTCCATTATTGAATTGGTGCAAATATTAAACCATTAACACAACAATGATTATTAACTAGAAGTCTCCATACTTTAAATTAATGTATGTAAATCAATTGAGGACCATTGTTGACATGGACAGCTTCAGGCATTCCGTGTACAAGAAACACTTATCTTTTATTATGGCATTGTTTGTTGCATTCCGTATAGGAAACAACATAACATATCTACCATAATGATCAGAGTATAATAATACCACATTGTGCTTCTTTTAGTTGACACCGGAAAAAATAACCTAATAAGCTTATGCACTGTTCACATGTACAAATTTAGGTATGTTGTGTACAATAAACACTAGTATTTTAACCATAGCAGGTGCTTGTTGCTTCCGTATAGGAAGAAATCAACATAACATAGCTACTATGATACTCAGAATTTACTATTTAATTGTGTTTCTTTTAATTGACACAGTATAAACATCCTAATAAGTCACTACAAATTGTTAGAAATATTTTATTTTATTTATTTTAAGATTGGGCGCCAGTGAGACCATCATTAAATAGATATATAGATGTCCCACAACTTCTCTTAGCATCAGTATCTTCCAAGAGAATTTAGAAATTAAGTTTTATTTATTTTTAGTTTGAATGATTTAGTTTGAAAAATAATCATTTGAGAAATTCTCATAAAGTGATTTTAAAAGCTAGCTACGATACATATAATTGTAAAAGTACCTCCTGAATTTACTTTTATTTAAATGAAACAGCTCAGCAACAGGTTTCCGAACACATGTGTACCATATCCGACAACGTATGTGCGGGTTAGTCCATTAGTTTGATGCTTCAAATCCACTACAGACTACACAGGAGCGACACTGCTTGCAATCCACGTCTCCAGTTGCTTTAAGATCTGTTGACATATATAAAAACATTTAAGTACATGTTTAATAAGTTCTTCATTATGAAGATATTCAAACAAAGTTGCATTATGCATGTTGAACAAAAAATACTTTTTTGTTCTAAATATTCAAAACCAATTATCAGTAAAACAAAACATTCATTAGTGCAAAGGTATATAGTTTTAAATAAAAATGTGACTATAACCCCACTTTTAAACCTTTATATAATGCAGGTGTTTTGTTTTTTTTTTATTTTTAGTTTAAAGAAATGCTTTATGCATGTTGAACAAAACAATTGTTTGTTCCTTAAATATATATCTAATTAACAGTTATACTAACTATGTTAAATTAGAGTAATTTATATTAAGTTTAGCAAAACGCTTACTAGTGAAAAGTTTAGTTTGAAAATAAAAATGTGACTATAACCGCACTTTGAATTTTTATATAAAGTTAATGTTTTGTTATTTAAAGATTGCAATTAAACAATATTGAAGTTAACCAATAGTTTGGTTAAGTTCTTAAGTAAGTATTAAAGTTATTCTAGACACAAAATTAAAAATTAAGGACTTCAGTAAAACTTCATGCGACACGTTGGGCGTACAATTGTAAGGCAGCTTTTCCTTACCCAACCGGCTAACTCTTTGGTAGCAAGTAGCTTGAGACAATTGCAGGGATTAACTCACATGAAGCTGACTGAAGTAAAACACACTTAAGTCTGGTCAACTAATTTAATTCTTCAAGCACACATTCCATCAATACAATAACTTGAGGTTACAAAGTATGAACCACTCACTTTCTGAAGGGATATAGATTACCCACAATATTCACTGCTGGAGATATGATTCCTCAAACAGCATCGTTCTCTGTGTAGCTGTCCGTAAGCTTGCTGTATATCAGATGATGACAATTATGCTCGGAACCTTTTGCAAGAGGAGACTGCTGTAGCTTGAACAGCTAGTTGACCATTAGCCTTATTATGTATATATGTAAAATTATAGCTAAAGAGGCATTTGGAGCCCTGCCAAGGAAAAGAAAATTGCATGTTAAGATCAAGCGCACATGTGTCATGAAAATGGGCATTCAGACAGATTCAAAATAGTACTCACAGCGCCTACATCATTGATTATGATGAGCTTTTCATCTTGACGCTAGCCAGCCTTGCCCCGTATAACATTACGTAACTTTTCTTATGATCCTTGCCTTTGAGGTTATGGATTTTTGACACCGTCCTCCCAACGCAAGTTCACTAGTAGTAAAGGCTAAGTCATTGCAAATACCGATCTTGAACACTTTACTTTTAAGCCATAGGCCTTTTACTAAATTATATTTTTTTTTGTGACCAATGTGAAAAGATTTTACAATTAATTATTATATGTATTGAATTTGTGTGTTTGTAGTATTAAATGATCTCGCACAAATAAGATACATATTTTATTATTAACATTTTAAATAGTATCAAACATACATCAACGCCAGATGTTGCTAATATATGCACTGGCAATTTTAAATTGTACATGTGAACAATGCTTAAGCTTATTAGGTTATTTTTTCCGGTGTCAACTAAAAGAAAAATTGTAAGGCAGCCTTTCCTTACCCAACCAGCTAGCTCAATGGGTAGTAAGTAGCTTGAGACAATTGCAGGGATTAACTCACATGAAGCTGACTGAAGTAAAACACACTTAAGTTTGGTCAACTAATTTAATTCTTCAAGCACACGTTCCATCAATACAATAAATTGGGGTTACAAAATATGAACCACTCACTTTCTGAAGGGATATAGATTACCCACAATATTCAATGCTGGAGACATAAGTCCTCAAACAGCATCGTTCTCTGTGTAGCTGTCCGTAAGCTTGCTGTGTATCAGATGATGTCAATTATGCTCGGAACCTTTTGCAAGAGGAGACTGCTGTAGCTTGAACAGCTAGTTGACCATTAGCCTTATTTACTTAGATTTAAATTATAGCTAAAGATAGCATTTGGAGCCAGCGCCTACTGGGTCATTGATTAGGATGAGCTTTTCATCTTGACGCTAGCCAGCCTTGCCCCATATAACATAACGTAACTTTTATGTCCTTGCCTTTGAGGTTATGGATTTTTGGCACCGTCCTCCCAACGCAAGTTCACTAGTAGTAAAAGCTCAAGTCATTGCAACCACCGATCCTGAACACTTTGCTTTTAAGCCATAGGCCTTTTACTAAATTATCATTTTTTATGTAACTAATTTGAAAAGAATTTAATAATGTATTAATTTGTATGTTGAATTTGTGTGCTTATTGAATTAAATGATTTCACACAAATAGAATATATTTTATTTAAACTTTCAACTATGTCATACGTATGTCAGCGCCATCTAGTACCCAAATGCTCAAACAATCGATCAGCGACACAACTAACCGGACTTGTTTGGCAAAAAGGAGGCAGATGTCGCTAACATACATAGTGTGAACAAAATCTCCGTTACAATATCTTCTTTCCCGGTTAAAAAATTGTGAAACAATTTTTTAATATGATTTAGTCAATACCCATGCACAATGTGAAATTATCATTTTCCTTGACAGGTATTGAGGTAGCCAAATATAATTTATATTAGAACTACCTACATTAAGTCTTCTAAAAAAAATCAGGTTCAAAACAAATATACTAAATATTAAAATAATAGAGATAGTATATTAACTATAGGATACGAACTTTGATTGCTCTTATCTAAAACTAATCAAACATACTTAGTAATTGTCCTACAATAAATTAGTAATGCATAACATTCATTTATCACAGCACAACCGCCAAGCAGTTAGCTTATTTATAAGTCTTAATCCAATCTGATTAAGGTTTATTAAAATCAGTTTATGATTAATAAAACATTTAATATACATGTATTAAATGTTTAAGAGTTGGGTTATAATCTATAAAAGATTTAACCATCTTTCATTCTAGTGTAGACAAATGTCTAAACAAGTTAAGTTCAACAACAAGGAACACTGTCATTCAAATAGGGCAAGTGTTATTTTAAATACCAAGTTGTTGATTGTATGTAGACAAATACCACATCCATCTAGCCAATATATAACAAAGAGCAACGTTGCTTTTTTTAAAATAGCAAACGTCACATTAAGTACCCATCCGCTGTATAGATATAGGAAAATACCCAATCAAGTTAAGATTCGCAACAGAAAGTAAATACCCCCATAACAATAAGGAAAGCATTACATTGAGCACCTATTCGCTGTATAGATTTCAGTAAATGTCTATTTAAGTTAAGATTATAATGAGAATACTACTAAGTTTTTGCATCATTGCGTTACCTTTCATCCTTCCATATACATACATAACCTATAAATGATTGTGTAAACCGTGCCGGCACGAATGAATTTTGAAAAAATCCTTATACCCTACCAGCATTCATTCATCCCTTTCTCAATTAAATATTTGCACCTCCATTATTGAGTTGGTGCAAATATTAAACAATTAACACAACAATGATTATTAACTAGGAGTCTTCATACTTCAAAATGTCTTTTATGTGAAATCTACCTAAATCCTTACCCTGCATGTCTTTCAAACTATACACAACAGGTGAGTGTTTAATGGAAACAACACATCTAATAAAACGTGGTGCTAGTTTAGAAGTAAAATGCTTACTAGCATCCGACAAGGTAAATGTCCTCTTATAGACTATTTGACCAACCTTATATTCCAAAGGTCGCTTCTTTAAATCATAATGCTTTTTATTCTTATCGTGAACAAGCCTTAAGTTTTTACTAACCTCCTTGAAAATCATTTGAAGTTCTTTTAAATTTTCACCATGAATTCGGTGATCCACCACGGTTAGATCAGAAACTGGTTGTGGCACTTCAGAGTTTTGATGTAGTTTTCCATCTACAAACATTTCTCGTCCATGGACGAGAAAGTATGGAGAAAATTTTGTTGACTCATTCACTGAAGTATTAAGTGCACATTGAATTTCTGGTATGTGATTGTCCCATTGCCTGTGGTTAGATTTTACATATGAGGCAATCGCATACAGAATATTTCTGATAGCTCTCTCAGCTTGATTAACCTGGGGATGATATCTTGGATTGTAGTAAATATTAGGCACATTATATTTGCACATTAAATCTCTAAATTGCTTTGAAATAAATTGAGGACCATTGTCGACATAGACAAATTTAGGTATTCCGTGCACAAGAAACACTTTTTCCTCCAGTATTTTGACTATAGCAGTGCCTGTTGCATTCCGTATAGGAAACAACATAACATACTTACTAAAGTAGTCAGAACATACTAGTAAATTTGTGTTTCTTTTAGTAGACACAGGAAAAGGTCCTAATAAGTCGCAACAAATTGCTTCAAATGGTTTATTAACTTGTTTTGGGTTACCCATTAAACCTGGGCGAGATGAGTTTACCGGCTTGTACTCTTTACAAGTTTGACAACTGTTGACATAATTTTCGACATCCTTATACATATTTTTCCAAAAACAATGTAGTGCTAAACGTTTATGAGTTTTAAATATTCCGAGATGGGCGCCAGTGGGATCATCATGAAATTGTTTTAATAAGGGTCCCACATCTTCTTTTGGTATCACTTGTTTCCAAGAGAATTGAGAAGTTAAATTATATTTATTTTTAGAATGCCTAAGCAATTTACCATCTTTAAATGTATAGTTGGGAAACTTGTGAGGATATTTTTCACAGTTTTCTACCATTTTTACGTACCACTTATCTTGAATGTTATCAGAAATTTCTATTGATTCTACTTTAATTCTTGAGAGTGCATCCGGTAAAACCATATCTTTACCCTTCCTGTGCTTAATGTCAAAATCAAATTGACTTAAGCGAATACTCCATCGAGCCAATCGCCCTGAAGGATTCTTTAATTTATAAAACCATTGTAATGATGCATGATCAGTAATAATACTGCATTTTTGACCCTCAACATACATTCTAAATTGTTCTAGAGCATACAAAACTGCTAGTAATTCACGTTCTGTAGTAGTATAGTTAATTTCATGTTTGTTAAGTAATCTACTACAGAATGCAATTGGATGGTCAAAATTCTCATATGATTGGGTCAATACAGCACCAATAGCATATGCTGATGCATCACTTTGGATTGAGAATGGTAAGCTAAAGTCTGGACATTTAAGAATTGGAGCTGAAACTAAGCTTGATTTTAGTTTAGTAAAGGCTTCTTCAGCTTCCTCTGTCCATACAAAATCAACATTTTTACAGGTTAACTTACTAAGCGGCCTACAGATTTTTGAAAAGTCCTGTATAAAGCGGCGGTACCAACCTGCCATGCCTACAAATCTTTTAACTTCCTTAGGAGTAGTAGGTGTTGGATAGTTAAGGATTACTTCCACTTTAGAAGGATCTGTACGCAAACCTTGCTTATCAACCATGTATCCAAGATATTTGAGTTCTTTTCTACAGAATTGAGTTTTGCTCATATTAATTGTCAAGTTTGCTTCTGCCAAACGCTGATATACCCTTTCCAACAGCTCAACATGTTTGCTAAATTCATTAGAGATGCATATAATGTCATCCTGAAAGACAAAAACCTTGTTATCAAATTCAGGACCAAACAATTTATCCATCAGACGCTGCATGGTGGCAGATGCTCCAACTAGACCGAACGACATTGTCACATAGTGAAAAAGTCCACGCCTAGGAACTGTAAATGCAGTTTTCTCAGCAGACTTCTCACTATCGTATTCAATCTGCCAATATGCAGCACTGAGGTCAATTGATGTCAAATATTTTGCATCTCTAAGACTATCCAGTATTTGATGGATATAAGGCAAAGGATATGCATCAGCTTTGGAAACAGCATTTAGTTTTCGACAATCCAAACAAAGTCTTAAGTCACCATTAGGTTTAGTTACCATAACAACTGGAGAATTCCAAGGTGAGTTGGATGGGACAACCACACCCAACTGCAACATCCTATCCAGTTCCTTTTCCAAGCTTAGTTGTTTAGCTGGAGATAGAGGATAGTACCTTTGCTTAATTGGTGGAGTATCACCAGTGTCTATTTTATGGGTACTTAATTTTTAATTTTGTGTCTAGAATAACTTTAATACTTACTTAAGAACTTAACCAAACTATTGGTTAACTTCAATATTGTTTAATTTAAATCTTTAAATAACAAAACATTAACTTTGTATAAAATTTCAAAGTGCGGTTATAGTCACATGTTTTATTTTCAAACTAAACCTTTTCACTAGTGAATGTTTTGTTAAACTTAATATAGATAACTCTAATCTAACATAGTTATTATAACTGTTAATTAGAGATAAGTATATAGAACAATTATTGTTTTGTTCAACATGCATAAAGCAATTTGGATTGACTACCTTCGTAAAGAAGAAATTATACATGAACTAAAACATTTTAATATTTCAACAGATGTTAAAGCAAGCAGAGATGTGATTCGAAAGCAGTATCGTAAATATTGATATTAGACCAGGAAACAGGGATGTCCGTAGTTTCGACTACTTAACTCTAAATGCTTCTCACGGGCTCATGCCAACCCATCTTTTTCCCACTAGGTTAGAACATTGTTTGGATCACATACTGCTAAAGTCTAACCTTCCATCAACTACACTTGTTTTGGATTCGTTTATAACAGATCATAAAGCCGTTCTACTTAATATTGCGAAAGCCAACCCCCAACGGAAAACCTGTTACTACAACACTCGCATAAATCACGAAGCTGTTATGTTGGAGTTAGAAAAGGCCGATTTTGCAATTATATACCAAATAGGTGACGTTAATGCATGCATGAATGAATTCATAAATATAGTAAAATCAGCCATAACAAAAAATTCGCAGTTAATAAAAATTCCCAGAAAAAAAAGGATTATTAAACCATGGATAACACCTGGTTTGCTAAAATGTATAAAAAATCGAGACAAAATGCACACGAATTCAAAAAAGACACCAGACAACCTGATTCTTAAAACCACTTACGTTCGGTACCGTAATTTTTGCAATGATTTACTTAAAAAGTTAAAAATTTCGTATGAGCAGAGCGAACTAGAAATAGCTAGTAAGAACCCGAAAAAATTGTGGAAAACAATAAAACAAATAACTAACACATGTAAAATGCCTGACAGCCCTTCTGAACTGTTGGAAATACGAGATAATCCTAAATCCTCCGTTAACGAAGTATGTCACTTTTTTAGTACAGTGGGGAAAAACCTGGCGGCAGACATTATAACACAGAATCTAGGCCCGCCATTCCCAGTTAGTAATAAGGCCCCCATTGGGAACACCCCTCAACAATCCACATTAAATTCTCCAGCCATTTTGGACGTCGACGAAACTGAGGTAGAATCAATTATCCTTCAATTACGGAATGACTGTGCAGTGGGTTGGGATGGAATACCGTCTTCTGTGTTAAAGAGCTGCCGCCATGTATTGGTTCAACCACTAACTTACCTCTGTAACCGTTGCTTACAGACTGGAGTGTTTCCCGATGCCCTGAAAAAGGCAATCGTTCACCCTATTTACAAGGGGGGGAGTAGAAATTGTGTCAATAATTTCAGGCCAATATCTGTTCTGCCAGCGCTATCGAAAATTCTTGAGAAGATTCTCAATAAGTGTTTGTGCAGCTTTCTAAACAAAAACCAGATCATTGCTGACAACCAGTATGGATTCCGACCAGGGCTGTCAACAGAAGATGCTGTACTGGATTTCACGCAGAAGGTTGCTAAATGTCTGGATCAAAAGATAAAATGCCTGGGTATTTTCCTAGACCTTTCCAAGGCATTTGCCACAGTTTCTATTCCCTTACTTACCTCTAAGCTGGCGTCTATCGGTGTACGTGGCATATTACTAGACATTATTAAAGATTACCTCAAAAATCGTACTCAATGTGTCAAAATTGACGCTTACCTTAGCGACGAGGAATCAGTATCATATGGTGTTCCTCAAGGAAGTATCCTGGGTCCAACATTATTCCTTATTTATGTCAACGATCTGTGCAGAATGAGTCTCCCAGATTGTAATATATATGCATATGCAGATGACACGGCAATTCTCGTGCAGGGATTTAGCTGCAAAAAAGTTGGGGATTCTTGCTAAGGTGAGACGGTACTTCACGCCTGAACAGCTGCTCAACTTGTATAAAGCGCAAGTTCGGTCATGCATGGAGTACTGCTCTCACCTCTGGGATGGATCTGCCAAATACCAGCTTGATGCACTTGAGTCGATCGACAGACGGGCCAAAAGGCTTATTGACAACGATGCACTGGTCGCCTCAAAGCTCCAGAGCCTCGAACATCGACGCCGAGTTGCGAGCCTGTCGGTTTTTTATCGGTTACATTTCGGGGAGTGTGCGACGGAACTGCACAATTTGATTCCGCCTAGCCCTTTCCATCATCGGACGACAAGACGTACGGCCATGCGCCATCGGTACATGGTGGACATCCCTCCCATACGCACAAAGCGTTTTGCTAATACTTTCATTGTGCGTACAGCTAAGGAGTGGAATTCCCTTCCGGGGTCTTTGTTCCCTGATAGCTACAACCTTGGGGTCTTTAAGTCAAGAGTGAATAGGTTTCTTCTAGGCAAGCGTGCTTCATCGTAGACCACGTCATCGCTTAACATCAGGCGAGATAGTGGTCAAACGCGAGCCTATAGATTATAAAATAAAAAAAAAAAAAAAAAAAACGTGGGATATAGTCAAAACAAAAGCAGAAATGGCTCTGGCTAAAGTAAGGGAATGGCTTAACTCAAATCTACTTACACTTAACCTACAAAAGACCACCTACATTCCTTTTGCAATACGTCGTAACACCTCACCGTCAAATACCTTTAATTTAACTGCTCATACATGCTCAAACCCCTTAGGTCCCTGTACATGCCCCACACTCACTAGAACTGACAGTGTAAAGTACCTGGGAGTTCAGATAGACGACGGTTTAAGATGGGACAAACAAATTGATGCCCTCACTACCAGAACAATTCGCTTGATACACATTTTCAAGTCTCTCAGACAGTCGGCAAATGCTGACACTCTGAAAATCGTGTACTACGCTCTGTGTCAATCGGTCATTGGCTATTGTATTGCTGTTTGGGGCGGTTCAGCAAAGACTATCCTTCTTAGAGTTGAGAGGGCACAGAGAGCGATACTTAAAGTCATGACGAAAAAGCCCTATAGATACCCAACTACTGAACTCTACTCTGAATGCAAAGTCCTTTCGGTTCGTCAACTCTTTGTTCTAAAATCGATTCTCAGAAAACACACCAGTCTTCCTAAGTCCGACCTAAACAAGCGAACATGTGTTATCCCGGGAACTCAGCACAAAACTTCTTTCGCTAAACGCCAGTTTTATACCCTAAGTGGGCACATATACGAAAAAGTTCACAAACACCTAAACATTCTAGATTTAAATTCACACACATTAAAACAAACAGTAACAGAGTGGCTACTACAGAAAGACTATACATACACGGAGTCTTTACTCACTTACATCGCCTAAATGGAAAAAACGTACACTGACAAACATGTACACCACACACACTCACCCCTATATTCACACCTCAAACCCACAGCAAACACATACCACATCACACCAATACACATCCCCTCCACATTTTACTTTTACTCGTACACGCACAATTATTACTGCTATCAAGTTCAAACGGTAGATCGACACTGTCCACTGTTGTATAAAAAAAATAAAAAAAATGGTAAATTTATAAGTTAGACACTGTCTCTTAAAATACAGGATAGCCTAGTTTAAGAGGCAGGGTTACTATAATTATGTACAGAAATTTTTGCAACACAATGTAATGCCTAGAAAAAGTCTTCCCATTATAAACCTACTTGTGTACATTTCTGTAACTATTTTGGTGAATAAACTTATAATTATTATTATTAATGATGTATATGAGCACATCAGAGAGACAGGTCAACAGATGTCTGAGAGGATGAAGACTCGCTACGATCGGAAGGCGAACAATAAGGGCTTCGATGAAGGATCACTGGTATGGTTACATAACCCGGTACGCAGCAAAGGAAAATCGCCTAAATTGCAAGCAAAATGGGATGGACCATATCGCGTAGTTACCCAGATTAATGACGTCACCTACCGAATTCAAAAGGGAGGTACATCAAAAGTCGTTCATGTGGATCGGTTGGCCCGTTATCATGGGTCTAACGATGCTCGGGACGAGCATGTCTAAGAGGGAGGCAATGTTACAAGATAGAGCAACGCCATCTAGTGACGAGTAGAAGAACTAAGTAGTTACTAGTGGCGCCATCTAGTATCGAATAGCGGAACTAATCTTCTCGTGTCGAATGTGAGAGATATGTGGAATTATTTAAGGAAACAACAGCTAGCACAGAGGACGTTTATTACCAAAGTGACATTTACAAAATTATGTTCGACTACCTACTACTTATATATTATTTTCTTATGACTATTTATCCGAATACCTTACACCTCCACCCTTAAATTAACACTGACTTCTAGGTTTTTACACATCATACAAATGATCAAGTTAATAACATAGGTACAAATAAGAACGTACAAAATCATTCTACCCGAAATCTTATAACAGGTTTACGGACTCTCGTGGGGCGCGACACCGATGGCGAAGATTTATTATCTGATATAGCCTGAGGCGTTGGTAAGAGGGATCGTGGGGGCGTACTAAAAACCTCTTCTGATTCCTGCGCCACGTCGTGCTCACTACTGTCCGTACATCCTTCCCTCTTGATATCACCCTGTTTGCTAAGTGTTGAATCTTGTTCAATAGGAGGGATGTCTCTAGAATGACCCTCCTGAATGTCATTCGTTCCTCGCCCCACGTCGCCTTCCGGACAGGTAACATTGGACATGCGTGACCTGCGGCGAACCTGATCTATGTGCCTTGTATGTTGTCGACCGTTACTTTCATTGACACAAATGCGACGTGAACCCTTGTTATGCACTACGGCCCCCTTCTCCCACTTTTGTTGACCTCTGTAGTCCCTAAACCAAACCGGTTCACCTGCCTCTAGTTCCCGTATCCTGCCACCAGCGTAGTCAACCTGACGGCGTTGTGCGTCTCTTACACGATCGACAACGGCTCTCTCCCTTCGTAATAAATCTAAACGTGATCGTAATGCGCGTTTTTGCAAAATTTGAGCTGGTGTTTCCCCCGTGGTACTATGTGCCGTATTCCTATAGGCTAACAAAAATGTCTGTAATGCCGCATCGATATCTAATCCGTTTGCAAAAGCCTTCTTTATCGCATTCTTACATGTCTTAACTGCATTTTCTGCTGCACCGTTTGACGCCGGATGATATGCAGGAGAAAACGTTTGCCGTATGCCATTAGAAACTAAAAAGTCTTTGAACTCAGTACTCGTAAATGGCGGCCCTTGGTCAGATACTACTTCCAAGGGAAGTCCAAACCTAGCAAACACACTCCTTAAAACCTTAACTACTGCTCCACTTGTGGTGCGAACCATATTAAATACTTCTAACCATTTTGAGGTAGAGTCTATAATAACCAGAAATTTCATACCATGTAAAGGGCCCAAGAAGTCAATATGTAACCGTGACCATGGTTGTGTTATATACGGCCAAGGCTGCGGGGGCGCGCGTGTCGGCGCCGGTAACTCGGCCGCGCATGTGGTACAGCTTCGGCACAAATACTCAATATTGGCATCAATTTTAGGACACCACACGTAGCTACGAGCGCTTGATTTTGTTTTTACTATGCCCATGTGGCTACTATGTAATTGTTTGAGAATTTGAGAACGCAATGACAAGGGAATAATTATCCTATAACCCCACATAAGACAATTACCTTCAGAATAAATTTCATTACGTCTACTAAAATACGGCCTAAATGTTTCATCGGTACATTGAGTTGGCCATCCGGTTTGAGTGTATAGAAGGACTCTACTCAGTACTGTAAGAATAATCTAATAAGAATATAACCCGACAGCAGTACTCCCCATCTCTGCATACGACTGGCGGCCATCACGGGAATACCAGCCTTACTGCCAAATATGCAAGTTAACGGTTTATGGTCTGTTCTCAACTTGAATCGTCTGCCATATAGATATTGGTGAAACTTCCTAACACCGTACACTATAGCGAGAGCTTCTCTTTCTATTTGAGCATAGGCACGCTCGGCCTTAGTAAGAGATCGTGACGCATAGGCGATGGGTCGCTCACCGTCCGGCGTGATGTGTGAGATCACCGCGCCCACCCCTACGCTGCTCGCATCCGTTGTCAGTATCAGTGGCAGGTCGGGGGAGTAGTGTGCTAATACTTCACTGGAAGACAACAAATCCTTTACTTTGCTAAATGCCGTTTTACATTGTTCGTTCCACACGAAACTTATTCCCGCCCGTAATAAATTATAAAGTGGCGCTAGAATAAAACTTATATTCCTAATAAACTTGGCATAATACATTACCATTCCTAAAAACGATCTCAATTCGCTCACGTTTTTAGGAGTAGGGGTTTTCATTATAGCGTTGACTTTATCAGGACATGTATGTACGCCTTTCTTCGATATTACATATCCTAAATATGTAATGGACTCGGCAAAGAAACTGCATTTTTCTTTTTTAACTTTTAACCCACTTAATTTTAACATATCGAAAACTTTACGTAGATTATCTAAATGCGAAGGGGTGTCGCGCCCACTGATAATAATATCATCCAAAAATACTCCATCATATGGCAAGTGAGCGAATAATTGCTCTAATTTCTTTTGAAATATTCCTGGACTGGATGCAAGACCATATACTAGTCGGTTATACCGGAATAACCCTTTATGAGTATTAATTACCGTATATTTCCTACTTTCATCCAGTTCAAATTGCGCGTAAGCCTGTGATAAATCTATTTTTGAGAACCGTTGCCCACCATGTAAGCGAGCCAGTAAGTCTTCAACCCTAGGCAACGGGTAACGGTCGACGTCTAACACTTTGTTCAAAGTTAATTTATAATCAGCACAAATCCTAATGTTACCGTCCTTCTTCACGACGGGCACAATGGGTGTAGCCCAGTCGGAGCGGTCGACAGGAGTGAGCACGCCATCACGTACCAGTTGGTCGAGCGCCTGCTCCACAGGCTCGCGGAGCGCGTAAGCGAGCGGTCGCGCGCGCATGTACACCGGCCTCGCCCCCTCACGCAAATGAATGCTGGCCTTGCCACCCGTGAAGCGACCCAGTCCATCCGCAAACACCTCACAATATCTGGAACTGAATTCCTTAAAATTAAAATCTCCACAAAACACACTGTTGATATCGCAATCACTTTTACTGACTGTGGGTATATTTATGCCTAATTCAATAATCCACTGTCTGCCTCGCAAAATTGTTTTTCCATTATTAATTACATATAAGTTTAAATTTTTACTTCTATCTTTATATTTAACATTCGGTTTTATGACACCCAATGGTCGAATCGTTTCACCAGTATAATATCTCAATAACAAGCTACATTTCTCTAACTTCATGTTAGTAAAATACTTTTTGTAAAACTCATAACTTATACAAGATACCGCACTTCCGGTATCACATTCCATCTTTATACACCTGTTAGCAACAATAAGTGATATAAAAATTGGGGGGTAATTTTCTAAGGATAACTGATTAATATTTATTACCTCATCACTGCCGCAACTACTGAATTCGGTAGTGTCATCAATATAATGATGTCCGGTGTTGTTTACAACCGGACACACCCGTCGCAGGTGGCCCGCCTGGTTGCACCCCCGGCACACATAGCGTCTAAACCTGCACGTCTTCGCCTCGTGATTTGCGCCACATACTCGGCACTGCTGGCGCAGAGTGGCCCCGTCTGGCCCACTGGCGGTGGCGGTGACTGATGCCCCTGCGCCGCGCCATGCAGTCGCGTTCCGTTGCCTGCCACCCATAGAATTGGAGCGCGTGCTGCCGCCCGACGAAGTTGGTCCGCGTCGCTGTGGCATCACCGCCTCCCTTCTCCTCTGCACCCCTGCAATTGCCTGACAATCTGCAGATGTGCTATCTCCGCCGCTTTTGGGTTCCATCAAGGCTGCATCCTTTTCTGCTGACTCCATACTTAACGCTAAAGTGCAAGCCTTTTGGAAATCTAAGTTCTCTTCTGCAAACGATCGCTGTCGTGTCGATTCACTCGCTAACCCGCACACCAGTTGATCGCGCAAACCCTCGTTCAACCACTGACCAAAATCACACGATCTCGACATTTTCTTTAATTCTGCGATGTAATCCGTTATTTTCTCCACTTTGTTTTGTTTCCTATGATGAAACTTGTAGCGTTCTGCTAAAATACTGGGGCGTGGTTGAAGATGTTTCTCCAATGTGTCCGTTAGATTTTTAAATGTTTTGGTGGTGGGTTTATCTGGAGTGCAAAGATTCACCAACAGCTCGTAACCTCTTGCTCCCATCACTGTCACCAACGTCGGAACCTTCAACTCTTCACTAATTTTATTGACGATAAAATATTGTTCCAACCGTTCGACATATAACCGCCAATTGTCCACTTCCACATTGAACTCGGCAATTTTGCCGATCGACATGTTTACGTACTTTACGTGTAAACTATATCACTAGATTAACGTAAAATCCCGTATCCTCGTCGCCACTGAGAGATATGTGGAATTATTTAAGGAAACAACAGCTAGCACAGAGGACGTTTATTACCAAAGTGACATTTACAAAATTATGTTCGACTACCTACTACTTATATATTATTTTCTTATGACTATTTATCCGAATACCTTACAGAATGGAATTTTCCAGAATGTTCGAACCGAACATACTGGAAGTTTCTAGTCGCTTCGGGAACAGTGAGTTCGAAAGTCGATAGTTCTGGAAGTTTCTCGAATTATCTAGAACAGTATGGAACGTTCTAGAAACATCTTCGGTGCTATATAAAGAGCGGTCGGGTTCGTCGTGAGTCAGTTTCAATTCGGAAGCGACACAGAGCGATCAGAAAAGGAAAATAGTGCGAAGTAATAGAATTGTTTAAAAGTGTTTTTGTAATAAAGTGTGATTAATTGAAGTCTGCTGTTTAATAATTTATCCCTGAGCCCCAGCTCGTAACAATATTGAAGACTCCCCGTACTGGGTAAGTGTTGTCAAGATTCATGCTAGCTCATGTTTTTTTGTGTGCTCTGGGGGGTGGCCATAAGCTCTTAGAGCGGTATCAATTTGGGATCAAATAAGGGACAGATGTATATGACTTATATACATCTGTCACTAAATTGATATGAAATTGATACCGCTCTAAGAGCTTATGGTCACCCCCCTGGTGGGTAATTGCAAAATTATGTTCGTCATCTGTTCTTTGTTAATTTTGGTTTCGCTTCGTAAACCATGAATGCTTTAAATTCACCGTTTTAAAAAATTGTGTAAAATAGTGCTTAACACTCATTTATTTTTAACCGACTTTCGAAAAAGGAGGACGATCTATGTTCGACTTCTTGTATGTTTTTATTTTTTTATGTATGTTCACCGATATCTCCGTCAATTGTGGACCGTGTAATGTATAATAAATATAGGCTGCATACTGATGGGTCGACCGGAGTGGGGAGCGTGGTAAAGGCATCACTTGCCGCACCTCCTACCCGACGGCCGAGCGAGTAAGTGCGTGATTATCCTAGTTGGTTCATTATTTAATGCTAGTCCAATGTAAGTCGGTCTGTACAGGTCACTATCCTGTACAGACCGATTAAAAAAAATCTTTTTTTATGGTTTTAAAGAATATGTTTCGAAATTGGTCCCATTTTAATTTGGTGAAGATCTGATGAAGAACTTCGAAGATATACAACAGAACTCTTCAATAAATTACGGCATATCTCTCGGGACTGCTGCAATCGCATGTCTGTTTATTGTTTATACCATTTCATGACATAAAATCACGCCAGTACGCTCAAAAGGGGTAAGCAGATCTCTCATTTGATCGGTTTTGTTCAAGTTTCATGATATTCGGGTAATCTTTTCTGGCGTTATGGACAACTTACTAAACAACTTGCCTATTAGGTAGGTACAACTAAAAAGTGAAAAATAAAAAACTTTTTTACAAAAAAAAACTACCGACTTCCAGATACAAAAACTACAAAGTGGAAAATAACTTTATTTTTGGAAGTCGGTGTCTTTCTTAGGTACCATATTTTTTGCGTTATGGACACAGACTTCCAAAAATAAAGTTATTTGAAGTCGGTAGTATTTTTTTGTGAAGAGATGATTTTATGATTACTTTCCATGTAAACTCCGATCTGATGGTGACCGTATACAGAATCGCCTTAAGCGCTGTACATCCTACGCTTTCACCTACGCTGCGAGGTCACCGTCAGCGGAGGGTTGCAGAGGATTTTTATTTACCGCTGGACATAACTTCCATGATTCAAGTTTTGGACTGGAAGTGTTGTACAAATTGAGTTCAACCTTCCGAAACGATCGAGGACGGCTGCCGCGATATCTAGCGGCCCTCACCGAACCTGCCAGCGCATCCCAGCATCTCAACCCTGCAGGTCCTCTAGCCTCGGGCTCAACTCCTCCGCTGTTGCGACATCACTAGCTTTGCCTTAGCCAGGACAGCGCTTTGCGCGCCTACCTTCACAAAACAGAATTTAATTGACGGGCTTATGTAAACCTCGACCATATTAATAAATGTATGAAAGTGTTGTTCAGTTCTTTTATTCCTATTTCTACGCTCATACGCTTCAACAATCAATAACACGTAACGGAAATCATTTTAATCATGTAAAAACATAAACATCAGTTAATTAATATTAGAACAGTAGTGACCACTCTTCAAATCCATTCAACCACAATGTGTACATAACACACACTCTATCAAAACAATGCCCACTTGAAAAAACATACAAATGGATCCATTGTTTTGGGAGAGCGTATTCTATGTTATTTGGTGTGGTGAGTATCAGGTTGTACGCTACCTCCACGTTCTCGTTACACGTGAGCTTCTCGCCTTGGTCAGCCTTGTTAATAATGTGCAGCAAAGGTCTGTTTGTTTGGAGAGCGACAATAAATGACGACTAAATATTGGGCCACAACAAACAAACTGACCTGCACAGACCCTATGAGCGTCATCGATGGTCGATGACTGCTTGTCCTGTCAGATGTTGAAAAAAAGTTAAATAACACACACAAATTTAATTAAAGTGAACTGACGCAATGCCTGTGCTTTAGAGAAGTACGTAGGTACACGTTTTTGAAACATATTATTCTAATACACAATCAATAAAACGTATTGGAAATCATTTTAATCATGTAGAAACATTAACATCTGTTGAATAATATTCAAACAGCAGCTAAAAATCTTTAAATCCATGCAACCACAATGTTTACCAAACACACACTCTTTCAAAATAATTTCCACTTGGAAAATCATGCAAATGGATCCATTGTTTCGAAAAAGCGAATGTTAGTCGGTGTGATGAGTGTCAGGTTGTATGCTGCCTTCACGCTCTCGTGCGTGACACGTGGGCTTCCTGCCTTCGTCCGCCTTGTTGACACCTGGTGCAGCAAAGGTCGGTTTGTTTAAAGAATATCAATAAATGACTACTAGCAAAATTGGTCAACAATAAACAAACTGACCTGCACTGACACTATGGGCTCCATCGATGGCTGATGACTGCTTATCCTATCAGATGTTGAAAAAATCCTAAAATAACACACACACACATTTACTTAAAGTGAAATGACGCAATACATATGCTTGTCACGCCAAGCACAGTCAAGCGATCGAGAAATACGTAGGTACACGTTTTTAAAACAAAGTATTCTAAAATTCAATCCATATTGTATTAAAACTCCTTGGGTAAATGACAATATTATTTAATTATGATTTCTGCAATCTACTACAATCTAACAGCTAGGATAATTATCCTAAAGTCGACCGGCTAACTTCCGTTAGACGTAAAACCAAGTGAACGACCGATTGCCGGAACGTACCTACCGTAATTGAGGTAATATAATTTTTCTCAAAAATGGTATGTAATGTTGTCATAAAATCTCTAAAAAGTATCCAGAAAGTGAACTCTACTGGAGACTTATTCACAACTGTCCAGTAAGAAGCGAGATTTTAAATTTGGAATTACTGGACAGTAGTAGGGATTGGTCCGATATATCAAAACGTAACTTATATCGGATATGTGTTAGATATCATATCATATCGATATCTTTAACAAAATAACCGATATTACAAAAAAAATATCTAATAAAAACCTTACTAGCGTGCGAGAACGAATAAGTCCAAATTTAAAACCGTAACAATGCGGAAACGTTCGAACTTCGAACAAAACGCAAACTTCACAAACCATAGGAACCATATGCGCTAGGTACCTCTCTTTCTAAGTATTATTTCGCGTTCGTTGTTAGTTTGCTCACCTAAATAACATTTAAACTTATGCAAACTGTACTAAATGATATCGATATCTGAAAACCGTTTTCGATATCGATATTTAAACTGTATATCGGTTACGTAACCGTTTGTGCAAAAAACCGTAAACACCTATCTTTAGACAGTAGGTCATCCTCTTCAGATCTGCTTAGAAAAAAAAAACATAGTACCAGCCAGACACAGATTTGAGTTTAGCCATTATAACATGGTTATAGGAGGGAGGCTCCA
The DNA here is from genome assembly GCA_948252205.1 of Orthosia incerta. NCBI lineage: Eukaryota > Metazoa > Arthropoda > Insecta > Lepidoptera > Noctuidae > Orthosia > Orthosia incerta. Next base: position 19,968,606 of record OX411767.1, read on the forward strand.
AATATATATCTATCTCTCTTTTTGGTATGACATTTTATGAGATAGATATATTTTTGAGTCCGTTAATCAAGACATACAACAAACAAATATAAATGTCCCCGGTAAATCGATTACAATATCTATCAGTAATTGCCCTAATAAGAATGAAATCTTCAATATTAATTAAACGAATTTGTTGTTAAACTTTCTTTCATTTTTGAGAAAAGATATACAAGCCTCAACCAGTAAGAAAGCTATCCTGGCCTCGTATATAACCGGACCTCACCTGCTGTTCGGTCCGGTTAACTCATACTTGGCCAATAAGTTTTACTTACTGGATTCTGCAGTAATGTACTATTACATTATGTAATTCTATAACTTATCATTATTGTTATAACAAATTAATGTCATTATTCCACTAGCACACTGTCTAACACACAGTAATTAACACTTTACTTAATTTGGTGAGTCTATCACTTAGTCGCAAATTGGCAAACCAATCACATGGTTGTTTCACTGGTAAACCAATCAAATGGTTGCTAAACTGGCAAACAATCACATGGTTGCTAAACTGGCAAACCAATCACATTGTTGTTGAACTGGCAAACCAATCACATGGTTGCTAAACTGGCAAACCAATCACATGGTTGCTAAACTGGCAAACCAATCACATGGTTGTTAAACTGGCAAACTAATCACATGGTTGCTAAACTACCAATTACATCTTATTTACCATACACCTATATTAAAAATCAATAGTTCTACTTTTAATTAACACAATTTACCTAAACTTAAAATTGTAACTAACGCTTAACTTTCTTCGTATTAATATTCTATTTCATTGAACTAAATAACAAATCTAAAAATGTAAACTAAAGGTTAAGTTTCGCTTCGATATAATTATGAGGCCATTAAAAATGATTTAGATAAACATGATTTCACTCCTATCCTTGATACTACGGACCCAAATCTTGCAACTAATCTTTTGATTGGCGTTTTACAGATTGTCATAACTAAGCATACTAAAATTGTTCGCACTTCAAGTAGGAAAACTGTTATTAAACCCTGGATGACTACTGGTTTAATAAGATGCCTTCGTAACCGAGACAGAATGCACCGACGGGTTGGGGAGTCTCCCAATGATTTGATACTAAAGACTTCATATACCCGATACCGGAACTTTTGCAATTCTTTACTTAAAAAAATAAGACGTGCCTATGAGAAGGCCAACTTTCAAAAAGCTAATAACAACCCGAGAGCTACGTGGAAAGTCATTAAGGCTATTACACATAGCAGCAAACAGAAACACCTGCCTAATGCTCTGCTAAAATCTTCTATTGACCCTATCGAATCAGTAAACAAAGCCAATAAGTATTTTGTAAATGTTGGAAAGGACCTTGCATCAAAATTTGACTGCAGCAACCAAGCCTCGTACACCTCTTCTTCCCCGTCTCCAATGGACTCAAATTCAAATTCAAATTCAATTTATTGCATCCATAATGTACATACAGGTGGTAAATATAAGTTACAGAAACAATTATGGACCCTGTCGGGCACAGCAACATTCTAGACACAGGCAGTGTCTAGGAGAGAGGAACAGCGCTTAATATTTTTTCATAATAACATTTCAGTTGTATTTCCAATGTTTTTATTTGGTTTGATGTACCTACTTATATGTCTATGTTTTCCTATTTTTTATGTCATGCCATGTCATGTGCTACTATTATTGTCTATTTTTATTTACTTATTAATTTATTCACCTTAATTGAATTAACTTTAGTATATTTGAAATTCATTGTTTATTTTTAATTAAATTATTAATGCATAGTATGTCATATTTTGAGTCAATTGATTTATGTCATTATCTTTATTTTTTATTGAATTTATCCGTCAAATATTCGTCAATTGTGTAATAGCTTTTATTAATTAAAAATTGTTTTAATTTATTTATAAATATATTGGTCTTATTTACTTGTTTTATGTTTTCCGGTAATTTATTATATATTTTTATCGACATAGCATACGGACTAGAAGAGTGCAATTTAAAGCGGGAGGAGGGTAGATCTAGTCTGTTTCCGTGGCGCAACGAATAATTTGTTTGCATACACATATAGAATCCCTAGCTATTCCATTGGTTGATGAAAAACTTATAATAAGTACAATTAATAGGCTGCGCAGTGATTGTGCAATGGGTGGGACAACATCCCTTCTAACATTATCAAACAATCTAGCAGACTTCTGGCTCCTTTCATTGCCCATATTTGCAACTGCTCCATCACCTCGCGATTTTTTCCGAAAGCTTTCAAACGTGCAGTAGTCCGTCCAAAGTACAAAGGTGGAGCCAAGGATGACGTGTCCAACTATCGGCCAATTTCAGTGCTTAGCTCTTTGTCCAAAGTGCTTGAGCGAATCCTCAACAACAATCTGTCAAATTTTTTATTAAAAAATAAGCTTTTCGCAAACAACCAGTACGGTTTTCGCTCAGAAGTCTCCATGGAAGACGCTGTCTCTGATTTGTCAAATGCCTTGGTTGACAAGCTGGACAATCGCCTTAAATGCTATGGTGTCTTCCTAGATTTAACCAAGGCTTTTGATACGGTTTCCATTCCCAGACTTTTGGCCAAAATGGAGCACATGGGAATACGTGGTGTGGCCCTAAATATTTTCAAAGATTACCTCAGTGGGCGTAGCCAAAGCGTTAAGATTGATTCCATTTTTAGTGACGAAGAGTTTATCGGCTACGGCATACCTCAAGGAAGTATTTTGGGACCCACGCTATTTCAAATATATATTAACGATCTCTGTCAATTACCGCTCATTCAATGTGACATTTTTACTAATGCAGATGACACAGCACTGTTGATATGTGATAAGGACTGGTACAAAGCCAACCATAGAACTGAGATTACTTTGCGAACTGTTATGAACTGGCTTTCCACTAACCTACTGACGCTCAATATATCCAAGACCAAAGTAATTCAATATCTACCGCCAAACGCACCTAAACCACCTTCAAATTCTAAAACAGTAACTGCGCATATTTGTCACGATGCAGCATCTTGCAACTGTACCTGTCTGACTATGGTCCCAAGCATTAAATACTTAGGTGTTCATATCAACGAAAGGTTGGATTGGCGTGTTCACGCAGATTCCCTGTGCTCCCGGCTTCGTAAACTTATGTATTTGTTTAAGGAGCTCAGACACTCGGCTGACATTAAAACGGCTTCTCTTGTGTTTCGTTCCCTGTGTGAGTCTATACTGAGTTACTGCATTCCTGTGTGGGGTGGGACTTTTAAAACCGTGATGCTTAGGGTGGAACGAGCTCAGCGGGCTGTACTCAAAGTGATGTACTTCCGTCAAAGAGACTACCCCACCGCCCAGCTGTACTCCGATGCCAAGGTACTAACGGTGAGACAGTTATACATTCTCCGCTCTGTCTTGCGTCGTCATTCCAAGATGCCATTAGACAGTAACATCACTAGTCGACGAATAGGCTTTCCTGTATGTCCGTTCAATGTCGTTCTGCACTAGCGCGACGACACTATGGTGCCCAAAGCTCCCACATTTACAACAAAATAAACAAGATTCTAGCAATATACAAACTAACTGCGCATAGGGTCAAGCAGAACCTTAAGTCATGGCTAATGTCTCTCAGATACGAAGAAACTGAGCAGATTTTAATAACACTCTTGTGACAACAATCCTTTCCTCAATACATACAATTGATGTAGGTACACACCACACTTACACTACACACGCACACACACCATTACAGTTATTACTAACAAACCTTTTTATTTTTCTGTGTTTCTCTTTACAACTTTGGTTTTAATTTCATTTTGATAATTATTGCATAAGATTAAACTGTATTTGTTGCCGAGAGAGGGCACTGGCTCCTGTAACACAGGTTAATCACCTAGCACAGGAGTCAGGGACTTCACTAAATTGTATTATTTTTCTTATGTAAATAAAGCTATTTATTATTAACTAATAACTTCCTAACACTGATAAGTTTTATCCAACTATACATAATAAATCTAATTGCCGTCAATATCATGATTTTTACTATCTGAGTCATTGTCATTCAAATTAAATGCAGCCACATGTACCCAGGGCTGCATGCGGTCGGCAGCGATGGTCGTTTTACGTTTATGTCTACTATTACTCAACCCTGGTATTGATACAATTCTGCATCTATCATTTCCTAGTACTAATACGATGCGATACGGTCATGTATAATAAGGAAGAAACTTCTTACTTTTACCGTCATTTTTTAAATTCGTATTGGTTGTTGCCCTTCATGATAGATACGAGCAGGGCCTGCAGTCTCGACTTAGTTAGCGATCGATAAGTTAGCTAACGATCGTTAACTCTTACCGATAAAATACACTTGCCGTAACGACGCTAACGATAAATGCAAGTCTCGACAGCTGAGTTATCGTGCAAAATCGGTCACTACTTGACTTAGCGTTGTCGGTACGATAACGTATTCACAGTGCGGTAATTTTATTGTAAAATTATGGCAGTTGAAAAAAAACCTTGTATTTTAGGGAAAATTGGTAGACAACATATTAAAAAAATACTATTTTTCTTATAAAATTATGCAGAAGATAGGTAAACCTTATCATGTTAACAATTTTTTGCATCGAAACGTGTAAGCAGCTTATACTGTTTTTAAGTATACGCATAACAAAGAAGAAAATAGTTCGCTTCCTTGCAACACAGACGTTGAACATGGGAAACAAACTGTCAACGTCAAGTTTGTTTTTTTTTTGTTTGTACACAAATTATGACATTGAGATAGAATTGAAATTGATAGAGAAACTGGAAAAGAACCGTATTTCGATGGTGGAGGACAGTGACAAAGGCGCAGGCCCGAGCCCGAGTGCCAGCAGCGTGAGCGTCAGGTAAATACAACCTACAACAATTTTCGATTTCTATTTTTGGTACTAAATTGAATACTTTGGGTATGTCCAAAGTAGTTTGTGTTTACTTAATGAATTTCTTAAATGTTTCAGGCGTACCTACTTCGGGGCAGATTGATGCGCTTTTGGTGACTTTAGAAGCCCGTCCATATCTCCACACTGGCAAATTTTAAAAAGGCTGGAAGGAGGTTGCCAAGGAGCTCAACAAACTCCCAAACGAATCCATCAAGTAGCCCGAGCAGTGCATGACGTTAAATCACAAGTTGCTTTTTAATTGTAAGTACAATCCACGTCAGTTTTATTTATATTTAGTAAATTACACTATTCTAATTACAGCTTTAACTAAAGCAGCAACATTAAATAAATAAATCATACAGTCTGGCAACCGAGGCATCATCACTGCTCCTTTGACTGAGGTGGAGAGATGTATAACATCCTTAATTGGTGTAGAGTACACATTTGGCATCGACTGCCCGGACGTTAAAAAGTTTCAAAAGAGTAACCGTGGAGTTTCTTGAAGGTTCTTCTCCGTAGGAAATGACCAACCCGAACTGTGCACCTTTTTTCGACCTTTAATAAGTGCTCATGAAGGCCTATGTGAAATAAAAAAAAAAAAATTGATTTTGTTATGCTATTTCCTTTTTAGGGTTCCGTACCCAAAGGTTAAAAACGGGACCCTATTACTAAGACTTCACGATCCGTCTGTCTGTCTATCTGTCTGTTTATCTGTCTGTCTGTCTGTCTGTCTGTCTGTCTGTATGTCCGTCTGTCACCAGGCTGTTTCACAGATGACGTATTTCTATTGCCGCTATAACAACAAATACTAAAAACAGAATAAAATTAATATTTCAGGGGGGCTCCTATACAATAAACGTGATTTTTTTGCCGTTTTTTGCTCGATATTAATAACGGCAACAGTTAGACGCTTGAAATATTCACAGAATATTTAGTTGTATATTCACTTCAAAAAATTATAATTATTAAATTAAAATAAAATAAATTAAGGGGGGCTCCCATACAACAAATGTTTTTTTTTTTGCCGTTTTTTGCGATAATGGTATGGAACCCTTCGTGCGCGAGTCTGAGGCAGCCAAGGTACAAGCCGAGGCGTGGGTGCTATTTGCATAGGCTGCAAATAAAATAGCTGATGCTTTTACAACATTTGTAAATAAAAATAATAAATGAATTTATATGTTTTTTATTTAAATCACAGAGGGTCTATAAAATAAAATTATGTAAAACTAGTATTAATGAGTCTTCTTCTTATGCACTCTGCAACAGCTCGCCCAGTGCACGATACAAGTCCTGTATAACAAAAACAAGATTTTAGGAGTATTCATACAATGGTGTTACATAAGGCGGACTTGATGCTATAAGTCATTATCTATCACCTATGGGTCAAATAAATGGAGATTCCAATGAAATAGGTATAAAGATCTGGGAAAAATTATATACATATTCTGCAAATATAGGTAATTAATAAATAGAATATATTCATCGGTAGCTTGGACCCGATACCGGTGGGCTACTATTTTCATGTGTTTTTTTTTTATATTTCAAAATGTTATTATTATGTACATTAATTGAATAAAGGAAATATAACATAATAAAACATTAAATGAATACCTTAAAATAAATCAATTGATTTGGTACCTGTAACTTCTAGGCCATCATCATGAACTCTGCCATCATTGTCCACTATTTGCATGAGTGTAACCTCCGGTTCATGTAATTTATATTTAATGTGCATCTTGTGTATCACTGCACATGCATTGACTATTAGGCCAGCAGTGTATGGCTCCTACTCGTATGATGTATGAGCCATACACCACTACCCACTGGCGTTGGTGGGATAGATACCTAAAAACAGAATTTAGTAGACGTTCCTGGCTGAACAATGAGCATTTGTTTATTGATACTCCGGTGTATCCAGGGTGTTGCAGCATTTCTAAACTTCTCTTTAACTGCCCACCGTTCTTCTTGGGTTATGGGAAATTTGACGTTTCTTCTTAAAAGGTTTTCATTGATAGCCTAAGTTACAGCATGTATTTTGGCTTATGCTGCAGCCCCACTACAAGCTAGCACTGGTACTAGTAGTTGGTAGCACCCACTTGCGTAAAATCGGAGTGCCGTCAGTATCTATTAAGAAGAAAATGTTATGAACATCTTGGATATTAGAAAAACATAATAGCAATATTATTTAGACACGGTAGGTACCCAACGCAAAGACACTCACTTGAGAATCCACAGAAAGTCCGTAAGGCCGTCGTCTTTGAATAGATGGGCGAAGTTCATGCAACATGTCCTTGTTTTTTTTGGTAGAGAATTAGGCCATCCACTAAATCCAAAGGATTTTCACCTTCACGCCGGTTTCGTGCAATTTGCCACCTCATTATTATATTGCTTCTGTGTTCGAGCACGACTAAATCCCACGCTAAATATTTATTTATTGTTGCGTAAACTCAAAAAACCAATATTAACGATCGTTACGAATACTTATCGGCGCTTTCACTTACGCTGCGAGGTCACCGTCAGCGGAGGGTTGCCGAGGATTTTTATTTACCGCTGGACATAACTGCCAGGATTCAAGTTTCAGACTGGAAGTATTGTACAAATTGAGTTCAACCTACCGAAACGATCGAGGACGGCTGCCGCGTCATCTAGCGGCCCTCACCGAACCTGCCAGCGCAGCCCAACATCTCAACCCTGCGGGTCCTCTAGCCTCGGGGTCAACTCCTGCGCTGTTGCGACATCACTAGCTTTGCCTTAGCCAGGACAGTACTTTGCGCGCCTACATTCACAAAACAGAATTTAATTGACGGGCTTATGTAACTCTCGACCTAATATTAATAAATGTATGAAAGTGTTGTTCAGTTCTTTTATTCCTATTTCTACGCTCACACGCTTCAACAATTAATAACACGTATTGGAAATCATTTTAATCATGTAGAAACATAAACATCAGTTAATTAATATTAGAACAGTAGTGACCAATCTTCAAATCCATTCGACCACAATGTGTACAGAACACACACTCTTTCAAAACAATGTCCACTTGAAAAAACATACAAATGGATCCATTGTTTTGGAAGAGCGTATTCTATGTTATTTGGTGTGGTGAGTAGCAGGTTGTATGCTACCTCCACGTTCTCGTTACACGTGAGCTTCTCGCCTTGGTCAGCCTTGTTAATAATGTGCAGCAAAGGTCTGTTTGTTTGGAGAGCGACAATAAATGACGACAAAAAATTGGGCCAAACAAAGAAACTGACCTGCACTGACCCTATGAGCGTCATCTATGGTCGATGACTGCTTCTCCTGTCAGGTGTTGAAAAAAAGTTAAATAACACTCACAAATTTAATTAAAGTGAACTGAGCTTGTGCTTTAGAGAAGTACGTAGGTACACGTTTTTTTTACAAATTATTCTAATACACAAGCAATAAAACGTATTGCAAATCATTTTAATCATGTAGAAACATAAACATGTGTTGAATTATATTCAAACAGCAGCTAAAAATCTTTAAATCCATGCAACCACAATGTTTACCTAACACAAACTCTTTCAAAATAATTTCCACTTGGAAAATCATGCAAATGGATCCATTGTTTCGAAAGAGCGAATGTTAGTCGGTGTGATGAGTGTCAGGTTGTATGCTGCCTTCACGCTCTCGTGCGTGACACGTGGGCTTCCTGCCTTCGTCCGCCTTGTTGACACTTCGTGCAGCAAAGGTCGGTTTGTTTAAAGAATATCAATAAATGACTACTAGCAAAATTGGTCAACAATAAACAAACTGACCTGCACTGACACTATGAGCTCCATCGATGGCTGATGACTGCTTATCCTATCAGATGTTGAAAAAATGCTAAAATAACACACACACATTTACTTAAAGTGAAATGACGCAATACATATGCTTGTCACGCCAAGCACAGTCAAGCGATCGAGAAATACGTACGTACACGTTTTTAAAACAAAGTATTCTAAAATTCAATCCATATTGTATTAAAACTCCTTGGGTAGATGACAATATTATTTAATTATTATTTTCTGCAATCTACTACAATCCAACAGCTAGGATAATTATCCTAAAGTCGACCGGCTAACTTCCGTTAGTCGTAAAACCAAGTGAACGACCGATTGCCGGTAATTGAGGTAATATAATTTTTCTCAAAAATGGTATGTAATGTTGTCATAAAATCTCTAAAAAGTATCCAGAAAGTGAACTCTACTGGAGACTTATTCACAACTGTCCAGTAAGAAGCGAGATTTTAAATTTGGAATTACTGGACAGTAGTAGGGATTGGTCCGATATATCAAAACGTAACTTATATCGGATATGTGTTAGATATCATATCATATCGATATCTATATCAAAATAACTGATATTACAAAAACTGTACCTAATAAAAACTTTACTAGCGTGCGAGAACGAATAAGTCAAAACTTAAAACCGTAACAATGCGGAAACGTACGAACTACGAACAAAACGCAAACTTCACAAACCATAGGAACCATATGCGCTAGGTACCTCTCTTTCTAAGTATTATTTCGCGTTCGTTGTTAGTTTGCTAATCTAAATAACATTTTAACTTATGCAAACTACTAAATGATATCGATATCTGAAAACCGTTTTCGATATCGATATTTAAACTGTATATCGGTTACGTGACCGTTTGTGCAAAAAACTCTTCAGATCTGCTTATAAAAAAAACATAGTACCAGCCAAACACAGATTTGAGTTTAGCTATTATAACATGGTTATGGTTTCTATGCGATTATTCATAAAAAAAACTGCGTCGCTACTGAGGAGAGTGAGGGACAGTCAAAACGGCATCCTGAAAACTGTAGCTGAGAGCTTCAGCTCTCCGATTATGCAGCAGTTTGTGCGGAGGTTTATTGTTACTAACACTAGGTAATTTTTTTTTTTTATATATGTTACTAACACTAGGCAATAAGTTGTTTCTATGTTACTAACTCCCTACGGATTTTTACGTCCGAAATAAAGACTTTCTATTCTATTCTATTCTATAGGAGGGAGGCTACAAATATATATCTATCTCTCTATTTGGTATGACATTTAATGAGATAGATATATTTTTGAGTCCGTTAATCAAGACGTATAACAAACAAATATAAATGCCCCTTGTAAATCGATTACAATATCTATCAGTAATTGCCCTAAATTCGTTTAATTAATATTGAAGATTCGGTTCGGTCCGGTTAACTCATACTTGGCCAGGAAGTCTTATTCACTGGATTCTGCAGTAATGTACTATTACATTATGTAATACAATAACTTATCATTATTGTTTTAACAAATTAATGTCATTATTCCACTAACACACTGTCTAACACACAATAATTAACATTTAACTTAATTTGGTGAGTCTTTCACATAGTCGCAAATTGGCAAACCAATCACATGGTTGCTAAACTGGCAAACCAATCACATGTTTGCTGAACTGGCAAACCAATCACATGGTTGCTAAACTGGCAAACCAATCACATGGTTGTTAAACTGGCAAACCAATCACATGGTTGCTGAACTGGCAAACCAATCACATGGTTGCTAAACTACCAATCACATCTTATTTACCATACACCTAAATTAAAAATTAATAGTTCTACTTTTAATTAACACAATTTACCTAAACTTAAAATTGTAACTAACGCTTAACTTTCTTCGTATTATATTATATTTCATTGAACTAAATAACAAATCTAAAAATGTAAACTAAAGGTTAACTAATAACTTCCTAACACTGATAAGTTTTATCCAACTATACATAATAAATCTAATTGCCGTCAATATCATGATTTTCACTATCTGAGTCATTGTCATTCAAATTAAATGCAGCCACATGTACCCAGGGCTGCATGCGGTCGGCAGCGATGGTCGTTTTACGTTTATGTCTACTATTACTCAACCCTGGTATTGATACAATTCTGCATCTATCATTTCCTAGTACTAATACGATGCGATACGGTCATGTATAATAAGGAAGAAACTTCTTACTTTTACCGTCATTTTTTAAATTCGTATTGGTTGTTGCCCTTCAGGATAGATACGAGCAGGGCTTCTGCTTTTATCATATCGTTCCTTTTGTTACATCCAGGAGAGAACGGATAGAGAAAACCTGCAACTTATGGTACGTAAACTGAATGATCGCATTAATAGCTTACAGGACCAAGTACAAGCCCTTTAATGAGAATTAAATTGCCAGAAGGAAAAAAAATAAACTTAAGAACCCTTAAAAAAACAGGAAAGCGAGAGTTAAGTTTCAGCAAACAAGATAATTATTAAAAAAAGATTTATTTAATTAAAATACAATGTTTACTTTATGATTAGAACTACAAGACTAAAATTAATATTACAATTATTCTATAAACTAAACTTATTGCTAAATCAGTCAAACTGCAGTCGTGCAGTTTACGCAATGCTTCACGCCCGGATCCGGTGCATGATCAACAGTGACGCACGCTAGGCGATTGCCTAACTCTTCCCTCCTCAAGATAAAAGCGCGTGCCGCTGCTTCCAGCAGTGTCCTCTGTGCCAGCTACCAGGATGAGTTAAAGTCCTAGTGTTGACCAACTTGGAGTTGCCATCATCGACTGCCAATCAGTGGTTGTTTCTTCTATGCTTACAGCCCGATCCATGAGTTCGTGAATGATGTCCAGAGATATTCTCTCTGATGATGGATATTCTCCTCCAGGATGTTTGTTTTGCTGGGAAGTGGTATGATTTCATCGGCTGTTACAGTATTGGTGCTTGTCTTCAGTGTTCGGTTGAATATTTCTATCTGGCAATCGCTTGTAATGCTTGCGATATGTATGCCTGTTATCCTTTTGTAGTCTGATTTCGTTCCGCAACGAGTTCTTAGGGATGGTTCGTCCTTTAAGATGATAAACCATTTGTTTTCTTGTAGTTTCTAGACCTTCCCTTGCTTCAGCTCCATTCTGGCTCGTGTGCAGTTTTTACTCGCGTGCTTTATAAAAGCTATTATGTAGTCTTCGGATTTTACCATGGGCTGGTTGTTCAATGATGTGCAGAGCTGGACATCTTGCGTGATCTTCTTGCAGTCTTCTTCGAGGTATGAGTACTCGTTGGTTCCCAGTGCAAGGTATTTGGATTTAGAGTTAATGGTGAGGTTTTGTTTGTCAGGTATAGAGTATAGATGGATAAGGTCATAAAGGTTTGTGTCAGTGGAAGGGATCTCTAGTATAAACGTCAACGTGTTGTCTGTACTATAAGCTTTTATGCTAATAGACTTCTCTATACTATGTTAATTATTTATGCTGATATTATCAACGGGTCTGAATTGATTAAGCTTTTGAATAGTTAACATTTCCTTAATAAGGCTATGGGGAGATTTTATACTAGGATGCATTACTTCTAACTGTTCAAAGGTCATGAGTCTTCTAAAATAACTAGCTTATCTAAAAGTAATTGCAAACTAAACTCTATTTGAACGTATAAATCTAAAAAGTGCAATCTGCCTAAAACTAAATTATTACTAAAAGTGGCAATTTTTTTTTGGTTTATGTCTAAGAGTTCAACCTGTTTACTGAATTCTTCAACTGCGTGTTTTGCTATAAATAATGTTTGTTTTTGAGATGAATCAATACTATGGACCGAATTGCGTAAGTTAGATATTTCATTTTCAAATTTAATAGCATCTTCATAATCTAATTTGCCTGTAATAGTTTTGACTATGGAACCTAAATCGTTAATTAAGCCACGTCTTAATCTATGTCGCGGTGCAATTAATACTATTTTCTTACCTATAAAATTAAAACTATTTTCTATTTGATCTTTATAAGCTTTATTTAACTCTTCATTATGTTCGGCAGCTTTAGTACTGGCATATAATGACATAAGGTTAAGAATCGTTTCATGTACCTATATACATTATATACACAAACCAAACTAAAGGTATCTACCTGCTTCAAGATCTGGCCCTGTTTTAGCAACAGTATGCCATTAGTGTTATCTACGGACTTGAGGGTTAAATTAGCGGTTGCGTGGAGCACGAAGGCTCTTGTGACGAGGGTCCTGGAACAAGATGTGGCCTTCGTAAAAGCATGAAATGGACTCGAATAGATTTAGAGTTTTGGTGACTACCAATAATTGCTCTTTATTTTTGGACACGTGGGCTGCTATGCATTCCTGTACTGCCTCTGCATTTTTACGGTGATTGAAGACATAATCTTGATAGAATTCCTTAGGATAGTATAGCTCTAAAGGAATCCTGGATGCTGTATGACCAAATAAAAGCTCACGTGGTGTATAGCCTGTAGTTAGAGTGAATAGCATTGTTATAAGCAATAATAGCATATTTCACAAGTAATTGCATCGGGTCGTCTTTATTTGTCATTCTCTGAATTCTTATTATTTCGGCAATAGTTTAATGAAATCGTTCTATGGGTGAATTTGAGTTTGGTTTATAAGGTGTCGTAAAGTGATTATTGATATCATGTAAAGCGCATATCTCTTTTATCACGTCGTAGTCAAATTTAGAATCGGAGTCTGTGGTAATTTTCAGAGGTTATCCTAAAACAGAGAACACTTGTAACAGAGCTGCTATATGAACACTACTAGAGACGTTTAAAGGTACTGCTTGGGCAAATTTAGAGAAGTTGTCAATAACTGTCAAAAATTTTACACCTCCAGTGGAATAAAGGTGCATAAATAAATGTTGAGACGGTTTCGTAGGTATTTCGGTTATAGCTAATGGGGGTCTCAAGGGATTTTTATTTTTCAGTTATAAAGAACGTTGCCCCACACGAGGAATTTCATCCTCTATCGTGGGTGCGTTTCCAAACATATAAACTCACATACACAAACACCCAGAGCCGGCACAACTATCTGTAGGTCATACAAATAATTTTGATTTCTTTCTTATTTGGCTTTTTAACACAAGTCACACTGGTTAATGAATGTTTGGATTGGTAACAACATATTAGGCCAGTGATAGTTTCTATGCAGTTGCTTGTATGTCTCCTGGATACCTCGGTGCGATGATTTACCTTCCTAATATCGCTTAATAAGTTCTTGTTGTTCTGTTTTGTTTTCAACAAGTGTAACTTGGGACGTACATCTTATTAATTTAGGTCCTCTGTCATTAAAAATAGTAGTGTAAACTCTTGAAAAAGCTAAATACAAGTTTTCATCATAAAATTAACAGTGAAAAATACGGTGTGCTATTGTGTGTTCTTTTAGGAATTTTACTATTTCTGATTCGGTATTATTTACCGGGATGAAAACGTCCTTAATGACCATCCTAGACTTAGTTGATCTGGTTTTCGACTCAGTATGTAGAACCTGGAGTAGACCTAATATAAAATTGTTTAATTGTTTATCTATCGCGTCTGATAAGATAGGGATACCATTGTTTTCATTATCAGGTTTTTTTTTTTTTTTTTTTAAATTGAAGACGGCGCCTACCACTCCGCGCACGCAAGGCGGAGTTTGCGAACTAGGGAGATTCCACGGACATAGTCCGAGACCTTGGGACTCATCTTTATTCGAGATCAATTTGTACATTATTTTTATTCTCTATTACATTTTTACTCTGTCACATGACGAGTTCTTAAGTTATTTATATTTCTTATCAGGGTTTATACTAACTTATTGTATAGCATGTTTTTAACGATATCTTGATTCTATTTTGTCTATAGATTATATATCGTTCTGTACGCTTCCCATTATATATTAACATATAAAATTTCGAGCTTTTATGTTATTTATTTATTTTTGTTTACTGTTTTCTGTGCAACATTGGAGCAGTATTCAATAAATGTATTGCTATACTTTTTATCAGATATAAGCCTATTAAGATTCCCTGGTTTAATGTCGATTCCTATCTTCTGTTCGATTTTATACCTTTCTAGGCCATGTACCGGGCAGTCAGTAAGTATGTGGATCGCTGTCTCGTCTTCGTCAGGGTCACATGCGCATGATGGGCTTTCCTTACACCCGAATCTGTTCAGGTATTCTGAAAACCCACCATGCCCTGTCATAACTTGTGTGATTAGCCCTGTTGGTCTTATTTTTCTGACGATTTTATACGCATCAACAGCGTCCGGGAGGAAAAGTTTTGTTGTTGAGGCTGTGTCACCCATTCTGTACTTCCGGTTCCATTCGACAAGCGAATCCTTCCGGATTTGTCGCTTGACGAATGACACCGGACACTGGTCGTAATCCGGCCTCTTTTTGAGATGTAATGCTGCTTCTTTAGCCAAGTGGTCCGCTCTCTCATTTCCCTCCAGTCCCACGTGCGCCTTGATCCAAAACAAAGCAACATGCTTGTTTTGGATGCTGCACTTTCGCAGGTTCTCCCTGGTTTCGACTGCGAGGGGATGAGAAGAGCGGTGGTTTGTGACCGTTTCCAGTGACGATCGTGAGTCACTGAAAATGCCGAAAGACCCTTCTTTGTGCTTTTGTATCTCCCGCGTGGCTTTACATATGGCCAGCAGTTCGGCCTGGTAGACCGTGCAGTGGGACGACAGCTTCATTTTCTGGCATTTGGTTTCGGCGCCATTGCTCCAGAGAGACAATGCCGCCCCCACCTTTCCATCGATTTTGCTGCCATCCGTGTATATCTGCACTGCTTGTGTGCAGTGGTGTACGAGTTGTTCTTGGTCTGCCAGGCATATGAACTGCAGACTCATATGTTCCGCCGGGTGGGGTGTCGAGGCAATTGCGGTGCGTCGCTCGACGTCCCTATCTCCTAGCGCCAACTGGGGCAACCCCTTCATTATCAGGTTGTGTATGGTTTGTAGAGACTAATTGGTCAGGGTCAACGGTTACGATACTCATTGAATCTGTCCCTTTGTCGGTTTGAGTGGGGTTGGTACTTCCTACTTCTATCTCGTTGTTATGTTGATCGGGGTTATTATTATCTAACTCTGCCTGTCTACGGGCATTATCAAATATCCTATTTATTAAATTATCATCCTCATTATCGGCGAAATTAACCGCAAAAGATTCTAAACTATTATGGAAGATTTTTGCCCTGGATAATGCATCTGCATGAGTGTTTTGTTTACCCTTTTTATAGACTACCTTATAGTCGTATTCTGCTAACTTTAACTTCCAACGGGTTCACTTGGAATTAGGGTCTTTTAAACTCATTAACCATGTCAGAGGTCAGCGGTCTGTATAAATTGTAAATTTTCGTATACAAATAGGGTCTAAAATATTTTATTGCACAAACTATACCTAACAGCTCTTTCTCTATAGTAGAGTAACGAGTCTCGGTGTCAGATAATGTTCTTGATGCATAGGCTACCGGTTTATCTGAACCAACATTGTCTTGGGACAAAACTGCACCTAGCGCGAAGTCGAATGCTGTTGTCAGGATGGTTTTTCAAAGTCAGGGTATTGAAGGATTGGGGCATTTGTTAGGATTTGTTTGCATTTATTTACTGCGTCTAAAAATTCGTCTGTATGTACGACTTTTGCGTTCTTTTTAAGACATGCTGTTAAAGGTTTTGTAAGTTTCGCAAAGTACTTTATAAACTTTAATAGGTAATAACCTACTAGTCCTAAGAAAGTCTTTATGTCCTTTTGTGTTTGGGGTAACGGGAAATTAAGGACTGCTTTTTTCCTAGGAAATTGACGTGTTTCTGTAAAAATTCAAACTTGTCTAACTGAACCTTGAGATTATGCATTTTGAATCGCTCAAATACTAATTTAAGTTTTTCGTTATGGTGTTGGAGTGACGTAGCTGCGATTATGACGTCATCCATGTAGGTAAATACGTTATCGATGCCTCTGAGTATATGGTCCATAAGGCGCTGAAAAGTACTCGGGGCGTTCTTTAACCCGAAGGGCATCCTTAAAAACTAGTAATGACCTCTTTCAGTAGTAAATGCTGTTTTCTTTACGTCTTTTGGGTGCATTTCCAGTTGGTGGTAGCCACTTGCTAAATCGAGGGTGGTAAAATATTGTGCGCGCCCTAGTCTATCAAGGATATCGTTTATATTCGGTAAGGGGTATTTGTCCTCTATAATTCTGTCATTAAGACGTCTATAGTCTATAACAAGCCTCCATTTAACTTTTCCAGACGCATCTGGGTTTTTCGGGACGATGTGGACTGGGCATGACCAGGGTGAAATGCTTTTCCTAATGATTCCCTGATTAAATAAGTTATCTACTTGTTTTTGAATCTCAATACGCTGTTTGGGGGCCTGTCTGTAACTTCTTACAAAAATCGGGGTATCGTCACTTAATCTAAGTTCATGCTTATTAACTGTGTGAGTAAAGGATAAGGGTATTTTCTCGGAATAAAATATGTCACGTAATTGATGACAGATTTTGATAATTTCGCGTTCTAATTCTTCGTTCATATGGCTGGTACGAATTTTCTTTAAATTTTCGCAAAGCTCTTTGTCTATAGATGTCAATAGCATCAATTGTGTTAAGTTCATGCAATTGATTATTCACTGCTAACTGTGGTGGTAGTGGCTCTAGAGCTAAGACACAACTTTTACTAACTGTTTGCTGCGTATCAGTTCAATTGATTACGGTTGTCTTGAAAAACCCGTTTTTTACTGTTACTATCGCGGCTGGTGACTTAAGTCCCTTAGACCAATAAAAGTCATCGCAAATATAGTTACCGTCCATAAAGTTGGTTTTTACTACAATAAACTTCTCGCAATTAGGTTCGATGTTAACTCTTTTCACCGGTATTTCTTTCTTTTCTTTCTTTTTTCTTTTTTTTTAAAAAAACGTTGCCCCACACTAGGAATTTCTTCCTGTATCGTGGGTGCGTTTACAAACATATAAACACACATACACAACACCCAGAGCCGGAACAACTATCTGTAGGTCATACAAATAGTTCTTCCGTGCGGGAATCGAACCCGCGACACGCAGCGCAGCAGTCAATCGCTCAACCACTGCGCCAACCGTGCTCCCAAAGTATTAAAAGTTCGTAACACCTTATTTTTGTAATCTATGCTACAACCTAACTTTTTCAATACGTCCATATCAATGAGACCTCTATATTTTGGGTCGAACTCGAACATCAAGAATTTATGATACGTATCAGTGTTAAACAGCGGTGGTAAACGTAAAATCACAACGTATTCGTGACGAGTAACAGCGTGTGCTGTTTTAACCTGGAATGGTTCATATTCTATACAATTTTCAAAAGTAGTACCGGCTATTACATCAGGTGATATTAGATCGTGAAGCTCAAGTTTCTAGTAAGAATTTACCTTGGAATTCCGGAAGCTCTATAAGGAAGGTGGTCTTTACCTTGGTGGTTGAGATCGATGGTATTAGTCAGCTGAGGTTCAATTGGTCCTCGTCCTGGAGAAAACCCTGGTGTAAATCCTGGTGATTTGATGTATCTTCAGGCATGTCCGACGTATACTCGTAAGCTTGGTCTTTATGTTGCAAGTTATGACTACAGCACTCACCGTTATAGTAGGGGTCATAGCCGTCTGGGTAATACTGCTCTTGACTCTGTTGCGTGAAAAACATTTCTTCAGGAACAAAGTGTGGTTTTTCAGGTTGATTTACTGACCTCATAGTAACGTCAGACACCCTTTGATTTACCTGTTGACGTGGTACGTTCGGCTGCCATCTAAAATTGCCTGAGTTCCTGAATGTGCCTGAACCACTTATAGACCTTACATTACCTGACGCGGGGCCGTTTTTCCGAGGAGGTACGTCTTGACCTCGCTGCTGCCTCGGGTCTGAGTTCCAGCTATTTCGGGGCGGGAAATGACTATGGGGTACCATTTGGTTACGCTTAGGTAATCCTTTCTGTTTGGGTTGTATGGCTAGTCAACTAAAGCTATTATTCATTCTATTAAATGCTAAACGCACCTCCTCTTGTCTCGCCGTTACTATAGCTGCTTCAAGAGTCAATGGTTTCGCTATCCGCACGCCAATAGACACATAAAACTCTAGATGGTTTACATATTGGTCTATTACCATGTTCTGATAATAAGGTTTATCAGTATGTTTACCTAGAACATTCAATGTTTCTAATATATCCCGCAAACGTTGACCAAATGACTCAGCGTGCTCATTTTTATTTCGACGCAAACGTGACAACTCTTGCATCACTTGGATATCGTTGCGCGGTTCACCTAATCTGCGCGTCAGCGCAATTTTAATAGCTTGCCAGGTGTATACTGTCCCTTCGGAGCTATTGCGCTAATTGCAGCACCACTTAACTTACTTTTAATTAAACTAATAAGAGCGGGGTTTTCCCTAACTGGTGGTTCTAGTAATAATATTACGCTTTCTACTTCCTTAATAAAGTAATTCAATGTTTTGGGGTTACCGTCATACTTCGGTAACAGCTCAAAACCAACTTAAAGGTTGCTAACTCCATGCTTGCCATGGCCATTGCTATCTAGTTATGAACCACTAAAAAAAATAATTTTAATTGGGGCTTTTAGCTACCAGTCTGCTTGCTCCCTATGTAAGGAGATAGGGTGAAATGTTAAACGTTTTATTTGAGTCGCGATTTTAGTGAACAAATAAACACGTATGATTAAATAATATACCAGCTTACTAAACTAATTCGAAACGTTTTCCCAGCTGGTTATAATATGCCTATAGCGATTTAAGCTTAAACACAAACACACATATAACATTTAAACTATTACGACAGGAAATATAGCATGGAAACTGGGAAGACAACTTGCACTCACCCCAATCCCCTGCATCTCCAGCCGGGCCTTGTAGTTCAGCAAGACTCCCAATTCTCCGGATCTCCCGCAGGTTGCTCGCCGTCGTAGATACAATAATGTGATCGCGATGATAACGATAGAATTTGAAAACTCAGGCCAAAGAGTTCTATTTGAAACTGAGTGTCGCGATCCTACCGACTGCGCCAGTTAAGTTTCAGCGAACAAGATAATTATTAAAAAAAGATTTATTTAATTAAAATACAATGTTTACTTTATGATTAGAACTACAAGACTAAAATTAATATTACAATTATTCTATTATCTAAACTTATTGCTAAATCAGTAAAACTGCAGTCGTGCAGTTTACGCAATGCTTCACGCGCGGATCCGGTGCATGATCAGCAGTGACGCACGCTAGGCGATTGCCTAACTCGAGACAACAATATTTTCCCAGCGTTGAATATTGCACAGACGAGGATGAACTAACTAAGAGACTGAGTGGATAAGGGCCAAGAGCAGGAAAAAGAGGAAGCTTAACACCTCCCTTTCTCCAAAACAACAACCCGGATCAAGTGCTCAACAACAAAAAAATGCGAAAGAGACTTCCGTCAAAAAAGTGTCCCCACCACCGCCAATCATAATAGACGGAGTTGAGTTGAGACTACCAATCGTTCCACGACTCGCTAACTGAAACCATACCAGCCGAATCATGTACCGCTAAAATGATGAATGGGGATTGTGTGAAGGTGAACGCCAAAACAGAAGACTCTTGTAGAGTAATTTCCAGGCTTTTGACAGTAAAATAATACCATTGGAATTCGTACGAGAATAAGCAGGCTAGGCCAATTAGAGTTGTTGTGAATAAAGCACATTCCTCTTGCCAACCTGATCATATCAAAGACGGTCTACTGAAAGGAAGAACAGAAAATAGAAAACCGAAGGACTGAAAATAGAAAACGTAGACAGTAAAATTGAGCTGGAAGAGTAAAGAACCACTCTATATGTTCGTTTTATCATTCAATAATGACGAAGATGTCATCAAAATCTATGGCATAAAGTACATTTTAGGGTGTAAAATTGAAATACACCCACTCAAAAATCCTAAACTTATTCCCCAATGCAAGAGATGCCAGGCATATGGGCATACTCATAAATACTGGAGAAAAGAGCCAAGGTGTGTAAAATGTACTGGCAAGCATCTTACAGCCAACTGTACTAAGTCTCCGCAAGAAAATCCAAAGGTGGCGTGGTGAGTGTCAGGTTGTATGCTGCCTCCATGCTCTCGTAACACGTGATCTTCTTGTCTTCGTCCGCATTGTTGATACTTGGTGCAGCAAAGGACTGTTTGTTTGGAGCATTTAATTAATGACTACTAGCAAAATTGGGCAACTACAAACAAACTGACCTGCACTGACCCTATGAGCTCTATCGATGGTCGATGACTGCTTATCTTGTCAGATGTTGAAAAAATGTTAAATTACACACACACATTTAGTTTTAGTGAATTGACGCAATGCCTATGCTTTAGAAACGTACATAGGTACACGTTTTTAAAACAAAGTATTCTGAAACACAATCAATATCACGTATAAGAAATCATTTTAATCATAATAGTAGGCTGAATTTGGGGTTTCTGGATCAGATGAGATCCAGAAACACCCAATTTCAACCATCATTCATTACATTCGAATAGTACACCCAATTTCAGCCATCATTCAATGCATTCAAATAGTACACTAAATTATAACCATCATTCATTACATTCAAATAATATGCCCCAATTTCAAACATTATTCATTACATTCAAATGAATGCATATTTATTATAATAGTAAGGCATTGTGAATATGGAATGCGCTCATATGTTGCCCACCCACTGCCTTTTATAGCGTAGTGGCTATTTGTGCTAAACTGTTCTATTAGTAAGTATTTTATATTTTATGAGGTAGAAATAAAATGAACTCTTTTTAGTATTATTTTATTTTAAATATAACATTTTAATAACGACGTTTTACATATTTTGGATAACAAACAGTATTTAATTTTATTAAATCTATGCTTTGAGGTTGATTTCATCCTGAATTCTGGCTATTATTTCTCTCGTACTGGAATAGATATCATCAAATAATATGGATTTTACGACATGTTGAACACACACATCAGCTTCACAATTACACATCGGCTGTTCGGACTTTGGGAAACTGTCAGTATCATAAATCTCAATCTTGATTATATTTGTTCCGCGACTGACAGCTTTCTTTATATATTGAAAAATCGTTTGATCTGTTTTTGGTCTCTTACGAGCAAGACCCAACGTTTTCTTTCCAGGTGTTTGTTGAACTGCTGGTTGATTCATAGGTACAACATTGAAAAGGTCTTCTGAGTCCTGGAAAAAAGAATTAAATAGGTACAACTGCTATAAAAAGTCTCACATCTGAATAAAATATTATGGTTGAAACAAAGCGTTATGTTGAAATATTTATTGGTGTACCAGATAACATAACATCACACGTTGTTACCCTGAAGGATTGTGCAGAGGTGTGTGTCAATATTTTATTTGTTGGATAAAATATATTATACATGTTTGATAAAGTCTAAGTTTGAGCAAAACAAACAGAATAATGACATATCGCTTAAAATCTTGATCTTAATTTATAGAAGACGAGTACCTTCTATCGGAGGCGTTCTTGGATGATAAGCAAAACGATATTTATAAACTAATTGAATTATCAAATTATCGACGACTGTACCTGGCAACGTACAACACGCGCACACTTCGGACCGACGAGAAGATCACCGAACTCGAAGAGGAATTGAGCTGGTTGCGATGGAGTATTATAGGGTTATCTGAAGTCCGAAGGACTCGATAATCCTCAAATCCAGTAACCTGCTCTATTTCCGAAAGGGTAACCGGCAGTCCCAGGGTGGTGTCGGGTTTATCGTCCAAAAGTCCCTTGTGAACAGCGTGCTGAAGATCGAGAGTGTGTCGACCAGGGTGGCGTGCCTTATACTCAGAATATCCTCAAGATATTCGCTGAAGGTCATACAGGTCTACGCCCCAACCTCGGCACACCCCGACGACGAGGTAGAGACCATGTATGAAGATATCTCCAGAGCCATGCATGGTTTCAAAACTCACTTCACCGTTTTCATGGGGGACTTCAACGCGAAACTGGGCAAACGAGCCGAGGATGAGCTGCAAGTGGGGCAATTTGGAGTTGGACGACGGAACCACCGGGGTCACCTACTGGCCAGTTTTATGGAGGAGGAGGGCCTGTACATGATGAACTCCTTCTTCAGGAAGCATGAGCACAGGAAGTAAGTGGACCTGGCAAAGCCCCGATGGTGCAACTAAAAACGAGATCGACTTCATCATGTTAACCAAGAAGCAAATGTTCAATGATGTCTCTGTGATCAATTCGGTAAAAACCGGGAGCGATCACCGCATGGTAAGAGGCACATTGAACATTAATATTAAGCTTGAAAGATCTCGAGTGATCAAGTCCACGCTCCGTCCAGCACAGATCCAGGTCCAAAACCCCGAGAGCTTTCAGCTCGAACTCCAGAATCGTTTCGAGTGCCTAGAGAGCTCCGTGGACGACTACGCCGACGGGTTCGTGGAAACTGTCCATACGGTCGGGTCTAAGTTTTTCAAGACCCGTCGTACAGATAGAAAGAAAAAGCTCTCTGATCATACCCTGAAGCTTATGAAGGAGAGGCGTGAGATGATCCTGCAGTCTTCAGATGAGGCGTGCAAATACCGGCAGCTCAATAGACAGATCTCTAAATCCTTGAAAAGAGACCTTCGCCGCTTTAATACCGAGCGTATTAAAGACGCGATTGAGCAAAATAAAGGCTCCAAGGTTTTTTCAAGGGATCTGGCTATTGGGCAGAGCCAGCTCATGAATCTGAAGACCGACGATGGCAGGATCGTATCCGCTAAACCGGAGCTTCTGAGGGAGATCGAGACATTCTATGGGCAGTTGCACACATCAATCAGCAAGCCCGTTGCGAGTCTATCAAATGACCCAAGAGCTAGATTGACCCGACACTATACCGAAGATATTCCGGACGTCAGCCTGTACGAGATTAGGATGGCTCTGAAACAGCTTAAAAACAACAAGGCGCCGGGTGATGACGGAATCACGGCTGAACTTCTGAAGGCGGGTGGAAAACCGGTCGTTAAGGCCTTCAGAAGGTGTTTGATTCCGTCATACTCGAGGGCAAAACGCCACAGGCATGCTGCAGGGGTGTGGTGGTACTCTTCTTCAAGAAAGGCGACAATGCACGGCTGAAGAACTGTAGGCCCATCTCACTTCTTAGCCATGTCTACAAGTTGTTTTCAAGAGTTATCACGAATCGTCTCGCGCGCAGGTTTGACGATTTCCAGCCTCCCGAACAAGCCGGATTCCGAAAAGGCTTTAGCACCGTAGACCACATACATACGCTGCGGCAGGTTATACAGAAGACCGAAGAGTATAACCTGCCTCTCTGTTTAGCGTTTGTGGACTACGAGAAAGCCTTCGATTTGATCGAGACTTGGGCTGTACCGGTACATTGAAGTGTTGAAGTGTTTGTACAAGAACGCCACTATGTCAGTCCGTCTTCAGGATCAGATCAAAAACTTTACTAGCGTGCGAGAACGAATAAGTCAAAACTTAAAACCGTAACAATGCGGAAACGTACGAACTACGAACTAAACGCAAACTTTACAAACCATAGGAACCATATGCGCTAGGTACCTCTCTTTCTAAGTATTATTTCGCGTTCGTTGTCAGTTTGCTCATCTAAATAACATTTTAACTTATGCAAACTGTACTAAATGATATCGATATCTGAAAACCGTTTTCGATATCGATATTTAAACTGTATATCGGTTACGTAACCGTTTGTGCAAAAAACTCTTCAGATCTGCTTAGAAAAAAAAAACATAGTACCAGCCAGACATAGATTTGAGTTTAGCTATTATAACATGGTTATGGTTTCTATGCGATTATTCGTAAAAAAACTGCGTCGCTACTGAGGAGAGTGAGGGACAGTCAAAACGGCATCCTGAAAACTGTAGCTGAGAGCTTCAGCTCTCCGATTATGCAGCAGTTTGTGCGGAGGTTTATTGTTACTAACACTAGGTAATAAGTTTTCTTTGTTACTAACACTAGGTAATAAGTTTTTTTTTTATATATGTTACTACAATAAGTTGTTTTTATGTTACTAACACCCTATGGATTTTTACGTCCGAAATAAAGACTTTCTATTCTATTCTATTATATAGGAGGGAGGCTCCAAATATATATCTATCTCTCTTTTTGGTATAACATTTTATGAGATAGATATATTTTTGAGTCCGTTAATCAAGACGTACAACAAACAAATATAAATGCCCCCGGTAAATCGATTACAATATCTATCAGTAATTGCCCTAATAAGAATGCAATCTTCAATATTAATTAAACGAATTTGTTGTTAAACTTTCTTTCATTTTTGAGAAAAGCATTATACAAGCCATCCTGGCCTTCCTGGCCTCGTATATAACCGGACCTCACCTGCGGTTCGGTCCGGTTAACTCATACTTGGCCAGGAAGTCTCACTTACTGGATTCTGCAGTAATGTACTATTACATTATGTAATACAATAACTTATCATTATTGTTTTAACAAATTAATGTCATTATTCCACTAACACACTGTCTAACACACAGTAATTAACATTTAACTTAGTTTGGTGAGTCTATCACTTAGTCGCCAATTGGCAAACCAATCACATGGTTGCTTAACTGGTAAACCAATCACATAGTTGCTAAACTGGCAAACAATCACATGGTTGCTAAACTGGCAAACCAATCACATGGTTGCTGAACTGGCAAACCAATCACTTGGTTGCTGAACTGGAAAACCAATCACATGGTTGCTAAACTACCAATTACATCTTATTTACCATACACCTAAATTAAAAATAAATAGTTCTACTTTTAATCAACACAATTTACCTAAACTTAAAATTGTAACTAACGCTTAACTTTCTTCGTATTAATATTATATTTCATTGAACTAAATAACAAATCTAAAAATGTAAACTAAAGGTTAACTAATAACTTCCTAACACTGATAAATTTCATCCAACTGTACATAATAAATCTAATTACCGCCAATATCATGATTTTCACTATCTGAGTCATTGTCATTCAAATTAAATGCAGCCACATGTTCCCAGGGCTGCATGCGGTCGGCAGCAATGGTCGTTTTACGTTTACGTCTACTATTAATCAACCGATACAATGTATTGATACAATTCTGTATCTATCATTGCCTAGGACTAATACGATGCGATACGGTCATGTATATTGAGGAAGAAGCTTCTTATTTTTACCGTCATTTTTAAAATTCGTATTGGTTGTTGCCCTTCAGGATAGATACGAGCAGGGCTTCTGCTTTTATCATATCGTTCCTTTTGTTACATCCAGGAGAGAACGGATAGAGAAAACCAGCAACTTATGGTACGTAAACTGAATGATCGCATTAATAGCTTACAGGACCAAGTACAAGCCCTTTAATGAGAATTAAATTGCTAGAAAAAAAATAAACTTAAGAACCCTTAAAAAAACAGGAAAGCGAGAGTTAAGTTTCAGCAAACAAGATAATTATTAAAAAAAGATTTATTTAATTAAAATACAATGTTTACTTTATGATTAGAACTACAAGACTAAAACAATTATTCTATAAACTAAACTTATTGCTAAATCAGTCAAACTGCAGTCGTGCAGTTTACGCAATGCTTCACGCCCGGATCCGGTGCATGATCAGCAGTGACGCACGCTAGGCGATTGCCTAACTCTTCCCTCCTCAAGATAGAAGCGCGTGCCGCAGCTTCCAGCAGTGTCCTCTGTGCCAGCTACCAGGATGAGTTAAAGTCCTAGTGTTGACCAACTTGGAGTTGCCATCATCGTCTGCCAATCAGTGGTTGTTTCTTCTATGCTTTCAGCCCGATCCATGAGTTCGTGAATGATGTCCAGAGATATTCTCTCTGATGATGGATATTCTCCTCCAGGATGTTTGTTTTGCTGGGAAGTGGTATGATTTCATCGGCTGTTACAGTATTGGTGCTTGTCTTCAGTGTTCGGTTGAATATTTCTATCTGGCAATCGCTTGTAATGCTTGCGATATGTATGCCTGTTATCCTTTTGTAGTCTGATTTCGTTCCGCAACGAGTTCTTAGGGATGGTTCGTCCTTTAAGATGATAAACCATTTGTTTTCTTGTAGTTTCTAGACCTTCCCTTGCTTCAGCTCCATTCTGGCTCGTGTGCAGTTTTTACTCGCGTGCTTTATAAAAGCTATTATGTAGTCTTCGGATTTTTCATGGGCTGGTTGTTCAATGATGAGCAGAGCTGGACATCTTGCGTGATCTTCTTTCAGTCTTCTTCGAGGTATGAGTACTCGTTGGTTCCCAGTGCAAGGTATTTGGATTTAGGGT
Organism: Orthosia incerta; assembly: GCA_948252205.1. Classification (NCBI taxonomy): domain Eukaryota; kingdom Metazoa; phylum Arthropoda; class Insecta; order Lepidoptera; family Noctuidae; genus Orthosia; species Orthosia incerta. The sequence continues at coordinate 19,995,631 of OX411767.1, forward strand.
TAATGGTGAGGTTTTGTTTGTCAGGTATAGAGTATAGATGGATAAGGTCATAAGGGTTTGTGTCAGTGGAAGGGATCTCTAGTATAAACGTCAACGTGTTGTCTGTACTATAAGCTTTTATGCTAATAGACTTCTCTATACTATGTTAATTATTTATGCTGATATTATCAACGGGTCTGAATTGATTAAGCTTTTGAATAGTTAACATTTCCTTAATAAGGCTATGGGGGGATTTTATACTAGGATGCATTACTTCTAACTGTTCAAAGGTCATGACGTCTTCTAAAATAACTAGCTTATCTCAAAGTATGTGCAAACTAAACTCTATTTGAACGTATAAATCTAAGAAGTGCAATCTGCCTAAAACTAAATTATTACTAAAAGTGGCAATTTTTTTTTGGTTTATGTCTAAGAGTTCAACCTGTTTACTGAATTCTTCAACTGCGTGTTTTGCTATAAATAATGTTTGTTTTTGAGATGAATCAATATTATGGACCGAATTGCGTAAGTTAGATATTTCATTTTCAAATTTAATAGCATCTTCATAATCTAATTTGCCTGTAATAGTTTTGACTATGGAACCTAAATCGTTAATTAAGCCACGTCTTAATCTATGTCGCGGTGCAATTAATACTATTTTCTTACCTATTAAATTAAAACTATTTTCTATTTGATCTTAATAAGCTTTATTTAACTCTTCATTATGTTCAGCAGCTTTAGTACTGGCATATAATGACATAAGGTTAAGAGTCGTTTCATGTATATAGGATACATTATATACACAAACCAAACTAAAGGTATCTACCTGCTTCAAGATCTGGCCCTGTTTTACACCTCCAGTGGAATAAAGGTCCATAAATTAATGTTGAGACGGTTTCGTAGGTGTTTCGGTTATAGCTAATGGGGGTCTCAAGGGTTTTTTTTTTTCAGTTATAAAGAACGTTGCCCCACACGAGGAATTTCATCCTGTATCGTGGGTGCGTTTCCAAACATATAAACTCACATACACAAACACCCAGAGCCGGAACAACTATCTGTAGGTCATACAAATAATTTTGATTTCTTTCTTATTTGGCTTTTAAACACAAGTCACACTGGTTAATGAATGTTTGGATTGGTAACAACATATTAGGCCAGTGATAGTTTCTATGCAGTTGCTTGTATGTCTCCTGGATACCTCGGTGCGATGATTTACCTTCCTAATATCGCTTAATAAGTTCTTGTTGTTCTGTTTTGTTTTCAACAAGTGTAACTTGGGACGTACATCTTATTAATTTAGGTCCTCTGTCATTACAAATAGTAGTGTAAACTCTTGAAAAAGCTAAATACAAGTTTTCATCATAAAAGTAACAGTGAAAAATACGGTGTGCTATTGTGTGTTCTTTTAGGAATTTTACTATTTCTGATTCGGTATTATTTACCGGGATGAAAACGTCCTTAATGACCATCCTAGAATTAGTTGATCTGGTTTTCGACTCAGTATGTAGAACCTGGAGTAGACCTAATATAAAATTGTTTAATTGTTTATCTATCGCGTCTGATAAGATAGGGATACCATTGTTTTCATTATCAGGTTGTGTATGGTTTGTAGAGACTAATTGGTCAGGGTCAACGGTTACGATACTCATTGAATCTGTCCCTTTGTCGGTTTGAGTGGGGTTGGTACTTCCTACTTCTATCTCGTTGTTATGTTGATCGGGGTTATTATTATCTAACTCTGCCTGTCTACGGGCATTATCAAATATCCTATTTATTAAATTATCATCCTCATTATCGTCGAAATTAACCGCCAAAGATTCTAAACTATTATGGAAGATTTTTGCCCTGGATAATGCATCTGCATGAGTGTTTTGTTTACCCTTTTCATAGACTACCTTATAGTCGTATTCTGCTAACTTTAACTTCCAACGGGTTCACTTGGAATTAGGGTCTTTTAAACTCATTAACCATGTCAGAGGTCTGCGGTCTGTATAAATTGTAAATTTTCGTATACAAATAGGGTCTAAAATATTTTATTGCACAAACTATACCTAACAGCTCTTTCTCTATAGTAGAGTAACGAGTCTCGGTGTCAGATAATGTTCTTGATGCATAGGCTACCGGTTTATCTGAACCAATATTGTCTTGGGACAAAACTGCACCTAGCGCGAAGTCGAATGCATCTGTTGTCAGGATGAAAGGTTTTTCAAAGTCAGGGTATTGAAGGATTGGGGCATTTGTTAGAATTTGTTTGCATTTATTTACTGCGTCTAAAAATTCGTCTGTATGTACGACTTTTGCGTTCTTTTTAAGACATGCTGTTAAAGGTTTTGTAAGTTTCGCAAAGTACTTTATAAACTTTCGGTAATAACCTACTAGTCCTAAGAAAGTCTTTATGTCGTTTTGTGTTTGGGGTAACGGGAAATTAAGGACTGCTTTTTTCCTAGGAAATTGACGTGTTTCTGTAAAAATTCAAACTTGTCTAACTGAACCTTGAGATTATGCATTTTGAATCGCTCAAATACTAATTTAAGTTTTTCGTTATGGTGTTGGAGTGACGTAGCTGCGATTATGACGTCATCCATGTAGGTAAATACGTTATCGATGCCTCTGAGTATATGGTCCATAAGGCGCTGAAAAGTACTCGGGGCGTTCTTTAACCCGAAGGGCATCCTTAAAAACTAGTAATGACCTCTTTCAGTAGTAAATGCTGTTTTCTTTACGTCTTTTGGGTGCATTTCCAGTTGGTGGTAGCCACTTGCTAAATCGAGGGTGGTAAAATATTGTGCGCGCCCTAGTCTATCAAGGATATCGTTTATATTCGGTAAGGGGTATTTGTCCTCTATAATTCTATCACTAAGACGTCTATAGTCTATAACAAGCCTCCATTTAACTTTTCCAGACGCATCTGGGTTTTTCGGGACGATGTGGACTGGGCATGACCAGGGTGAAATGCTTTCCCTAATGATTCCCTGATTAAATAAGTTATCTACTTGTTTTTGAATCTCAATACGCTGTTAGGGGGCCTGTCTGTAACTTCTTACAAAAATCGGGGTATCGTCACTTAATCTAAGTTCATGCTTATTAACTGTGTGAGTAAAGGATAAGGGTATTTTCTCGGAATAAAATATGTCACGTAATTGATGACAGATTTTGATAATTTCGCGTTCTAATTTTTCGTTCATATGGCTAGTACGAATTTTCTTTAAATTTTCGCAAAGCTCTTTGTCTATAGATGTCAATAGCATCAATTGTATTAAGTTCATGCAATTGATTATTCACTGCTAACTGTGGTGGTAGTGGCTCTAGAGCTAAGACACAACTTTTACTAACTGTTTGCTGCGTATCAGTTCAATTGATTACGGTTGTCTTGAAAAACCCGTTTTTTACTGTTACTATCGCGGCTGGTGACTTAAGTCCCTTAGACCAATAAAAGTCATCGCAAATATAGTTACCGTCCATAAAGTTGGTTTTTACTACAATAAACTTCTCGCAATTAGGTTCGATGTTAACTCTTTTCACCGGTATTTCTTTCTTTTCTTTCTTTTTTCTTTTTTTTTAAAAAAACGTTGCCCCACACTAGGAATTTCTTCCTGTATCGTGGGTGCGTTTACAAACATATAAACACACATACACAACACCCAGAGCCGGAACAACTATCTGTAGGTCATACAAATAGTTCTTCCGTGCGGGAATCGAACCCGCGACACGCAGCGCAGCAGTCAATCGCTCAACCACTGCGCCAACCGTGCTCCCAAAGTATTAAAAGTTCGTAACACCTTATTTTTGTAATCTATGCTACAACCTAACTTTTTCAATACGTCCATATCAATGAGACCTCTATATTTTGGGTCGAACTCGAACATCAAGAATTTATGATACGTATCAGTGTTAAACAGCGGTGGTAAACGTAAAATCACAACGTATTCGTGACGAGTAACAGCGTGTGCTGTTTTAACCTGGAATGGTTCATATTCTATACAATTTTCAAAAGTAGTACCGGCTATTACATCAGGTGATATTAGATCGTGAAGCTCAAGTTTCTAGTAAGAATTTACCTTGGAATTCCGGAAGCTCTATAAGGAAGGTGGTCTTTACCTTGGTGGTTGAGATCGATGGTATTAGTCAGCTGAGGTTCAATTGGTCCTCGTCCTGGAGAAAATCCTGGTGTAAATCCTGGTGATTTGATGCATCTTCAGGCATGTCCGACGTATACTCGTACGCTTGGTCTTTATGTTGCAAGTTATGACTACAGCACTCACCGTTATAGTAGGGGTCATAGCCGTCTGGGTAATACTGCTCTTGACTCTGTTGCGTGAAAAACATTTCTTCAGGAACAAAGTGTGGTTTTTCAGGTTGATTTACTGACCTCATAGTAACGTCAGACACCCTTTGATTTACCTGTTGACGTGGTACGTTCGGCGGCCATCTAAAATTGCCTGAGTTCCTGAATGTGCCTGAACCACTTATAGGCCTTACATTACCTGACGCGGGGCCGTTTTTCCGAGGAGGTACGTCTTGACCTCGCTGCTGCCTCGGGTCTGAGTTCCAGCTATTTCGGGGCGGGAAATGACTATGGGGTACCATTTGGTTACGCTTAGGTAATCCTTTCTGTTTGGGTTGTATGGCTAGTCAACTAAAGCTATTATTCATTCTATTAAATGCTAAACGCACCTCCTCTTGTCTCGCCGTTACTATAGCTGCTTCAAGAGTCAATGGTTTCGCTATCCGCACGCCAATAGACACATAAAACTCTTGATGGTTTACATATTGGTCTATTACCATGTTCTGATAATAAGGTTTATCAGTATGTTTACCTAGAACATTCAATGTTTCTAATATATCCCGCAAACGTTGACCAAATGACTCAGCGTCCTCATTTTTATTTCGACGCAAACGTGACAACTCTTGCATCACTTGGATATCGTTGCGCGGTTCACCTAATCTGCGCGTCAGCGCAATTTTAATAGCTTGCCAGGTGTATACTGTCCCTTCGGGGCTATTGCGCTAATTGCAGCACCACTTAACTTACTTTTAATTAAACTAATAAGAGCGGGGTTTTCCCTAACTGGTGGTTCTAGTAATAATATTACGCTTTCTACTTCCTTAATAAAGTAATTCAATGTTTTGGGGTTACCGTCATACTTCGGTAACAGCTCAAAACCAACTTAAAGGTTGCTAACTCCATGCTTGCCATGGCCATTGCTATCTAGTTATGAACCACCAAAAAAAAAAAATTTAATTGGGGCTTTTAGCTACCAGTCTGCTTGCTCCCTATGTAAGGAGATAGGGTGAAATGTTAAACGCTTTATTTGAGTCGCGATTTTAGTGAACAAATAAACACGTATGATTAAATAATATACCAGCTTACTAAACTAATTCGAAACGTTTTCCCAGCTGGTTATAATATGCCTATAGCGATTTAAGCTTAAACACAAACACACATATAACATTTAAACTATTACGACAGGAAATATAGCATGGAAACTGGGAAGACAACTTGCACTCACCCCAATCCCCTGCATCTCCAGCCGGGCCTTGTAGTTCAGCAAGACTCCCAATTCTCCGGATCTCCCGCAGGTTGCTCGCCGTCGTAGATACAATAATGTGATCGCGATGATAACGATAGAAATCGTTCACTCAGGCCAAAGAGTTCTATTTGAAACTGAGTGTCGCGATCCTACCGACTGCGCCAGTTAAGTTTCAGCGAACAAGATAATTATTAAAAAAAGATTTATTTAATTAAAATACAATGTTTACTTTATGATTAGAACTACAAGACTAAAATTAATATTACAATTATTCTATTATCTAAACTTATTGCTAAGTCAGTAAAACTGCAGTCGTGCAGTTTACGCAATGCTTCACGCGCGGATCCGGTGCATGATCAGCAGTGACGCACGCTAGGCGATTGCCTAACTCGAGACAACAATATTTTCCCAGCGTTGAATATTGCACAGACGAGGATGAACTAACTAAGAGACTGAGTGGATAAGGGCCAAGAGCAGGAAAAAGAGGAAGCTTAACACCTCCCTTTCTCCAAAACAACAACCCGGATCAAGTGCTCAACAACAAAAAAATGCGAAAGAGACTTCCGTCAAAAAATTGCCCCCACCACCGCCAATCATAATAGACGGAGTTGAGTTGAGACTACCAATCGTTTTACGACTCGCTAACTGAAACCATACCAGCCGAATCATGTACCGCTAAAATGATGAATGGGGATTGTGTGAAGGTGAACGCCAAAACAGAAGACTCTTGTAGAGTAATTTCCAGGCTTTTGACAGTAAAATAATACCATTGGAATTCGTACGAGAATAAGCAGGCTAGGCCAATTAGAGTTGTTCTGAATAAAGCACATTCCTCTTGCCAACCTGATCATATCAAAGACGGTCTACTGAAAGGAAGAACAGAAAATAGAAAACCGAAGGACTGAAAATAGAAAACGTAGACAGTAAAATTGAGCTGGAAGAGTAAAGAACCACTCTATATGTTCGTTTTATCATTCAATAATGACGAAGATGTCATCAAAATCTATGGCATAAAGTACATTTTAGGGTGTAAAATTGAAATACACCCACTCAAAAATCCTAAACTTATTCCCCAATGCAAGAGAGGCCAGGCATATGGGCATACTCATAAATACTGGAGAAAGGAGCCAAGGTGTGTAAAATGTACTGGCAAGCATCTTACAGCCAACTGTACTAAGTCTCCGCAAGAAAATCCAAAGGTGGCGTGGTGAGTGTCAGGTTGTATGCTGCCTCCATGCTCTCGTAACACGTGATCTTCTTGTCTTCGTCCGCATTGTTGATACTTGGTGCAGCAAAGGACTGTTTGTTTGGAGCATGTAATTAATGACTACTAGCAAAATTGGGCAACTACAAACAAACTGACCTGCACTGACCCTATGAGCTCCATATATGGTTGATGACTGCTTATCTTGTCAGATGTAAAAAATAAAAAATTACACACACATATTGTGACTACGTATCATTCATTTTATTTAATAATCGAATATTATTTAACTATCGCGCACATGTGCAAACCATTTTGAGACAAAAACATTCGGCTATAAGTACTGTGTGACATGTACCCCAATAAATTACGAAACAATCTATTCATTTTAAAATGGTGATGCAATATTAGACTTGTTAACAAAAACAAAGTGGGCGAAAGTACAAGCAGAGGGACTCGAGAACCGAGACTCACTACAAAAACTAAAGATCATGTTGTGTTAACAAGCTGAAAAAACTTACAAAGACAACACTTAGGTGACGAAGTCGAAAGGGTCTTGTAGCGTGGTGGTATGGGAACAGAAAAAGGTTGGTGAGAGAAAGGGCGGTCGGTTGTGGATGACACAGGCACTTGACTTATTTAGAATCACGTGTTTAAACGGAGAGATTCATAGGTGATAGCTATGGAATCAATAATCAAAAGTCGTGTCGTGGTAGTTATCGTGGTAACGAGTTTAATTATTAAGTTAGTTATAATGTATTCTAATTTCGTATTAAGATGGTGAGTGCGTGACAGTATGGATAAGTAAGTTTTAATTGTTTTATTACATAGGTGTAGGACCAATCACTAATGTACCTTATGTTTAACATGGCGTGACCTTGTATTTACTTCTTAATCCACACCTTGGCAGGTATTTGTCACTAGCATTTGGTCTAGGGAAGCGGTGAAGTTTTCTTTAACACTCTCATACCCTAATGCATCATTTATACACTAAACAATTACTCATTTGATTATGAACCTTTATTGAGCGCTAACCGACATTACATACTTGGAAGGCGGAACCGCTAACATTCACTTCTTTATAAATTAGGCTAGATATGGCCAATGTTGCACGTAGGACAACCAAATGTTAGTTGTTAAAATATACTGTTTCCTATAAGGTCTAGCTCAGAACACTTTGTGTAGGGCTTGCTGTCGCACATTTCGGGAGAGGGGTAGGCTTCACAAAGAACCCTAAACTAAATCGTCTAAGTACGTCCCTTATGAACAGCGTGGTGAAGATCGAGAGTGTGTCGACCAGGGTGGCGTGCCTTATACTCAGAAAATCCTCAAGATATTCGCTGAAGGTCATACAGGTCTACGCCCCAACCTCGGCACACCCCGACGACGAGGTAGAGAACATGTATGAAGATATCTCCAGAGCCATGCATGGTTTCAAAACTCACTTCACCGTTGTCATGGGGGACTTCAACGCGAAACTGGGCAAACGAGCCGAGGATGAGCTGCAAGTGGGGCAATTTGGAGTTGGACGACGGAACCACCGGGGTCACCTACTGGCCAGTTTTATGGAGGAGGAGGGCCTGTACATGATGAACTCCTTCTTCAGGAAGCATGAGCACAGGAAGTAAGTGGACCTGGCAAAGCCCCGATGGTGCAACTAAAAACGAGATCGACTTCATCATGTTAACCAAGAAGCAAATGTTCAATGATGTCTCTGTGATCAATTCGGTAAAAACCGGGAGCGATCACCGCATGGTAAGAGGCACATTGAACATTAATATTAAGCTTGAAAGGTCTCGAGTGATCAAGTCCACGCTCCGTCCAGCACAGATCCAGGTCCAAAACCCCGAGAGCTTTCAGCTCGAACTCCAGAATCGTTTCGAGTGCCTAGAGAGCTCCGTGGACGACTACGCCGACGGGTTCGTGGAAGCTGTCCATACGGTCGGGTCTAAGTTTTTCAAGACCCGTCGTACAGATAGAAAGAAAAAGCTCTCCCTGAAGCTTATGAAGGAGAGGCGTGAGATGATCCTGCAGTCTTCAGATGAGGCATGCAAATACCGGCAGCTCAATAGACAGATCTCTAAATCCTTGAAAAGAGACCTTCGCCGCTTTAATACCGAGCGTATTAAAGACGCGATTGAGCAAAATAAAGGCTCCAAGGTTTTTTCAAGGGATCTGGCTATTGGGCAGAGCTAGCTCACGAATCTGAAGACCGACGATGGCAGGATCGTATCCGCCAAACCGGAGCTTCTGAGGGAGATCGAGACATTCTATGGGCAGTTGCACACATAAATCAGCAAGCCCGTTGCGAGTCTAGCAAACGACCCAAGAGCTAGATTGACCCGACACTATACCGAAGATATTGCGGACGTGTGCCTGTACGAGATTAGGATGGCTCTGAAACAGCTTAAAAACAACAAGGCGCCGGGTGATGACGGAATCACGGCTGAACTTCTGAAGGTGGGTGTAAAACCGGTCGTTAAGGCCTTCAGAAGCTGTTTGATTCCGTCATACTCGAGGGCAAAACGCCACAGGCATGCTGCAGGGGTGTGGTGGTACTCTTCTTCAAGAAAGGCGACAATGCACGGCTGAAGAACTATAGGCCCATCTCACTTCTTAGCCATGTCTACAAGTTGTTTTCAAGAGGCATCACGAATCGTCTCGCGCGCAGGTTTGACGATTTCCAGCCTCCCGAACAAGCCGGATTCCGAAAAGGCTTTAGCACCGTAGACCACATACATACGCTGCGGCAGGTTATACAGAGGACCGAAGAGTATAACCTGCCTCTCTGTTTAGCGATTGTGGACTACGAGAAAGCCTTCGATTCGATCGAGACTTGGGCTGTACTGCAGTCTCTCCAACGGTGCCAGATCAACTACCGGTACATTGAAGTGTTGAAGTGTTTGTACAAGAACGCCACTATGTCAGTCCGTCTTCAGGATCAGATCAAAAACTTTACTAGCGTGCGAGAACGAATAAGTCAAAACTTAAAACCGTAACAATGCGGAAACGTACGAACTACGAACTAAACGCAAACTTCACAAACCATAGGAACCATATGCGCTAGGTACCTCTCTTTCTAAGTATTATTTCGCGTTCGTTGTCAGTTTGCTCATCTAAATAACATTTTAACTTATGCAAACTGCACTAAATGATATCGATATCTGAAAACCGTTTTCGATATCGATATTTAAACTGTATATCGGTTACGTAACCGTTTGTGCAAAAAACTCTTCAGATCTGCTTAGAAAAAAAAAACATAGTACCAGCCAGACATAGATTTGAGTTTAGCTATTATAACATGGTTATGGTTTCTATGCGATTATTCGTAAAAAAACTGCGTCGCTACTGAGGAGAGTGAGAGGCAGTCAAAACGGCATCCTGAAAACTGTAGCTGAGAGCTTCAGCTCTCCGATTATGCAGCAGTTTTTGCGGAGGTTTATTGTTACTAACACTAGGTAATAAGTTTTCTTTGTTACTTGTTAGTATTATTATAAGTTAATTAACATTTAACTTAGTTTGGTGAGTCTATCACTTAGTCGCAAATTGGCAAACCAATCACATGGTTGCTTAACTGGTAAACCAATCACATAGTTGCTAAACTGGCAAATAATCACATGGTTGCTAAACTGGCAAACAATCACATGGTTGCTAAACTGGCAAACCAATCACATAGTTGCTAAACTGGCAAACAATCACATGGTTGCTAAACTGGCAAACCAATCACATGGTTGCTGAACTAGCAAACCAATCACATGGTTGCTAAACTGGCAAACCAATCACATGGTTGTTTAACTGGCAAACCAATCACTTGGTTGCTGAACTGGCAAACCAATCACATGGTTGCTAAACTACCAATTACATCTTATTTACCATACACCTAAATTAAAAATAAATAGTTCTACTTTTAATTAACACAATTTACCTAAACTTAAAATTGTAACTAACGCTTAACTTTCTTCGTATTAATATTATATTTCATTGAACTAAATAACAAATCTAAAAATGTAAACTAAAGGTTAACTAATAACTTCCTAACACTGATAAGTTTTATCCAACTGTACATAATAAATCTGATTACCGTCAATATCATGATTTTCACTATCTGAGTCATTGTCATTCAAATTAAATGCAGCCACATGTTCCCAGGGCTGCATGCGGTCGGCAGCAATGGTCGTTTTACGTTTACGTCAACTATTAATCAACCGATACAATGTATTGATACAATTCTGTATCTATCATTGCCTAGGACTAATACGATGCGATACGGTCATGTATATTGAGGAAGAAGCTTCTTATTTTTACCGTCATTTTTAAAATTCGTATTGGTTGTTGCCCTTCAGGATAGATACGAGCAGGGCTTCTGCTTTTATCATATCGTTCCTTTTGTTACATCCAGGAGAGAACGGATAGAGAGAACCAGCAACTTATGGTACGTAAACTGAATGATCGCATTAATAGCTTACAGGACCAAGTACAAGCCCTTTAATGAGAATTAAATTGCTAGAAAAAAAAAAAACTTAAGAACCCTTAAAAAAACAGGAAAGCGAGAGTTAAGTTTCAGCAAACAAGATAATTATTAAAAAAAGATTTATTTAATTAAAATACAATGTTTACTTTATGATTAGAACTACAAGACTAAAATTAATATTACAATTATTCTATAAACTAAACTTATTGCTAAATCAGTCAAACTGCAGTCGTGCAGTTTACGCAATGCTTCACGCCCGGATCCGGTGCATGATCAGCAGTGACGCACGCTAGGCGATTGCCTAACTCTTTCCTCCTCAAGATAGAAGCGCGTGCCGCAGCTTCCAGCAGTGTCCTCTGTGCCAGCTCCTTGTACCGGTTGACTCGTGCGTCGTGTTCGCTGCCACAGCTTCCAGGTGATGCCAGCTACCAGGATGAGTTAAAGTCCTAGTGTTGACCAACTTGGAGTTGCCATCATCGTCTGCCAATCAGTGGTTGTTTCTTCTATGCTTACAGCCCGATCCATGAGTTCGTGAATGATGTCCAGAGATATTCTCTCTGATGATGGATATTCTCCTCCAGGATGTTTGTTTTGCTGGGAAGTGGTATGATTTCATCGGCTGTTACAGTATTGGTGCTTGTCTTCAGTGTTCGGTTGAATATTTCTATCTGGCAATCGCTTGTAATGCTTGCGATATGTATGCCTGTTATCCTTTTGTAGTCTGATTTCGTTCCGCAACGAGTTCTTAGGGATGGTTCGTCCTTTAAGATGATAAACCATTTGTTTTCTTGTAGTTTCTAGACCTTCCCTTGCTTCAGCTCCATTCTGGCTCGTGTGCAGTTTTTACTCGCGTGCTTTATAAAAGCTATTATGTAGTCTTCGGATTTTACCATGGGCTGGTTGTTCAATGATGTGCAGAGCTGGACATCTTGCGTGATCTTCTTGCAGTCTTCTTCGAGGTATGAGTACTCGTTGGTTCCCAGTGCAAGGTATTTGGATTTAGGGTTAATGGTGGTTTTGTTTGTCAGGTATAGAGTATAGATGGATAAGGTCATAAGGGTTTGTGTCAGTGGAAGGGATCTCTAGTATAAACGTCAACGTGTTGTCTGTACTATAAGCTTTTATGCTAATAGACTTCTCTATACTATGTTAATTATTTATGCTGATATTATCAACGGGTCTGAATTGATTAAGCTTTTGAATAGTTAACATTTCCTTAATAAGGCTATGGGGGGATTTTATACTAGGATGCATTACTTCTAACTGTTCAAAGGTCATGACGTCTTCTAAAATAACTAGCTTATCTAAAAGTATTTGCAAACTAAACTCTATTTGAACGTATAAATCTAAGAAGTGCAATCTGCCTAAAACTAAATTATTACTAAAAGTGGCAATTTTTTTTGGTTTATGTCTAAGAGTTCAACCTGTTTACTGAATTCTTCAACTGCGTGTTTTGCTATAAATAATGTTTGTTTTTGAGATGAATCAATACTATGGACCGAATTGCGTAAGTTAAATATTTCATTTTCAAATTTAATAGCATCTTCATAATCTAATTTTCCTGTAATAGTTTCGACTATGCAACCTAAATCGTTAATTAAGCCACGTCTTAATCTATGTCGCGGTGCAATTAATACTATTTTCTTACCTATAAAATTAAAACTATTTTCTATTTGATCTTTATAAGCTTTATTTAACTCTTCATTATGTTCAGCAGCTTTAGTACTGGCATATAATGACATAAGGTTAAGAGTCGTTTCATGTATATAGGATACATTATATACACAAACCAAACTGAAGGTATCTACCTGCTTCAAGATTTGGCCCTGTTTTACACCTCCAGTGAAATAAAGGTCCATAAATTAATGTTGAGACGGTTTCGTAGGTGTTTCGGTTATAGCTAATGGGGGTCTCAAGGGATTTTTTTTTTCAGTTATAAAGAACGTTGCCCCACACGAGGAATTTCATCCTGTATCGTGGGTGCGTTTCCAAACATATAAACTCACATACACAAACACCCAGAGCCGGAACAACTATCTGTAGGTCATACAAATAATTTTGATTTCTTTCTTATTTGGCTTTTTAACACAAGTCACACTGGTTAATGAATGTTTGGATTGGTAACAACATATTAGGCCAGTGATAGTTTCTATGCAGTTGCTTGTATGTCTCCTGGATACCTCGGTGCGATGATTTACCTTCCTAATATCGCTTAATAAGTTCTTGTTGTTCTGTTTTGTTTTCAACAAGTGTAACTTGGGACGTACATCTTATTAATTTAGGTCCTCTGTCATTAAAAATAGTAGTGTAAACTCTTGAAAAAGCTAAATAAAAGTTTTCATCATAAAAGTAACAGTGAAAAATACGGTGTGCTATTGTGTGAATTTTACTATTTCTGATTCGGTATTATTTACCGGGATGAAAACGTCCTTAATGACCATCCTAGAATTAGTTGATCTGGGTTTCGACTCAGTATGTAGAACCTGGAGTAGACCTAATATAAAATTGTTTAATTGTTTATCTATCGCGTCTGATAAGATAGGGATACCATTGTTTTCATTATCAGGTTTTTTTTTTTTTTTTTTTTAAATTGAAGACGGCGCCTACCACTCCGCGCACGCAAGGCGGAGTTTGCGAACTAGGGAGATTCCACGGACATAGTCCGAGACCTTGGGACTCATCTTTATTCGAGATCAATTTGTACATTATTTTTATTCTCTATTACATTTTTACTCTGTCACATGACGAGTTCTTAAGTTATTTATATTTCTTATCAGGGTTTATACTAACTTATTGTATAGCATGTTTTTAACGATATCTTGATTCTATTTTGTCTATAGATTATATATCGTTCTGTACGCTTCCCATTATATATTAACATATAAAATTTCGAGCTTTTATGTTATTTATTTATTTTTGTTTACTGTTTTCTGTGCAACATTGGAGCAGTATTCAATAAATGTATTGCTATACTTTTTATCAGATATAAGCCTATTAAGATTCCCTGGTTTAATGTCGATTCCTATCTTCTGTTCGATTTTATACCTTTCTAGGCCATGTACCGGGCAGTCAGTAAGTATGTGGATCGCTGTCTCGTCTTCGTCAGGGTCACATGCGCATGATGGGCTTTCCTTACACCCGAATCTGTTCAGGTATTCTGAAAACCCACCATGCCCTGTCATAACTTGTGTGATTAGCCCTGTTGGTCTTATTTTTCTGACGATTTTATACGCATCAACAGCGTCCGGGAGGAAAAGTTTTGTTGTTGAGGCTGTGTCACCCATTCTGTACTTCCGGTTCCATTCGACAAGCGAATCCTTCCGGATTTGTCGCTTGACGAATGACACCGGACACTGGTCGTAATCCGGCCTCTTTTTGAGATGTAATGCTGCTTCTTTAGCCAAGTGGTCCGCTCTCTCATTTCCCTCCAGTCCCACGTGCGCCTTGATCCAAAACAAAGCAACATGCTTGTTTTGGATGCTGCACTTTCGCAGGTTCTCCCTGGTTTCGACTGCGAGGGGATGAGAAGAGCGGTGGTTTGTGACCGTTTCCAGTGACGATCGTGAGTCACTGAAAATGCCGAAAGACCCTTCTTTGTGCTTTTGTATCTCCCGCGTGGCTTTACATATGGCCAGCAGTTCGGCCTGGTAGACCGTGCAGTGGGACGACAGCTTCATTTTCTGGCATTTGGTTTCGGCGCCATTGCTCCAGAGAGACAATGCCGCCCCCACCTTTCCATCGATTTTGCTGCCATCCGTGTATATCTGCACTGCTTGTGTGCAGTGGTGTACGAGTTGTTCTTGGTCTGCCAGGCATATGAACTGCAGACTCATATGTTCCGCCGGGTGGGGTGTCGAGGCAATTGCGGTGCGTCGCTCGACGTCCCTATCTCCTAGCGCCAACTGGGGCAACCCCTTCATTATCAGGTTGTGTATGGTTTGTAGAGACTAATTGGTCAGGGTCAACGGTTACGATACTCATTGAATCTGTCCCTTTGTCGGTTTGAGTGGGGTTGGTACTTCCTACTTCTATCTCGTTGTTATGTTGATCGGGGTTATTATTATCTAACTCTGCCTGTCTACGGGCATTATCAAATATCCTATTTATTAAATTATCATCCTCATTATCGGCGAAATTAACCGCAAAAGATTCTAAACTATTATGGAAGATTTTTGCCCTGGATAATGCATCTGCATGAGTGTTTTGTTTACCCTTTTTATAGACTACCTTATAGTCGTATTCTGCTAACTTTAACTTCCAACGGGTTCACTTGGAATTAGGGTCTTTTAAACTCATTAACCATGTCAGAGGTCAGCGGTCTGTATAAATTGTAAATTTTCGTATACAAATAGGGTCTAAAATATTTTATTGCACAAACTATACCTAACAGCTCTTTCTCTATAGTAGAGTAACGAGTCTCGGTGTCAGATAATGTTCTTGATGCATAGGCTACCGGTTTATCTGAACCAACATTGTCTTGGGACAAAACTGCACCTAGCGCGAAGTCGAATGCTGTTGTCAGGATGGTTTTTCAAAGTCAGGGTATTGAAGGATTGGGGCATTTGTTAGGATTTGTTTGCATTTATTTACTGCGTCTAAAAATTCGTCTGTATGTACGACTTTTGCGTTCTTTTTAAGACATGCTGTTAAAGGTTTTGTAAGTTTCGCAAAGTACTTTATAAACTTTAATAGGTAATAACCTACTAGTCCTAAGAAAGTCTTTATGTCCTTTTGTGTTTGGGGTAACGGGAAATTAAGGACTGCTTTTTTCCTAGGAAATTG
Organism: Orthosia incerta; assembly: GCA_948252205.1. NCBI lineage: Eukaryota > Metazoa > Arthropoda > Insecta > Lepidoptera > Noctuidae > Orthosia > Orthosia incerta. Next base: position 20,011,598 of record OX411767.1, read on the forward strand.
ACGTGTTTCTGTAAAAATTCAAACTTGTCTAACTGAACCTTGAGATTATGCATTTTGAATCGCTCAAATACTAATTTAAGTTTTTCGTTATGGTGTTGGAGTGACGTAGCTGCGATTATGACGTCATCCATGTAGGTAAATACGTTATCGATGCCTCTGAGTATATGGTCCATAAGGCGCTGAAAAGTACTCGGGGCGTTCTTTAACCCGAAGGGCATCCTTAAAAACTAGTAATGACCTCTTTCAGTAGTAAATGCTGTTTTCTTTACGTCTTTTGGGTGCATTTCCAGTTGGTGGTAGCCACTTGCTAAATCGAGGGTGGTAAAATATTGTGCGCGCCCTAGTCTATCAAGGATATCGTTTATATTCGGTAAGGGGTATTTGTCCTCTATAATTCTGTCATTAAGACGTCTATAGTCTATAACAAGCCTCCATTTAACTTTTCCAGACGCATCTGGGTTTTTCGGGACGATGTGGACTGGGCATGACCAGGGTGAAATGCTTTTCCTAATGATTCCCTGATTAAATAAGTTATCTACTTGTTTTTGAATCTCAATACGCTGTTTGGGGGCCTGTCTGTAACTTCTTACAAAAATCGGGGTATCGTCACTTAATCTAAGTTCATGCTTATTAACTGTGTGAGTAAAGGATAAGGGTATTTTCTCGGAATAAAATATGTCACGTAATTGATGACAGATTTTGATAATTTCGCGTTCTAATTCTTCGTTCATATGGCTGGTACGAATTTTCTTTAAATTTTCGCAAAGCTCTTTGTCTATAGATGTCAATAGCATCAATTGTGTTAAGTTCATGCAATTGATTATTCACTGCTAACTGTGGTGGTAGTGGCTCTAGAGCTAAGACACAACTTTTACTAACTGTTTGCTGCGTATCAGTTCAATTGATTACGGTTGTCTTGAAAAACCCGTTTTTTACTGTTACTATCGCGGCTGGTGACTTAAGTCCCTTAGACCAATAAAAGTCATCGCAAATATAGTTACCGTCCATAAAGTTGGTTTTTACTACAATAAACTTCTCGCAATTAGGTTCGATGTTAACTCTTTTCACCGGTATTTCTTTCTTTTCTTTCTTTTTTCTTTTTTTTTAAAAAAACGTTGCCCCACACTAGGAATTTCTTCCTGTATCGTGGGTGCGTTTACAAACATATAAACACACATACACAACACCCAGAGCCGGAACAACTATCTGTAGGTCATACAAATAGTTCTTCCGTGCGGGAATCGAACCCGCGACACGCAGCGCAGCAGTCAATCGCTCAACCACTGCGCCAACCGTGCTCCCAAAGTATTAAAAGTTCGTAACACCTTATTTTTGTAATCTATGCTACAACCTAACTTTTTCAATACGTCCATATCAATGAGACCTCTATATTTTGGGTCGAACTCGAACATCAAGAATTTATGATACGTATCAGTGTTAAACAGCGGTGGTAAACGTAAAATCACAACGTATTCGTGACGAGTAACAGCGTGTGCTGTTTTAACCTGGAATGGTTCATATTCTATACAATTTTCAAAAGTAGTACCGGCTATTACATCAGGTGATATTAGATCGTGAAGCTCAAGTTTCTAGTAAGAATTTACCTTGGAATTCCGGAAGCTCTATAAGGAAGGTGGTCTTTACCTTGGTGGTTGAGATCGATGGTATTAGTCAGCTGAGGTTCAATTGGTCCTCGTCCTGGAGAAAACCCTGGTGTAAATCCTGGTGATTTGATGTATCTTCAGGCATGTCCGACGTATACTCGTAAGCTTGGTCTTTATGTTGCAAGTTATGACTACAGCACTCACCGTTATAGTAGGGGTCATAGCCGTCTGGGTAATACTGCTCTTGACTCTGTTGCGTGAAAAACATTTCTTCAGGAACAAAGTGTGGTTTTTCAGGTTGATTTACTGACCTCATAGTAACGTCAGACACCCTTTGATTTACCTGTTGACGTGGTACGTTCGGCTGCCATCTAAAATTGCCTGAGTTCCTGAATGTGCCTGAACCACTTATAGACCTTACATTACCTGACGCGGGGCCGTTTTTCCGAGGAGGTACGTCTTGACCTCGCTGCTGCCTCGGGTCTGAGTTCCAGCTATTTCGGGGCGGGAAATGACTATGGGGTACCATTTGGTTACGCTTAGGTAATCCTTTCTGTTTGGGTTGTATGGCTAGTCAACTAAAGCTATTATTCATTCTATTAAATGCTAAACGCACCTCCTCTTGTCTCGCCGTTACTATAGCTGCTTCAAGAGTCAATGGTTTCGCTATCCGCACGCCAATAGACACATAAAACTCTAGATGGTTTACATATTGTTCTATTACCATGTTCTGATAATAAGGTTTATCAGTATGTTTACCTAGAACATTCAATGTTTCTAATATATCCCGCAAACGTTGACCAAATGACTCAGCGTGCTCATTTTTATTTCGACGCAAACGTGACAACTCTTGCATCACTTGGATATCGTTGCGCGGTTCACCTAATCTGCGCGTCAGCGCAATTTTAATAGCTTGCCAGGTGTATACTGTCCCTTCGGAGCTATTGCGCTAATTGCAGCACCACTTAACTTACTTTTAATTAAACTAATAAGAGCGGGGTTTTCCCTAACTGGTGGTTCTAGTAATAATATTACGCTTTCTACTTCCTTAATAAAGTAATTCAATGTTTTGGGGTTACCGTCATACTTCGGTAACAGCTCAAAACCAACTTAAAGGTTGCTAACTCCATGCTTGCCATGGCCATTGCTATCTAGTTATGAACCACTAAAAAAAATAATTTTAATTGGGGCTTTTAGCTACCAGTCTGCTTGCTCCCTATGTAAGGAGATAGGGTGAAATGTTAAACGTTTTATTTGAGTCGCGATTTTAGTGAACAAATAAACACGTATGATTAAATAATATACCAGCTTACTAAACTAATTCGAAACGTTTTCCCAGCTGGTTATAATATGCCTATAGCGATTTAAGCTTAAACACAAACACACATATAACATTTAAACTATTACGACAGGAAATATAGCATGGAAACTGGGAAGACAACTTGCACTCACCCCAATCCCCTGCATCTCCAGCCGGGCCTTGTAGTTCAGCAAGACTCCCAATTCTCCGGATCTCCCGCAGGTTGCTCGCCGTCGTAGATACAATAATGTGATCGCGATGATAACGATAGAATTTGAAAACTCAGGCCAAAGAGTTCTATTTGAAACTGAGTGTCGCGATCCTACCGACTGCGCCAGTTAAGTTTCAGCGAACAAGATAATTATTAAAAAAAGATTTATTTAATTAAAATACAATGTTTACTTTATGATTAGAACTACAAGACTAAAATTAATATTACAATTATTCTATTATCTAAACTTATTGCTAAATCAGTAAAACTGCAGTCGTGCAGTTTACGCAATGCTTCACGCGCGGATCCGGTGCATGATCAGCAGTGACGCACGCTAGGCGATTGCCTAACTCGAGACAACAATATTTTCCCAGCGTTGAATATTGCACAGACGAGGATGAACTAACTAAGAGACTGAGTGGATAAGGGCCAAGAGCAGGAAAAAGAGGAAGCTTAACACCTCCCTTTCTCCAAAACAACAACCCGGATCAAGTGCTCAACAACAAAAAAATGCGAAAGAGACTTCCGTCAAAAAAGTGTCCCCACCACCGCCAATCATAATAGACGGAGTTGAGTTGAGACTACCAATCGTTCCACGACTCGCTAACTGAAACCATACCAGCCGAATCATGTACCGCTAAAATGATGAATGGGGATTGTGTGAAGGTGAACGCCAAAACAGAAGACTCTTGTAGAGTAATTTCCAGGCTTTTGACAGTAAAATAATACCATTGGAATTCGTACGAGAATAAGCAGGCTAGGCCAATAAGAGTTGTTGTGAATAAAGCACATTCCTCTTGCCAACCTGATCATATCAAAGACGGTCTACTGAAAGGAAGAACAGAAAATAGAAAACCGAAGGACTGAAAATAGAAAACGTAGACAGTAAAATTGAGCTGGAAGAGTAAAGAACCACTCTATATGTTCGTTTTATCATTCAATAATGACGAAGATGTCATCAAAATCTATGGCATAAAGTACATTTTAGGGTGTAAAATTGAAATACACCCACTCAAAAATCCTAAACTTATTCCCCAATGCAAGAGATGCCAGGCATATGGGCATACTCATAAATACTGGAGAAAAGAGCCAAGGTGTGTAAAATGTACTGGCAAGCATCTTACAGCCAACTGTACTAAGTCTCCGCAAGAAAATCCAAAGGTGGCGTGGTGAGTGTCAGGTTGTATGCTGCCTCCATGCTCTCGTAACACGTGATCTTCTTGTCTTCGTCCGCATTGTTGATACTTGGTGCAGCAAAGGACTGTTTGTTTGGAGCATTTAATTAATGACTACTAGCAAAATTGGGCAACTACAAACAAACTGACCTGCACTGACCCTATGAGCTCTATCGATGGTCGATGACTGCTTATCTTGTCAGATGTTGAAAAAATGTTAAATTACACACACACATTTAGTTTTAGTGAATTGACGCAATGCCTATGCTTTAGAAACGTACATAGGTACACGTTTTTAAAACAAAGTATTCTGAAACACAATCAATATCACGTATAAGAAATCATTTTAATCATAATAGTAGGCTGAATTTGGGGTTTCTGGATCAGATGAGATCCAGAAACACCCAATTTCAACCATCATTCATTACATTCGAATAGTACACCCAATTTCAGCCATCATTCAATGCATTCAAATAGTACACTAAATTATAACCATCATTCATTACATTCAAATAATATGCCCCAATTTCAAACATTATTCATTACATTCAAATGAATGCATATTTATTATAATAGTAAGGCATTGTGAATATGGAATGCGCTCATATGTTGCCCACCCACTGCCTTTTATAGCGTAGTGGCTATTTGTGCTAAACTGTTCTATTAGTAAGTATTTTATATTTTATGAGGTAGAAATAAAATGAACTCTTTTTAGTATTATTTTATTTTAAATATAACATTTTAATAACGACGTTTTACATATTTTGGATAACAAACAGTATTTAATTTTATTAAATCTATGCTTTGAGGTTGATTTCATCCTGAATTCTGGCTATTATTTCTCTCGTACTGGAATAGATATCATCAAATAATATGGATTTTACGACATGTTGAACACACACATCAGCTTCACAATTACACATCGGCTGTTCGGACTTTGGGAAACTGTCAGTATCATAAATCTCAATCTTGATTATATTTGTTCCGCGACTGACAGCTTTCTTTATATATTGAAAAATCGTTTGATCTGTTTTTGGTCTCTTACGAGCAAGACCCAACGTTTTCTTTCCAGGTGTTTGTTGAACTGCTGGTTGATTCATAGGTACAACATTGAAAAGGTCTTCTGAGTCCTGGAAAAAAGAATTAAATAGGTACAACTGCTATAAAAAGTCTCACATCTGAATAAAATATTATGGTTGAAACAAAGCGTTATGTTGAAATATTTATTGGTGTACCAGATAACATAACATCACACGTTGTTACCCTGAAGGATTGTGCAGAGGTGTGTGTCAATATTTTATTTGTTGGATAAAATATATTATACATGTTTGATAAAGTCTAAGTTTGAGCAAAACAAACAGAATAATGACATATCGCTTAAAATCTTGATCTTAATTTATAGAAGACGAGTACCTTCTATCGGAGGCGTTCTTGGATGATAAGCAAAACGATATTTATAAACTAATTGAATTATCAAATTATCGACGACTGTACCTGGCAACGTACAACACGCGCACACTTCGGACCGACGAGAAGATCACCGAACTCGAAGAGGAATTGAGCTGGTTGCGATGGAGTATTATAGGGTTATCTGAAGTCCGAAGGACTCGATAATCCTCAAATCCAGTAACCTGCTCTATTTCCGAAAGGGTAACCGGCAGTCCCAGGGTGGTGTCGGGTTTATCGTCCAAAAGTCCCTTGTGAACAGCGTGCTGAAGATCGAGAGTGTGTCGACCAGGGTGGCGTGCCTTATACTCAGAATATCCTCAAGATATTCGCTGAAGGTCATACAGGTCTACGCCCCAACCTCGGCACACCCCGACGACGAGGTAGAGACCATGTATGAAGATATCTCCAGAGCCATGCATGGTTTCAAAACTCACTTCACCGTTTTCATGGGGGACTTCAACGCGAAACTGGGCAAACGAGCCGAGGATGAGCTGCAAGTGGGGCAATTTGGAGTTGGACGACGGAACCACCGGGGTCACCTACTGGCCAGTTTTATGGAGGAGGAGGGCCTGTACATGATGAACTCCTTCTTCAGGAAGCATGAGCACAGGAAGTAAGTGGACCTGGCAAAGCCCCGATGGTGCAACTAAAAACGAGATCGACTTCATCATGTTAACCAAGAAGCAAATGTTCAATGATGTCTCTGTGATCAATTCGGTAAAAACCGGGAGCGATCACCGCATGGTAAGAGGCACATTGAACATTAATATTAAGCTTGAAAGATCTCGAGTGATCAAGTCCACGCTCCGTCCAGCACAGATCCAGGTCCAAAACCCCGAGAGCTTTCAGCTCGAACTCCAGAATCGTTTCGAGTGCCTAGAGAGCTCCGTGGACGACTACGCCGACGGGTTCGTGGAAACTGTCCATACGGTCGGGTCTAAGTTTTTCAAGACCCGTCGTACAGATAGAAAGAAAAAGCTCTCTGATCATACCCTGAAGCTTATGAAGGAGAGGCGTGAGATGATCCTGCAGTCTTCAGATGAGGCGTGCAAATACCGGCAGCTCAATAGACAGATCTCTAAATCCTTGAAAAGAGACCTTCGCCGCTTTAATACCGAGCGTATTAAAGACGCGATTGAGCAAAATAAAGGCTCCAAGGTTTTTTCAAGGGATCTGGCTATTGGGCAGAGCCAGCTCATGAATCTGAAGACCGACGATGGCAGGATCGTATCCGCTAAACCGGAGCTTCTGAGGGAGATCGAGACATTCTATGGGCAGTTGCACACATCAATCAGCAAGCCCGTTGCGAGTCTATCAAATGACCCAAGAGCTAGATTGACCCGACACTATACCGAAGATATTCCGGACGTCAGCCTGTACGAGATTAGGATGGCTCTGAAACAGCTTAAAAACAACAAGGCGCCGGGTGATGACGGAATCACGGCTGAACTTCTGAAGGCGGGTGGAAAACCGGTCGTTAAGGCCTTCAGAAGGTGTTTGATTCCGTCATACTCGAGGGCAAAACGCCACAGGCATGCTGCAGGGGTGTGGTGGTACTCTTCTTCAAGAAAGGCGACAATGCACGGCTGAAGAACTGTAGGCCCATCTCACTTCTTAGCCATGTCTACAAGTTGTTTTCAAGAGTTATCACGAATCGTCTCGCGCGCAGGTTTGACGATTTCCAGCCTCCCGAACAAGCCGGATTCCGAAAAGGCTTTAGCACCGTAGACCACATACATACGCTGCGGCAGGTTATACAGAAGACCGAAGAGTATAACCTGCCTCTCTGTTTAGCGTTTGTGGACTACGAGAAAGCCTTCGATTTGATCGAGACTTGGGCTGTACCGGTACATTGAAGTGTTGAAGTGTTTGTACAAGAACGCCACTATGTCAGTCCGTCTTCAGGATCAGATCAAAAACTTTACTAGCGTGCGAGAACGAATAAGTCAAAACTTAAAACCGTAACAATGCGGAAACGTACGAACTACGAACTAAACGCAAACTTTACAAACCATAGGAACCATATGCGCTAGGTACCTCTCTTTCTAAGTATTATTTCGCGTTCGTTGTCAGTTTGCTCATCTAAATAACATTTTAACTTATGCAAACTGTACTAAATGATATCGATATCTGAAAACCGTTTTCGATATCGATATTTAAACTGTATATCGGTTACGTAACCGTTTGTGCAAAAAACTCTTCAGATCTGCTTAGAAAAAAAAAACATAGTACCAGCCAGACATAGATTTGAGTTTAGCTATTATAACATGGTTATGGTTTCTATGCGATTATTCGTAAAAAAACTGCGTCGCTACTGAGGAGAGTGAGGGACAGTCAAAACGGCATCCTGAAAACTGTAGCTGAGAGCTTCAGCTCTCCGATTATGCAGCAGTTTGTGCGGAGGTTTATTGTTACTAACACTAGGTAATAAGTTTTCTTTGTTACTAACACTAGGTAATAAGTTTTTTTTTTATATATGTTACTACAATAAGTTGTTTTTATGTTACTAACACCCTATGGATTTTTACGTCCGAAATAAAGACTTTCTATTCTATTCTATTATATAGGAGGGAGGCTCCAAATATATATCTATCTCTCTTTTTGGTATAACATTTTATGAGATAGATATATTTTTGAGTCCGTTAATCAAGACGTACAACAAACAAATATAAATGCCCCCGGTAAATCGATTACAATATCTATCAGTAATTGCCCTAATAAGAATGCAATCTTCAATATTAATTAAACGAATTTGTTGTTAAACTTTCTTTCATTTTTGAGAAAAGCATTATACAAGCCATCCTGGCCTTCCTGGCCTCGTATATAACCGGACCTCACCTGCGGTTCGGTCCGGTTAACTCATACTTGGCCAGGAAGTCTCACTTACTGGATTCTGCAGTAATGTACTATTACATTATGTAATACAATAACTTATCATTATTGTTTTAACAAATTAATGTCATTATTCCACTAACACACTGTCTAACACACAGTAATTAACATTTAACTTAGTTTGGTGAGTCTATCACTTAGTCGCCAATTGGCAAACCAATCACATGGTTGCTTAACTGGTAAACCAATCACATAGTTGCTAAACTGGCAAACAATCACATGGTTGCTAAACTGGCAAACCAATCACATGGTTGCTGAACTGGCAAACCAATCACTTGGTTGCTGAACTGGAAAACCAATCACATGGTTGCTAAACTACCAATTACATCTTATTTACCATACACCTAAATTAAAAATAAATAGTTCTACTTTTAATCAACACAATTTACCTAAACTTAAAATTGTAACTAACGCTTAACTTTCTTCGTATTAATATTTTTAGCGACCAGGATGGAAGAACAAATAAAAATAACAATTTGAACAAACTAAAACGAATTTATTTCAGGATAGACTTAATTTTAACAATAGTTCAAGTAATCATTAAAATTCGAGCAATCACAAACGACCGTTTATATTCAAAACGAGTACCAATAACACAAAAACCCGAATAGCACAATATGGAACGAACTTACTGCAAAGTAGCGAAGGTAGCGATAACCTTACCGTGCGACGACTCAGGATAAAAAGGGGCGATACTCGCTCGAGCGCACGCTTTTATATTAATCGGTAGGTACCACCACTACCAACAATAAGTTCTGCTTATACGGCCTCTCCTGATCTTGCACCGTCCTCGGCTGCACCATGTACTTCTTCGGAAGCACTGCCAGGTACAGCGAGAGCTTGATCGCCGCTTTCGTCAGACTTTGTCCCGTCCGTTGTCGAAGCACCAGTAGAACCAGCAGATGCACCTGAAGGCTCACCCACATCGTCCAGAGTCGTCATCCAGCAGAGGCATAGACGGGTCAGCCACGCCACACGCTGTGATCCGGCTGCAAGCACCGTCTCATCAGATTCCGCATGCTCACCTGGATACAAAATTACATTAAGAAGACAATTCAACAAGACTAAATGAACACATTTCACCATTCACAACTTTCTCTACGTCATCTTTCAATTAATTCACATATCATCTATCAAAAGATTCACACAGCAACCTCACATTCATCTCTTAAAAATTCAAACCCGACTGAGCCCTTTATTTTGAAGGTCTCCGTTGTCCTCGGGGCAGCTCCTTGCACCTCGTGCCGACTGTCCTTGACGACCAGTCTTAGTTATCTGAAACAATGCTTGACGCAGACCGTATTCATACGTGCAAGCCTGTCCAACATGCAGGCCATGGTCCATACATGACAAAAGGACAACTTTGATCAAGTGCAGCGATAAACGCCAAGCGACGAACGCCCGAGTGACTAGTACCACAGCGACTAGCACTTACACTTAAGCAAATGCCTGACACGCAGACCATATTCATACGTGCAAGCCTGTCCAACATGCAGGCCATGTCCATACATGACAAAAGGACAAAAGGATCAAGTGTAGCGACAAACGCCAAGCGACGAACGCCCGAGTGACTAGTACCACAGCGACTAGCACTTACACTCGCACACAGGCACCAACCAGGTGCAACAGTGCACGGCACCAACCAGGTGCAACAGTGCACAAGCTCCGATCAGGTGCAACAGCGCACAGGCACCGACCAGGTGCAACAGCGCACAGGCACCGACCAGGTGCAACAGCGCACAGGCACCGACCAGGTGCAACAGCGCACAGGCACCGACCAGGTGCAACAGCGCACAGGCACCGACCAGGTGCAACAGCGCACAGGCACCGACCATGTGCGGCAGTGCACAGGCACCGACCAGGTGCGGCAGTGCACAGGCACCGACCAGGTGCGGCAGTGCACAGGCACCGACCAGGTGCGGCAGTGCACAGGCACCGACCAGGTGCGGCAGTGCACAGGCACCGACCAGGTGCGGCAGTGCACAGGCACCGACCAGGTGCGGCAGCGCACAGGCACCAACCAGGTGCGGCAGTGCACAGGCACCAACCAGGTGCGGCAGTGCACAGGCACCAACCAGGTGCGGCAGTGCACAGGCACCGACCAGGTGCAACAGCGCACACGCACCGACCAGGTGCAACAGCGCACACGCACCGACCAGATGCTGGATCGCAGTGCACAGGCACCGACCAGGTGCAACAGTGCACGGCACCGACCAGGTGCGGCAGCGCACAGGCACCGATCAGGTGCAACAGCGCACGGCATCGACCAGGCGTAACAGTGCACGGCACCGACCAGGCGCAACAGTGCACGGCACCAACCAGGTGCGGCAGCAGTTCACACGCAGCACATCTCTTCAATGCGTAGTGAAGGAGCCATACGGGCGGGCCCCGCAAGCTAGAACTTGCCCGTCGACTGGGCTCGTTTTCTGCAAAAACTTAGATCAAGGTTAAAATTACGAGGAGGCTTACCGCCGCCCCGAAGCTCTTTGTCGACTCATCTCATAGATAGAGGATCAAGTAACACTTTTTCTTTATTACAGCTCGGTCTTACCTGACCACGACTAATATTACTATGTGAGGTGTATTTATTATTGTCAGGTTCAAACACACAACACAACAAACACAACATTCACAGCGTTAACTTTTAGTACCTTATCCGATACATGAGTCAAGTACTGTCCATGTTTTGTGCGAATAAACGTGACACCATCGCGATTTAGTACGGCAGTCCCCATGATAATGGGTTTATTCATACACGACGCGGGTACTATGACAAAATCTATTTCAAGCGCGATATTACTAACTCTTAGACTCAAACTGATGTATTCGCGAGCAACAAACTCTTTATCACTTAACAGTTTCAAAGAACACTTTATTTGTTTACGCGAACTGGAAAAGTAATTTACTACCGCAGATTCAAATTAAAAATTTGAATCTTTATTAGCCCTACCTTCTTACAGAAAGAATCAATCTGTCTAGCATTATTACTTCTACCGTCTTTATCATTGATATTACGCCTCTTGGTGCACTTCTCTTTATAATGCTCTGTTTGGCCGCAATTAAAACATTTGTTTTCAGAATTACTAGGGCCGTTAGAATTATGCCTTTTATGCCCGAGTTTTCTGGGTTACGATTATCAGACTTACGAATAGGCTTTACACAATTAGCTAAGAAGGAAACTAGGCATTCTGACGTTAGGTCAGCATTGATAGCGGCTGCACGTACCTTTACATCACTGATACCGTGAACCACTATTTGAACCATAAGTTCTTCGCTTAACACCATTACGTGAGCGACTGCGATGTGATCGTAAAAGAGTTATGTCATTAAGTGAACGCGAGTGAGTCCTGTCACGACGCGAATGCGAACAATTTCTACTATGGCGTGACCGTGATTGAGTTTTACCGTGAGGTGATCGCGAACCATGCTTATGTTTCGCGATTCACTGCAACGGCTACGCCTACCCTCAGAGCGAAGCGGCGTTCTAACTAACTCTTCAAGTGGCATTTTTATTTGAAATCAACGGTTGTTTGTGTAGGTAACAAGGCTAATAATTATGAGCAAATGAGCTGAATCCAACTTCTGATTTTAGCGACCAGGATGGAAGAACAAATAAAAATAACAATTTGAACAAACTAAAACGAATTTATTTCAGGATAGACTTAATTTTAACAATAGTTCAAGTAATCATTAAAATTCGAGCAATCACAAACGACCGTTTATATTCAAAACGAGTACCAATAACACAAAAACCCGAATAGCACAATATGGAACGAACTTACTGCAAAGTAGCGAAGGTAGCGATAACCTTACCGTGCGACGACTCAGGATAAAAAGGGGCGATACTCGCTCGAGCGCACGCTTTTATATTAATCGGTAGGTACCACCACTACCAACAATAAGTTCTGCTTATAATATTATATTTCATTGAACTAAATAACAAATCTAAAAATGTAAACTAAAGGTTAACTAATAACTTCCTAACACTGATAAATTTCATCCAACTGTACATAATAAATCTAATTACCGCCAATATCATGATTTTCACTATCTGAGTCATTGTCATTCAAATTAAATGCAGCCACATGTTCCCAGGGCTGCATGCGGTCGGCAGCAATGGTCGTTTTACGTTTACGTCTACTATTAATCAACCGATACAATGTATTGATACAATTCTGTATCTATCATTGCCTAGGACTAATACGATGCGATACGGTCATGTATATTGAGGAAGAAGCTTCTTATTTTTACCGTCATTTTTAAAATTCGTATTGGTTGTTGCCCTTCAGGATAGATACGAGCAGGGCTTCTGCTTTTATCATATCGTTCCTTTTGTTACATCCAGGAGAGAACGGATAGAGAAAACCAGCAACTTATGGTACGTAAACTGAATGATCGCATTAATAGCTTACAGGACCAAGTACAAGCCCTTTAATGAGAATTAAATTGCTAGAAAAAAAATAAACTTAAGAACCCTTAAAAAAACAGGAAAGCGAGAGTTAAGTTTCAGCAAACAAGATAATTATTAAAAAAAGATTTATTTAATTAAAATACAATGTTTACTTTATGATTAGAACTACAAGACTAAAACAATTATTCTATAAACTAAACTTATTGCTAAATCAGTCAAACTGCAGTCGTGCAGTTTACGCAATGCTTCACGCCCGGATCCGGTGCATGATCAGCAGTGACGCACGCTAGGCGATTGCCTAACTCTTCCCTCCTCAAGATAGAAGCGCGTGCCGCAGCTTCCAGCAGTGTCCTCTGTGCCAGCTACCAGGATGAGTTAAAGTCCTAGTGTTGACCAACTTGGAGTTGCCATCATCGTCTGCCAATCAGTGGTTGTTTCTTCTATGCTTTCAGCCCGATCCATGAGTTCGTGAATGATGTCCAGAGATATTCTCTCTGATGATGGATATTCTCCTCCAGGATGTTTGTTTTGCTGGGAAGTGGTATGATTTCATCGGCTGTTACAGTATTGGTGCTTGTCTTCAGTGTTCGGTTGAATATTTCTATCTGGCAATCGCTTGTAATGCTTGCGATATGTATGCCTGTTATCCTTTTGTAGTCTGATTTCGTTCCGCAACGAGTTCTTAGGGATGGTTCGTCCTTTAAGATGATAAACCATTTGTTTTCTTGTAGTTTCTAGACCTTCCCTTGCTTCAGCTCCATTCTGGCTCGTGTGCAGTTTTTACTCGCGTGCTTTATAAAAGCTATTATGTAGTCTTCGGATTTTTCATGGGCTGGTTGTTCAATGATGAGCAGAGCTGGACATCTTGCGTGATCTTCTTTCAGTCTTCTTCGAGGTATGAGTACTCGTTGGTTCCCAGTGCAAGGTATTTGGATTTAGGGTTAATGGTGAGGTTTTGTTTGTCAGGTATAGAGTATAGATGGATAAGGTCATAAGGGTTTGTGTCAGTGGAAGGGATCTCTAGTATAAACGTCAACGTGTTGTCTGTACTATAAGCTTTTATGCTAATAGACTTCTCTATACTATGTTAATTATTTATGCTGATATTATCAACGGGTCTGAATTGATTAAGCTTTTGAATAGTTAACATTTCCTTAATAAGGCTATGGGGGGATTTTATACTAGGATGCATTACTTCTAACTGTTCAAAGGTCATGACGTCTTCTAAAATAACTAGCTTATCTCAAAGTATGTGCAAACTAAACTCTATTTGAACGTATAAATCTAAGAAGTGCAATCTGCCTAAAACTAAATTATTACTAAAAGTGGCAATTTTTTTTTGGTTTATGTCTAAGAGTTCAACCTGTTTACTGAATTCTTCAACTGCGTGTTTTGCTATAAATAATGTTTGTTTTTGAGATGAATCAATATTATGGACCGAATTGCGTAAGTTAGATATTTCATTTTCAAATTTAATAGCATCTTCATAATCTAATTTGCCTGTAATAGTTTTGACTATGGAACCTAAATCGTTAATTAAGCCACGTCTTAATCTATGTCGCGGTGCAATTAATACTATTTTCTTACCTATTAAATTAAAACTATTTTCTATTTGATCTTAATAAGCTTTATTTAACTCTTCATTATGTTCAGCAGCTTTAGTACTGGCATATAATGACATAAGGTTAAGAGTCGTTTCATGTATATAGGATACATTATATACACAAACCAAACTAAAGGTATCTACCTGCTTCAAGATCTGGCCCTGTTTTACACCTCCAGTGGAATAAAGGTCCATAAATTAATGTTGAGACGGTTTCGTAGGTGTTTCGGTTATAGCTAATGGGGGTCTCAAGGGTTTTTTTTTTTCAGTTATAAAGAACGTTGCCCCACACGAGGAATTTCATCCTGTATCGTGGGTGCGTTTCCAAACATATAAACTCACATACACAAACACCCAGAGCCGGAACAACTATCTGTAGGTCATACAAATAATTTTGATTTCTTTCTTATTTGGCTTTTAAACACAAGTCACACTGGTTAATGAATGTTTGGATTGGTAACAACATATTAGGCCAGTGATAGTTTCTATGCAGTTGCTTGTATGTCTCCTGGATACCTCGGTGCGATGATTTACCTTCCTAATATCGCTTAATAAGTTCTTGTTGTTCTGTTTTGTTTTCAACAAGTGTAACTTGGGACGTACATCTTATTAATTTAGGTCCTCTGTCATTACAAATAGTAGTGTAAACTCTTGAAAAAGCTAAATACAAGTTTTCATCATAAAAGTAACAGTGAAAAATACGGTGTGCTATTGTGTGTTCTTTTAGGAATTTTACTATTTCTGATTCGGTATTATTTACCGGGATGAAAACGTCCTTAATGACCATCCTAGAATTAGTTGATCTGGTTTTCGACTCAGTATGTAGAACCTGGAGTAGACCTAATATAAAATTGTTTAATTGTTTATCTATCGCGTCTGATAAGATAGGGATACCATTGTTTTCATTATCAGGTTGTGTATGGTTTGTAGAGACTAATTGGTCAGGGTCAACGGTTACGATACTCATTGAATCTGTCCCTTTGTCGGTTTGAGTGGGGTTGGTACTTCCTACTTCTATCTCGTTGTTATGTTGATCGGGGTTATTATTATCTAACTCTGCCTGTCTACGGGCATTATCAAATATCCTATTTATTAAATTATCATCCTCATTATCGTCGAAATTAACCGCCAAAGATTCTAAACTATTATGGAAGATTTTTGCCCTGGATAATGCATCTGCATGAGTGTTTTGTTTACCCTTTTCATAGACTACCTTATAGTCGTATTCTGCTAACTTTAACTTCCAACGGGTTCACTTGGAATTAGGGTCTTTTAAACTCATTAACCATGTCAGAGGTCTGCGGTCTGTATAAATTGTAAATTTTCGTATACAAATAGGGTCTAAAATATTTTATTGCACAAACTATACCTAACAGCTCTTTCTCTATAGTAGAGTAACGAGTCTCGGTGTCAGATAATGTTCTTGATGCATAGGCTACCGGTTTATCTGAACCAATATTGTCTTGGGACAAAACTGCACCTAGCGCGAAGTCGAATGCATCTGTTGTCAGGATGAAAGGTTTTTCAAAGTCAGGGTATTGAAGGATTGGGGCATTTGTTAGAATTTGTTTGCATTTATTTACTGCGTCTAAAAATTCGTCTGTATGTACGACTTTTGCGTTCTTTTTAAGACATGCTGTTAAAGGTTTTGTAAGTTTCGCAAAGTACTTTATAAACTTTCGGTAATAACCTACTAGTCCTAAGAAAGTCTTTATGTCGTTTTGTGTTTGGGGTAACGGGAAATTAAGGACTGCTTTTTTCCTAGGAAATTGACGTGTTTCTGTAAAAATTCAAACTTGTCTAACTGAACCTTGAGATTATGCATTTTGAATCGCTCAAATACTAATTTAAGTTTTTCGTTATGGTGTTGGAGTGACGTAGCTGCGATTATGACGTCATCCATGTAGGTAAATACGTTATCGATGCCTCTGAGTATATGGTCCATAAGGCGCTGAAAAGTACTCGGGGCGTTCTTTAACCCGAAGGGCATCCTTAAAAACTAGTAATGACCTCTTTCAGTAGTAAATGCTGTTTTCTTTACGTCTTTTGGGTGCATTTCCAGTTGGTGGTAGCCACTTGCTAAATCGAGGGTGGTAAAATATTGTGCGCGCCCTAGTCTATCAAGGATATCGTTTATATTCGGTAAGGGGTATTTGTCCTCTATAATTCTATCACTAAGACGTCTATAGTCTATAACAAGCCTCCATTTAACTTTTCCAGACGCATCTGGGTTTTTCGGGACGATGTGGACTGGGCATGACCAGGGTGAAATGCTTTCCCTAATGATTCCCTGATTAAATAAGTTATCTACTTGTTTTTGAATCTCAATACGCTGTTAGGGGGCCTGTCTGTAACTTCTTACAAAAATCGGGGTATCGTCACTTAATCTAAGTTCATGCTTATTAACTGTGTGAGTAAAGGATAAGGGTATTTTCTCGGAATAAAATATGTCACGTAATTGATGACAGATTTTGATAATTTCGCGTTCTAATTTTTCGTTCATATGGCTAGTACGAATTTTCTTTAAATTTTCGCAAAGCTCTTTGTCTATAGATGTCAATAGCATCAATTGTATTAAGTTCATGCAATTGATTATTCACTGCTAACTGTGGTGGTAGTGGCTCTAGAGCTAAGACACAACTTTTACTAACTGTTTGCTGCGTATCAGTTCAATTGATTACGGTTGTCTTGAAAAACCCGTTTTTTACTGTTACTATCGCGGCTGGTGACTTAAGTCCCTTAGACCAATAAAAGTCATCGCAAATATAGTTACCGTCCATAAAGTTGGTTTTTACTACAATAAACTTCTCGCAATTAGGTTCGATGTTAACTCTTTTCACCGGTATTTCTTTCTTTTCTTTCTTTTTTCTTTTTTTTTAAAAAAACGTTGCCCCACACTAGGAATTTCTTCCTGTATCGTGGGTGCGTTTACAAACATATAAACACACATACACAACACCCAGAGCCGGAACAACTATCTGTAGGTCATACAAATAGTTCTTCCGTGCGGGAATCGAACCCGCGACACGCAGCGCAGCAGTCAATCGCTCAACCACTGCGCCAACCGTGCTCCCAAAGTATTAAAAGTTCGTAACACCTTATTTTTGTAATCTATGCTACAACCTAACTTTTTCAATACGTCCATATCAATGAGACCTCTATATTTTGGGTCGAACTCGAACATCAAGAATTTATGATACGTATCAGTGTTAAACAGCGGTGGTAAACGTAAAATCACAACGTATTCGTGACGAGTAACAGCGTGTGCTGTTTTAACCTGGAATGGTTCATATTCTATACAATTTTCAAAAGTAGTACCGGCTATTACATCAGGTGATATTAGATCGTGAAGCTCAAGTTTCTAGTAAGAATTTACCTTGGAATTCCGGAAGCTCTATAAGGAAGGTGGTCTTTACCTTGGTGGTTGAGATCGATGGTATTAGTCAGCTGAGGTTCAATTGGTCCTCGTCCTGGAGAAAATCCTGGTGTAAATCCTGGTGATTTGATGCATCTTCAGGCATGTCCGACGTATACTCGTACGCTTGGTCTTTATGTTGCAAGTTATGACTACAGCACTCACCGTTATAGTAGGGGTCATAGCCGTCTGGGTAATACTGCTCTTGACTCTGTTGCGTGAAAAACATTTCTTCAGGAACAAAGTGTGGTTTTTCAGGTTGATTTACTGACCTCATAGTAACGTCAGACACCCTTTGATTTACCTGTTGACGTGGTACGTTCGGCGGCCATCTAAAATTGCCTGAGTTCCTGAATGTGCCTGAACCACTTATAGGCCTTACATTACCTGACGCGGGGCCGTTTTTCCGAGGAGGTACGTCTTGACCTCGCTGCTGCCTCGGGTCTGAGTTCCAGCTATTTCGGGGCGGGAAATGACTATGGGGTACCATTTGGTTACGCTTAGGTAATCCTTTCTGTTTGGGTTGTATGGCTAGTCAACTAAAGCTATTATTCATTCTATTAAATGCTAAACGCACCTCCTCTTGTCTCGCCGTTACTATAGCTGCTTCAAGAGTCAATGGTTTCGCTATCCGCACGCCAATAGACACATAAAACTCTTGATGGTTTACATATTGGTCTATTACCATGTTCTGATAATAAGGTTTATCAGTATGTTTACCTAGAACATTCAATGTTTCTAATATATCCCGCAAACGTTGACCAAATGACTCAGCGTCCTCATTTTTATTTCGACGCAAACGTGACAACTCTTGCATCACTTGGATATCGTTGCGCGGTTCACCTAATCTGCGCGTCAGCGCAATTTTAATAGCTTGCCAGGTGTATACTGTCCCTTCGGGGCTATTGCGCTAATTGCAGCACCACTTAACTTACTTTTAATTAAACTAATAAGAGCGGGGTTTTCCCTAACTGGTGGTTCTAGTAATAATATTACGCTTTCTACTTCCTTAATAAAGTAATTCAATGTTTTGGGGTTACCGTCATACTTCGGTAACAGCTCAAAACCAACTTAAAGGTTGCTAACTCCATGCTTGCCATGGCCATTGCTATCTAGTTATGAACCACCAAAAAAAAAAAATTTAATTGGGGCTTTTAGCTACCAGTCTGCTTGCTCCCTATGTAAGGAGATAGGGTGAAATGTTAAACGCTTTATTTGAGTCGCGATTTTAGTGAACAAATAAACACGTATGATTAAATAATATACCAGCTTACTAAACTAATTCGAAACGTTTTCCCAGCTGGTTATAATATGCCTATAGCGATTTAAGCTTAAACACAAACACACATATAACATTTAAACTATTACGACAGGAAATATAGCATGGAAACTGGGAAGACAACTTGCACTCACCCCAATCCCCTGCATCTCCAGCCGGGCCTTGTAGTTCAGCAAGACTCCCAATTCTCCGGATCTCCCGCAGGTTGCTCGCCGTCGTAGATACAATAATGTGATCGCGATGATAACGATAGAAATCGTTCACTCAGGCCAAAGAGTTCTATTTGAAACTGAGTGTCGCGATCCTACCGACTGCGCCAGTTAAGTTTCAGCGAACAAGATAATTATTAAAAAAAGATTTATTTAATTAAAATACAATGTTTACTTTATGATTAGAACTACAAGACTAAAATTAATATTACAATTATTCTATTATCTAAACTTATTGCTAAGTCAGTAAAACTGCAGTCGTGCAGTTTACGCAATGCTTCACGCGCGGATCCGGTGCATGATCAGCAGTGACGCACGCTAGGCGATTGCCTAACTCGAGACAACAATATTTTCCCAGCGTTGAATATTGCACAGACGAGGATGAACTAACTAAGAGACTGAGTGGATAAGGGCCAAGAGCAGGAAAAAGAGGAAGCTTAACACCTCCCTTTCTCCAAAACAACAACCCGGATCAAGTGCTCAACAACAAAAAAATGCGAAAGAGACTTCCGTCAAAAAAGTGTCCCCACCACCGCCAATCATAATAGACGGAGTTGAGTTGAGACTACCAATCGTTCCACGACTCGCTAACTGAAACCATACCAGCCGAATCATGTACCGCTAAAATGATGAATGGGGATTGTGTGAAGGTGAACGCCAAAACAGAAGACTCTTGTAGAGTAATTTCCAGGCTTTTGACAGTAAAATAATACCATTGGAATTCGTACGAGAATAAGCAGGCTAGGCCAATTAGAGTTGTTGTGAATAAAGCACATTCCTCTTGCCAACCTGATCATATCAAAGACGGTCTACTGAAAGGAAGAACAGAAAATAGAAAACCGAAGGACTGAAAATAGAAAACGTAGACAGTAAAATTGAGCTGGAAGAGTAAAGAACCACTCTATATGTTCGTTTTATCATTCAATAATGACGAAGATGTCATCAAAATCTATGGCATAAAGTACATTTTAGGGTGTAAAATTGAAATACACCCACTCAAAAATCCTAAACTTATTCCCCAATGCAAGAGATGCCAGGCATATGGGCATACTCATAAATACTGGAGAAAAGAGCCAAGGTGTGTAAAATGTACTGGCAAGCATCTTACAGCCAACTGTACTAAGTCTCCGCAAGAAAATCCAAAGGTGGCGTGGTGAGTGTCAGGTTGTATGCTGCCTCCATGCTCTCGTAACACGTGATCTTCTTGTCTTCGTCCGCATTGTTGATACTTGGTGCAGCAAAGGACTGTTTGTTTGGAGCATTTAATTAATGACTACTAGCAAAATTGGGCAACTACAAACAAACTGACCTGCACTGACCCTATGAGCTCTATCGATGGTCGATGACTGCTTATCTTGTCAGATGTTGAAAAAATGTTAAATTACACACACACATTTAGTTTTAGTGAATTGACGCAATGCCTATGCTTTAGAAACGTACATAGGTACACGTTTTTAAAACAAAGTATTCTGAAACACAATCAATATCACGTATAAGAAATCATTTTAATCATAATAGTAGGCTGAATTTGGGGTTTCTGGATCAGATGAGATCCAGAAACACCCAATTTCAACCATCATTCATTACATTCGAATAGTACACCCAATTTCAGCCATCATTCAATGCATTCAAATAGTACACTAAATTATAACCATCATTCATTACATTCAAATAATATGCCCCAATTTCAAACATTATTCATTACATTCAAATGAATGCATATTTATTATAATAGTAAGGCATTGTGAATATGGAATGCGCTCATATGTTGCCCACCCACTGCCTTTTATAGCGTAGTGGCTATTTGTGCTAAACTGTTCTATTAGTAAGTATTTTATATTTTATGAGGTAGAAATAAAATGAACTCTTTTTAGTATTATTTTATTTTAAATATAACATTTTAATAACGACGTTTTACATATTTTGGATAACAAACAGTATTTAATTTTATTAAATCTATGCTTTGAGGTTGATTTCATCCTGAATTCTGGCTATTATTTCTCTCGTACTGGAATAGATATCATCAAATAATATGGATTTTACGACATGTTGAACACACACATCAGCTTCACAATTACACATCGGCTGTTCGGACTTTGGGAAACTGTCAGTATCATAAATCTCAATCTTGATTATATTTGTTCCGCGACTGACAGCTTTCTTTATATATTGAAAAATCGTTTGATCTGTTTTTGGTCTCTTACGAGCAAGACCCAACGTTTTCTTTCCAGGTGTTTGTTGAACTGCTGGTTGATTCATAGGTACAACATTGAAAAGGTCTTCTGAGTCCTGGAAAAAAGAATTAAATAGGTACAACTGCTATAAAAAGTCTCACATCTGAATAAAATATTATGGTTGAAACAAAGCGTTATGTTGAAATATTTATTGGTGTACCAGATAACATAACATCACACGTTGTTACCCTGAAGGATTGTGCAGAGGTGTGTGTCAATATTTTATTTGTTGGATAAAATATATTATACATGTTTGATAAAGTCTAAGTTTGAGCAAAACAAACAGAATAATGACATATCGCTTAAAATCTTGATCTTAATTTATAGAAGACGAGTACCTTCTATCGGAGGCGTTCTTGGATGATAAGCAAAACGATATTTATAAACTAATTGAATTATCAAATTATCGACGACTGTACCTGGCAACGTACAACACGCGCACACTTCGGACCGACGAGAAGATCACCGAACTCGAAGAGGAATTGAGCTGGTTGCGATGGAGTATTATAGGGTTATCTGAAGTCCGAAGGACTCGATAATCCTCAAATCCAGTAACCTGCTCTATTTCCGAAAGGGTAACCGGCAGTCCCAGGGTGGTGTCGGGTTTATCGTCCAAAAGTCCCTTGTGAACAGCGTGCTGAAGATCGAGAGTGTGTCGACCAGGGTGGCGTGCCTTATACTCAGAATATCCTCAAGATATTCGCTGAAGGTCATACAGGTCTACGCCCCAACCTCGGCACACCCCGACGACGAGGTAGAGACCATGTATGAAGATATCTCCAGAGCCATGCATGGTTTCAAAACTCACTTCACCGTTTTCATGGGGGACTTCAACGCGAAACTGGGCAAACGAGCCGAGGATGAGCTGCAAGTGGGGCAATTTGGAGTTGGACGACGGAACCACCGGGGTCACCTACTGGCCAGTTTTATGGAGGAGGAGGGCCTGTACATGATGAACTCCTTCTTCAGGAAGCATGAGCACAGGAAGTAAGTGGACCTGGCAAAGCCCCGATGGTGCAACTAAAAACGAGATCGACTTCATCATGTTAACCAAGAAGCAAATGTTCAATGATGTCTCTGTGATCAATTCGGTAAAAACCGGGAGCGATCACCGCATGGTAAGAGGCACATTGAACATTAATATTAAGCTTGAAAGATCTCGAGTGATCAAGTCCACGCTCCGTCCAGCACAGATCCAGGTCCAAAACCCCGAGAGCTTTCAGCTCGAACTCCAGAATCGTTTCGAGTGCCTAGAGAGCTCCGTGGACGACTACGCCGACGGGTTCGTGGAAACTGTCCATACGGTCGGGTCTAAGTTTTTCAAGACCCGTCGTACAGATAGAAAGAAAAAGCTCTCTGATCATACCCTGAAGCTTATGAAGGAGAGGCGTGAGATGATCCTGCAGTCTTCAGATGAGGCGTGCAAATACCGGCAGCTCAATAGACAGATCTCTAAATCCTTGAAAAGAGACCTTCGCCGCTTTAATACCGAGCGTATTAAAGACGCGATTGAGCAAAATAAAGGCTCCAAGGTTTTTTCAAGGGATCTGGCTATTGGGCAGAGCCAGCTCATGAATCTGAAGACCGACGATGGCAGGATCGTATCCGCTAAACCGGAGCTTCTGAGGGAGATCGAGACATTCTATGGGCAGTTGCACACATCAATCAGCAAGCCCGTTGCGAGTCTATCAAATGACCCAAGAGCTAGATTGACCCGACACTATACCGAAGATATTCCGGACGTCAGCCTGTACGAGATTAGGATGGCTCTGAAACAGCTTAAAAACAACAAGGCGCCGGGTGATGACGGAATCACGGCTGAACTTCTGAAGGCGGGTGGAAAACCGGTCGTTAAGGCCTTCAGAAGGTGTTTGATTCCGTCATACTCGAGGGCAAAACGCCACAGGCATGCTGCAGGGGTGTGGTGGTACTCTTCTTCAAGAAAGGCGACAATGCACGGCTGAAGAACTGTAGGCCCATCTCACTTCTTAGCCATGTCTACAAGTTGTTTTCAAGAGTTATCACGAATCGTCTCGCGCGCAGGTTTGACGATTTCCAGCCTCCCGAACAAGCCGGATTCCGAAAAGGCTTTAGCACCGTAGACCACATACATACGCTGCGGCAGGTTATACAGAAGACCGAAGAGTATAACCTGCCTCTCTGTTTAGCGTTTGTGGACTACGAGAAAGCCTTCGATTTGATCGAGACTTGGGCTGTACCGGTACATTGAAGTGTTGAAGTGTTTGTACAAGAACGCCACTATGTCAGTCCGTCTTCAGGATCAGATCAAAAACTTTACTAGCGTGCGAGAACGAATAAGTCAAAACTTAAAACCGTAACAATGCGGAAACGTACGAACTACGAACTAAACGCAAACTTTACAAACCATAGGAACCATATGCGCTAGGTACCTCTCTTTCTAAGTATTATTTCGCGTTCGTTGTCAGTTTGCTCATCTAAATAACATTTTAACTTATGCAAACTGTACTAAATGATATCGATATCTGAAAACCGTTTTCGATATCGATATTTAAACTGTATATCGGTTACGTAACCGTTTGTGCAAAAAACTCTTCAGATCTGCTTAGAAAAAAAAAACATAGTACCAGCCAGACATAGATTTGAGTTTAGCTATTATAACATGGTTATGGTTTCTATGCGATTATTCGTAAAAAAACTGCGTCGCTACTGAGGAGAGTGAGGGACAGTCAAAACGGCATCCTGAAAACTGTAGCTGAGAGCTTCAGCTCTCCGATTATGCAGCAGTTTGTGCGGAGGTTTATTGTTACTAACACTAGGTAATAAGTTTTCTTTGTTACTAACACTAGGTAATAAGTTTTTTTTTTATATATGTTACTACAATAAGTTGTTTTTATGTTACTAACACCCTATGGATTTTTACGTCCGAAATAAAGACTTTCTATTCTATTCTATTATATAGGAGGGAGGCTCCAAATATATATCTATCTCTCTTTTTGGTATAACATTTTATGAGATAGACATATTTTTGAGTCCGTTAATCAAGACGTACAACAAACAAATATAAATGCCCCCGGTAAATCGATTACAATATCTATCAGTAATTGCCCTAATAAGAATGCAATCTTCAATATTAATTAAACGAATTTGTTGTTAAACTTTCTTTCATTTTTGAGAAAAGCATTATACAAGCCATCCTGGCCTTCCTGGCCTCGTATATAACCGGACCTCACCTGCGGTTCGGTCCGGTTAACTCATACTTGGCCAGGAAGTCTCACTTACTGGATTCTGCAGTAATGTACTATTACATTATGTAATACAATAACTTATCATTATTGTTTTAACAAATTAATGTCATTATTCCACTAACACACTGTCTAACACACAGTAATTAACATTTAACTTAGTTTGGTGAGTCTATCACTTAGTCGCCAATTGGCAAACCAATCACATGGTTGCTTAACTGGTAAACCAATCACATAGTTGCTAAACTGGCAAACAATCACATGGTTGCTAAACTGGCAAACCAATCACATGGTTGCTGAACTGGCAAACCAATCACTTGGTTGCTGAACTGGAAAACCAATCACATGGTTGCTAAACTACCAATTACATCTTATTTACTATACACCTAAATTAAAAATAAATAGTTCTACTTTTAATCAACACAATTTACCTAAACTTAAAATTGTAACTAACGCTTAACTTTCTTCGTATTAATATTATATTTCATTGAACTAAATAACAAATCTAAAAATGTAAACTAAAGGTTAACTAATAACTTCCTAACACTGATAAATTTTATCCAACTGTACATAATAAATCTAATTACCGCCAATATCATGATTTTCACTATCTGAGTCATTGTCATTCAAATTAAATGCAGCCACATGTTCCCAGGGCTGCATGCGGTCGGCAGCAATGGTCGTTTTACGTTTACGTCTACTATTAATCAACCGATACAATGTATTGATACAATTCTGTATCTATCATTGCCTAGGACTAATACGATGCGATACGGTCATGTATATTGAGGAAGAAGCTTCTTATTTTTACCGTCATTTTTAAAATTCGTATTGGTTGTTGCCCTTCAGGATAGATACGAGCAGGGCTTCTGCTTTTATCATATCGTTCCTTTTGTTACATCCAGGAGAGAACGGATAGAGAAAACCAGCAACTTATGGTACGTAAACTGAATGATCGCATTAATAGCTTACAGGACCAAGTACAAGCCCTTTAATGAGAATTAAATTGCTAGAAAAAAAAAAACTTAAGAACCCTTAAAAAAACAGGAAAGCGAGAGTTAAGTTTCAGCAAACAAGATAATTATTAAAAAAAGATTTATTTAATTAAAATACAATGTTTACTTTATGATTAGAACTACAAGACTAAAATTAATATTACAATTATTCTATAAACTAAACTTATTGCTAAATCAGTCAAACTGCAGTCGTGCAGTTTACGCAATGCTTCACGCCCGGATCCGGTGCATGATCAGCAGTGACGCACGCTAGGCGATTGCCTAACTCTTCCCTCCTCAAGATAGAAGCGCGTGCCGCAGCTTCCAGCAGTGTCCTCTGTGCCAGCTACCAGGATGAGTTAAAGTCCTAGTGTTGACCAACTTGGAGTTGCCATCATCGTCTGCCAATCAGTGGTTGTTTCTTCTATGCTTTCAGCCCGATCCATGAGTTCGTGAATGATGTCCAGAGATATTCTCTCTGATGATGGATATTCTCCTCCAGGATGTTTGTTTTGCTGGGAAGTGGTATGATTTCATCGGCTGTTACAGTATTGGTGCTTGTCTTCAGTGTTCGGTTGAATATTTCTATCTGGCAATCGCTTGTAATGCTTGCGATATGTATGCCTGTTATCCTTTTGTAGTCTGATTTCGTTCCGCAACGAGTTCTTAGGGATGGTTCGTCCTTTAAGATGATAAACCATTTGTTTTCTTGTAGTTTCTAGACCTTCCCTTGCTTCAGCTCCATTCTGGCTCGTGTGCAGTTTTTACTCGCGTGCTTTATAAAAGCTATTATGTAGTCTTCGGATTTTTCATGGGCTGGTTGTTCAATGATGAGCAGAGCTGGACATCTTGCGTGATCTTCTTTCAGTCTTCTTCGAGGTATGAGTACTCGTTGGTTCCCAGTGCAAGGTATTTGGATTTAGGGTTAATGGTGAGGTTTTGTTTGTCAGGTATAGAGTATAGATGGATAAGGTCATAAGGGTTTGTGTCAGTGGAAGGGATCTCTAGTATAAACGTCAACGTGTTGTCTGTACTATAAGCTTTTATGCTAATAGACTTCTCTATACTATGTTAATTATTTATGCTGATATTATCAACGGGTCTGAATTGATTAAGCTTTTGAATAGTTAACATTTCCTTAATAAGGCTATGGGGGGATTTTATACTAGGATGCATTACTTCTAACTGTTCAAAGGTCATGACGTCTTCTAAAATAACTAGCTTATCTAAAAGTTTTTGCAAACTAAACTCTATTTGAACGTATAAATCTAAGAAGTGCAATCTGCCTAAAACTAAATTATTACTAAAAGTGGCAATTTTTTTTTGGTTTATGTCTAAGAGTTCAACCTGTTTACTGAATTCTTCAACTGCGTGTTTTGCTATAAATAATGTTTGTTTTTGAGATGAATCAATATTATGGACCGAATTGCGTAAGTTAGATATTTCATTTTCAAATTTAATAGCATCTTCATAATCTAATTTGCCTGTAATAGTTTTGACTATGGAACCTAAATCGTTAATAAAGCCACGTCTTAATCTATGTCGCAGTGCAATTAATACTATTTTCTTACCTATTAAATTAAAACTATTTTCTATTTGATCTTAATAAGCTTTATTTAACTCTTCATTATGTTCAGCAGCTTTAGTACTGGCATATAATGACATAAGGTTAAGAGTCGTTTCATGTATATAGGATACATTATATACACAAACCAAACTAAAGGTATCTACCTGCTTCAAGATCTGGCCCTGTTTTACACCTCCAGTGGAATAAAGGTCCATAAATTAATGTTGAGACGGTTTCGTAGGTGTTTCGGTTATAGCTAATGGGGGTCTCAAGGGTTTTTTTTTTTCAGTTATAAAGAACGTTGCCCCACACGAGGAATTTCATCCTGTATCGTGGGTGCGTTTCCAAACATATAAACTCACATACACAAACACCCAGAGCCGGAACAACTATCTGTAGGTCATACAAATAATTTTGATTTCTTTCTTATTTGGCTTTTAAACACAAGTCACACTGGTTAATGAATGTTTGGATTGGTAACAACATATTAGGCCAGTGATAGTTTCTATGCAGTTGCTTGTATGTCTCCTGGATACCTCGGTGCGATGATTTACCTTCCTAATATCGCTTAATAAGTTCTTGTTGTTCTGTTTTGTTTTCAACAAGTGTAACTTGGGACGTACATCTTATTAATTTAGGTCCTCTGTCATTAAAAATAGTAGTGTAAACTCTTGAAAAAGCTAAATACAAGTTTTCATCATAAAAGTAACAGTGAAAAATACGGTGTGCTATTGTGTGTTCTTTTAGGAATTTTACTATTTCTGATTCGGTATTATTTACCGGGATGAAAACGTCCTTAATGACCATCCTAGAATTAGTTGATCTGGTTTTCGACTCAGTATGTAGAACCTGGAGTAGACCTAATATAAAATTGTTTAATTGTTTATCTATCGCGTCTGATAAGATAGGGATACCATTGTTTTCATTATCAGGTTGTGTATGGTTTGTAGAGACTAATTGGTCAGGGTCAACGGTTACGATACTCATTGAATCTGTCCCTTTGTCGGTTTGAGTGGGGTTGGTACTTCCTACTTCTATCTCGTTGTTATGTTGATCGGGGTTATTATTATCTAACTCTGCCTGTCTACGGGCATTATCAAATATCCTATTTATTAAATTATCATCCTCATTA
Source organism: Orthosia incerta (assembly GCA_948252205.1). NCBI lineage: Eukaryota > Metazoa > Arthropoda > Insecta > Lepidoptera > Noctuidae > Orthosia > Orthosia incerta. Next base: position 20,040,298 of record OX411767.1, read on the forward strand.
TCGTCGAAATTAACCGCCAAAGATTCTAAACTATTATGGAAGATTTTTGCCCTGGATAATGCATCTGCATGAGTGTTTTGTTTACCCTTTTCATAGACTACCTTATAGTCGTATTCTGCTAACTTTAACTTCCAACGGGTTCACTTGGAATTAGGGTCTTTTAAACTCATTAACCATGTCAGAGGTCTGCGGTCTGTATAAATTGTAAATTTTCGTATACAAATAGGGTCTAAAATATTTTATTGCACAAACTATACCTAACAGCTCTTTCTCTATAGTAGAGTAACGAGTCTCGGTGTCAGATAATGTTCTTGATGCATAGGCTACCGGTATATCTGAACCAATATTGTCTTGGGACAAAACTGCACCTAGCGCGAAGTCGAATGCATCTGTTGTCAGGATGAAAGGTTTTTCAAAGTCAGGGTATTGAAGGATTGGGGCATTTGTTAGAATTTGTTTGCATTTATTTACTGCGTCTAAAAATTCGTCTGTATGTACGACTTTTGCGTTCTTTTTAAGACATGCTGTTAAAGGTTTTGTAAGTTTCGCAAAGTACTTTATAAACTTTCGGTAATAACCTACTAGTCCTAAGAAAGTCTTTATGTCGTTTTGTGTTTGGGGTAACGGGAAATTAAGGACTGCTTTTTTCCTAGGAAATTGACGTGTTTCTGTAAAAATTCAAACTTGTCTAACTGAACCTTGAGATTATGCATTTTGAATCGCTCAAATACTAATTTAAGTTTTTCGTTATGGTGTTGGAGTGACGTAGCTGCGATTATGACGTCATCCATGTAGGTAAATACGTTATCGATGCCTCTGAGTATATGGTCCATAAGGCGCTGAAAAGTAATCGGGGCGTTCTTTAACCCGAAGGGCATCCTTAAAAACTAGTAATGACCTCTTTCAGTAGTAAATGCTGTTTTCTTTACGTCTTTTGGGTGCATTTCCAGTTGGTGGTAGCCACTTGCTAAATCGAGGGTGGTAAAATATTGTGCGCGCCCTAGTCTATCAAGGATATCGTTTATATTCGGTAAGGGGTATTTGTCCTCTATAATTCTATCACTAAGACGTCTATAGTCTATAACAAGCCTCCATTTAACTTTTCCAGACGCATCTGGGTTTTTCGGGACGATGTGGACTGGGCATGACCAGGGTGAAATGCTTTCCCTAATGATTCCCTGATTAAATAAGTTATCTACTTGTTTTTGAATCTCAATACGCTGTTAGGGGGCCTGTCTGTAACTTCTTACAAAAATCGGGGTATCGTCACTTAATCTAAGTTCATGCTTATTAACTGTGTGAGTAAAGGATAAGGGTATTTTCTCGGAATAAAATATGTCACGTAATTGATGACAGATTTTGATAATTTCGCGTTCTAATTTTTCGTTCATATGGCTAGTACGAATTTTCTTTAAATTTTCGCAAAGCTCTTTGTCTATAGATGTCAATAGCATCAATTGTATTAAGTTCATGCAATTGATTATTCACTGCTAACTGTGGTGGTAGTGGCTCTAGAGCTAAGACACAACTTTTACTAACTGTTTGCTGCGTATCAGTTCAATTGATTACGGTTGTCTTGAAAAACCCGTTTTTTACTGTTACTATCGCGGCTGGTGACTTAAGTCCCTTAGACCAATAAAAGTCATCGCAAATATAGTTACCGTCCATAAAGTTGGTTTTTACTACAATAAACTTCTCGCAATTAGGTTCGATGTTAACTCTTTTCACCGGTATTTCGGTACTAAAAGTTCGTAACACCTTATTTTTGTAATCTATGCTACAACCTAACTTTTTCAATAAGTCCATATCAATGAGACCTCTATATTTTGGGTCGAACTCGAACATCAAGAATTTATGATACGTATCAGTGTTAAACAGCGGTGGTAAACGTAAAATCACAACGTATTCGTGACGAGTAACAGCGTGTGCTGTTTTAACCTTTCATATTCTATACAATTTTCAAAAGTAGTACCGGCTATTACATCAGGTGATATTAGATCGTGAAGCTCAAGTTTCTAGTAAGAATTTACCTTGGAATTCCGGAAGCTCTATAAGGAAGGTGGTCTTTACCTTGGTGGTTGAGATCGATGGTATTAGTCAGCTGAGGTTCAATTGGTCCTCGTCCTGGAGAAAATCCTGGTGTAAATCCTGGTGATTTGATGCATCTTCAGGCATGTCCGACGTATACTCGTACGCTTGGTCTTTATGTTGCAAGTTATGACTACAGCACTCACCGTTATAGTAGGGGTCATAGCCGTCTGGGTAATACTGCTCTTGACTCTGTTGCGTGAAAAACATTTCTTCAGGAACAAAGTGTGGTTTTTCAGGTTGATTTACTGACCTCATAGTAACGTCAGACACCCTTTGATTTACCTGTTGACGTGGTACGTTCGGCTGCCATCTAAAATTGCCTGAGTTCCTGAATGTGCCTGAACCACTTATAGGCCTTACATTACCTGACGCGGGGCCGTTTTTCCGAGGAGGTACGTCTTGACCTCGCTGCTGCCTCGGGTCTGAGTTCCAGCTATTTCGGGGCGGGAAATGACTATGGGGTACCATTTGGTTACGCTTAGGTAATCCTTTCTGTTTGGGTTGTATGGCTAGTCAACTAAAGCTATTATTCATTCTATTAAATGCTAAACGCACCTCCTCTTGTCTCGCCGTTACTATAGCTGCTTCAAGAGTCAATGGTTTCGCTATCCGCACGCCAATAGACACATAAAACTCTTGATGGTTTACATATTGGTCTATTACCATGTTCTGATAATAAGGTTTATCAGTATGTTTACCTAGAACATTCAATGTTTCTAATATATCCCGCAAACGTTGACCAAATGACTCAGCGTCCTCATTTTTATTTCGACGCAAACGTGACAACTCTTGCATCACTTGGATATCGTTGCGCGGTTCACCTAATCTGCGCGTCAGCGCAATTTTAATAGCTTGCCAGGTGTATACTGTCCCTTCGGGGCTATTGCGCTAATTGCAGCACCACTTAACTTACTTTTAATTAAACTAATAAGAGCGGGGTTTTCCCTAACTGGTGGTTCTAGTAATAATATTACGCTTTCTACTTCCTTAATAAAGTAATTCAATGTTTTGGGGTTACCGTCATACTTCGGTAACAGCTCAAAACCAACTTAAAGGTTGCTAACTCCATGCTTGCCATGGCCATTGCTATCTAGTTATGAACCACCAAAAAAAAAAAATTTAATTGGGGCTTTTAGCTACCAGTCTGCTTGCTCCCTATGTAAGGAGATAGGGTGAAATGTTAAACGTTTTATTTGAGTCGCGATTTTAGTGAACAAATAAACACGTATGATTAAATAATATACCAGCTTACTAAACTAATTCGAAACGTTTTCCCAGCTGGTTATAATATGCCCATAGCGATTTAAGCATAAACACAAACACACATATAACATTTAAACTATTACGACAGGAAATATAGCATGGAAACTGGGAAGACAACTTGCACTCACCCCAATCCCCTGCATCTCCAGCCGGGCCTTGTAGTTCAGCAAGACTCCCAATTCTCCGGATCTCCCGCAGGTTGCTCGCCGTCGTAGATACAATAATGTGATCGCGATGATAACGATAGAAATCGTTCACTCAGGCCAAAGAGTTCTATTTGAAACTGAGTGTCGCGATCCTACCGACTGCGCCAGTTAAGTTTTAGCGAACAAGATAATTATTAAAAAAAGATTTATTTAATTAAAATACAATGTTTACTTTATGATTAGAACTACAAGACTAAAATTAATATTACAATTATTCTATTATCTAAACTTATTGCTAAATCAGTAAAACTGCAGTCGTGCAGTTTACGCAATGCTTCACGCGCGGATCCGGTGCATGATCAGCAGTGACGCACGCTAGGCGATTGCCTAACTCGAGACAACAATATTTTCCCAGCGTTGAATATTGCACAGACGAGGATGAACTAACTAAGAGACTGAGTGGATAAGGGCCAAGAGCAGGAAAAAGAGGAAGCTTAACACCTCCCTTTCTCCAAAACAACAACCCGGATCAAGTGCTCAACAACAAAAAAATGCGAAAGAGACTTCCGTCAAAAAATTGCCCCCACCACCGCCAATCATAATAGACGGAGTTGAGTTGAGACTACCAATCGTTTTACGACTCGCTAACTGAAACCATACCAGCCGAATCATGTACCGCTAAAATGATGAATGGGGATTGTGTGAAGGTGAACGCCAAAACAGAAGACTCTTGTAGAGTAATTTCCAGGCTTTTGTCAGTAAAATAATACCATTGGAATTCGTACGAGAATAAGCAGGCTAGGCCAATTAGAGTTGTTCTGAATAAAGCACATTCCTCTTGCCAACCTGATCATATCAAAGACGGTCTACTGAAAGGAAGAACAGAAAATAGAAAACCGAAGGACTGAAAATAGAAAACGTAGACAGTAAAATTGAGCTGGAAGAGTAAAGAACCACTCTATATGTTCGTTTTATCATTCAATAATGACGAAGATGTCATCAAAATCTATGGCATAAAGTACATTTTAGGGTGTAAAATTGAAATACACCCACTCAAAAATCCTAAACTTATTCCCCAATGCAAGAGAGGCCAGGCATATGGGCATACTCATAAATACTGGAGAAAGGAGCCAAGGTGTGTAAAATGTACTGGCAAGCATCTTACAGCCAACTGTACTAAGTCTCCGCAAGAAAATCCAAAGGTGGCGTGGTGAGTGTCAGGTTGTATGCTGCCTCCATGCTCTCGTAACACGTGATCTTCTTGTCTTCGTCCGCATTGTTGATACTTGGTGCAGCAAAGGACTGTTTGTTTGGAGCATGTAATTAATGACTACTAGCAAAATTGGGCAACTACAAACAAACTGACCTGCACTGACCCTATGAGCTCCATATATGGTTGATGACTGCTTATCTTGTCAGATGTAAAAAATAAAAAATTACACACACATATTGTGACTACGTATCATTCATTTTATTTAATAATCGAATATTATTTAACTATCGCGCACATGTGCAAACCATTTTGAGACAAAAACATTCGGCTATAAGTACTGTGTGACATGTACCCCAATAAATTACGAAACAATCTATTCATTTTAAAATGGTAATGCAATATTAGACTTGTTAACAAAAACAAAGTGGGCGAAAGTACAAGCAGAGGGACTCGAGAACCGAGACTCACTACAAAAACTAAAGATCATGTTGTGTTAACAAGCTGAAAAAACTTACAAAGACAACACTTAGGTGACGAAGTCGAAAAGGTCTTGTAGCGTGGTGGTATGGGAACAGAAAAAGGTTGGTGAGAGAAAGGGCGGTCGGTTGTGGATGACACAGGCACTTGACTTATTTAGAATCACGTGTTTAAACGGAGAGATTCATAGGTGATAGCTATGGAATCAATAATCAAAAGTCGTGTCGTGGTAGTTATCGTGGTAACGAGTTTAATTATTAAGTTAGTTATAATGTATTCTAATTTCGTATTAAGATGGTGAGTGCGTGACAGTATGGATAAGTAAGTTTTAATTGTTTTATTACATAGGTGTAGGACCAATCATTAATGTACCTTATGTTTAACATGGCGTGACCTTGTATTTACTTCTTAATCCACACCTTGGCAGGTATTTGTCACTAGCATTTGGTCTAGGGAAGCGGTGAAGTTTTCTTTAACACTCTCATACCCTAATGCATCATTTATACACTAAACAATTACTCATTTGATTATGAACCTTTATTGAGCGCTAACCGACATTACATACTTGGAAGGCGGAACCGCTAACATTCACTTCTTTATAAATTAGGCTAGATATGGCCAATGTTGCACGTAGGACAACCAAATGTTAGTTGTTAAAATATACTGTTTCCTATAAGGTCTAGCTCAGAACACTTTGTGTAGGGCTTGCTGTCGCACATTTCGGGAGAGGGGTAGGCTTCACAAAGAACCCTAAACTAAATCGTCTAAGTACGTCCCTTATGAACAGCGTGGTGAAGATCGAGAGTGTGTCGACCAGGGTGGCGTGCCTTATACTCAGAAAATCCTCAAGATATTCGCTGAAGGTCATACAGGTCTACGCCCCAACCTCGGCACACCCCGACGACGAGGTAGAGAACATGTATGAAGATATCTCCAGAGCCATGCATGGTTTCAAAACTCACTTCACCGTTGTCATGGGGGACTTCAACGCGAAACTGGGCAAACGAGCCGAGGATGAGCTGCAAGTGGGGCAATTTGGAGTTGGACGACGGAACCACCGGGGTCACCTACTGGCCAGTTTTATGGAGGAGGAGGGCCTGTACATGATGAACTCCTTCTTCAGGAAGCATGAGCACAGGAAGTAAGTGGACCTGGCAAAGCCCCGATGGTGCAACTAAAAACGAGATCGACTTCATCATGTTAACCAAGAAGCAAATGTTCAATGATGTCTCTGTGATCAATTCGGTAAAAACCGGGAGCGATCACCGCATGGTAAGAGGCACATTGAACATTAATATTAAGCTTGAAAGGTCTCGAGTGATCAAGTCCACGCTCCGTCCAGCACAGATCCAGGTCCAAAACCCCGAGAGCTTTCAGCTCGAACTCCAGAATCGTTTCGAGTGCCTAGAGAGCTCCGTGGACGACTACGCCGACGGGTTCGTGGAAGCTGTCCATACGGTCGGGTCTAAGTTTTTCAAGACCCGTCGTACAGATAGAAAGAAAAAGCTCTCCCTGAAGCTTATGAAGGAGAGGCGTGAGATGATCCTGCAGTCTTCAGATGAGGCGTGCAAATACCGGCAGCTCAATAGACAGATCTCTAAATCCTTGAAAAGAGACCTTCGCCGCTTTAATACCGAGCGTATTAAAGACGCGATTGAGCAAAATAAAGGCTCCAAGGTTTTTTCAAGGGATCTGGCTATTGGGCAGAGCTAGCTCACGAATCTGAAGACCGACGATGGCAGGATCGTATCCGCCAAACCGGAGCTTCTGAGGGAGATCGAGACATTCTATGGGCAGTTGCACACATAAATCAGCAAGCCCGTTGCGAGTCTAGCAAACGACCCAAGAGCTAGATTGACCCGACACTATACCGAAGATATTGCGGACGTGTGCCTGTACGAGATTAGGATGGCTCTGAAACAGCTTAAAAACAACAAGGCGCCGGGTGATGACGGAATCACGGCTGAACTTCTGAAGGTGGGTGTAAAACCGGTCGTTAAGGCCTTCAGAAGCTGTTTGATTCCGTCATACTCGAGGGCAAAACGCCACAGGCATGCTGCAGGGGTGTGGTGGTACTCTTCTTCAAGAAAGGCGACAATGCACGGCTGAAGAACTATAGGCCCATCTCACTTCTTAGCCATGTCTACAAGTTGTTTTCAAGAGGCATCACGAATCGTCTCGCGCGCAGGTTTGACGATTTCCAGCCTCCCGAACAAGCCGGATTCCGAAAAGGCTTTAGCACCGTAGACCACATACATACGCTGCGGCAGGTTATACAGAGGACCGAAGAGTATAACCTGCCTCTCTGTTTAGCGATTGTGGACTACGAGAAAGCCTTCGATTCGATCGAGACTTGGGCTGTACTGCAGTCTCTCCAACGGTGCCAGATCAACTACCGGTACATTGAAGTGTTGAAGTGTTTGTACAAGAACGCCACTATGTCAGTCCGTCTTCAGGATCAGATCAAAAACTTTACTAGCGTGCGAGAACGAATAAGTCAAAACTTAAAACCGTAACAATGCGGAAACGTACGAACTACGAACTAAACGCAAACTTCACAAACCATAGGAACCATATGCGCTAGGTACCTCTCTTTCTAAGTATTATTTCGCGTTCGTTGTCAGTTTGCTCATCTAAATAACATTTTAACTTATGCAAACTGCACTAAATGATATCGATATCTGAAAACCGTTTTCGATATCGATATTTAAACTGTATATCGGTTACGTAACCGTTTGTGCAAAAAACTCTTCAGATCTGCTTAGAAAAAAAAAACATAGTACCAGCCAGACATAGATTTGAGTTTAGCTATTATAACATGGTTATGGTTTCTATGCGATTATTCGTAAAAAAACTGCGTCGCTACTGAGGAGAGTGAGAGGCAGTCAAAACGGCATCCTGAAAACTGTAGCTGAGAGCTTCAGCTCTCCGATTATGCAGCAGTTTTTGCGGAGGTTTATTGTTACTAACACTAGGTAATAAGTTTTCTTTGTTACTTGTTAGTATTATTATAAGTTAATTAACATTTAACTTAGTTTGGTGAGTCTATCACTTAGTCGCAAATTGGCAAACCAATCACATGGTTGCTTAACTGGTAAACCAATCACATAGTTGCTAAACTGGCAAATAATCACATGGTTGCTAAACTGGCAAACAATCACATGGTTGCTAAACTGGCAAACCAATCACATAGTTGCTAAACTGGCAAACAATCACATGGTTGCTAAACTGGCAAACCAATCACATGGTTGCTGAACTAGCAAACCAATCACATGGTTGCTAAACTGGCAAACCAATCACATGGTTGTTTAACTGGCAAACCAATCACTTGGTTGCTGAACTGGCAAACCAATCACATGGTTGCTAAACTACCAATTACATCTTATTTACCATACACCTAAATTAAAAATAAATAGTTCTACTTTTAATTAACACAATTTACCTAAACTTAAAATTGTAACTAACGCTTAACTTTCTTCGTATTAATATTATATTTCATTGAACTAAATAACAAATCTAAAAATGTAAACTAAAGGTTAACTAATAACTTCCTAACACTGATAAGTTTTATCCAACTGTACATAATAAATCTGATTACCGTCAATATCATGATTTTCACTATCTGAGTCATTGTCATTCAAATTAAATGCAGCCACATGTTCCCAGGGCTGCATGCGGTCGGCAGCAATGGTCGTTTTACGTTTACGTCAACTATTAATCAACCGATACAATGTATTGATACAATTCTGTATCTATCATTGCCTAGGACTAATACGATGCGATACGGTCATGTATATTGAGGAAGAAGCTTCTTATTTTTACCGTCATTTTTAAAATTCGTATTGGTTGTTGCCCTTCAGGATAGATACGAGCAGGGCTTCTGCTTTTATCATATCGTTCCTTTTGTTACATCCAGGAGAGAACGGATAGAGAGAACCAGCAACTTATGGTACGTAAACTGAATGATCGCATTAATAGCTTACAGGACCAAGTACAAGCCCTTTAATGAGAATTAAATTTCTAGAAAAAAAATAAACTTAAGAACCCTTAAAAAAACAGGAAAGCGAGAGTTAAGTTTCAGCAAACAAGATAATTATTAAAAAAAGATTTATTTAATTAAAATACAATGTTTACTTTATGATTAGAACTACAAGACTAAAATTAATATTACAATTATTCTATAAACTAAACTTATTGCTAAATCAGTCAAACTGCAGTCGTGCAGTTTACGCAATGCTTCACGCCCGGATCCGGTGCATGATCAGCAGTGACGCACGCTAGGCGATTGCCTAACTCTTTCCTCCTCAAGATAGAAGCGCGTGCCGCAGCTTCCAGCAGTGTCCTCTGTGCCAGCTCCTTGTACCGGTTGACTCGTGCGTCGTGTTCGCTGCCAAAGCTTCCAGGTGATGCCAGCTACCAGGATGAGTTAAAGTCCTAGTGTTGACCAACTTGGAGTTGCCATCATCGTCTGCCAATCAGTGGTTGTTTCTTCTATGCTTACAGCCCGATCCATGAGTTCGTGAATGATGTCCAGAGATATTCTCTCTGATGATGGATATTCTCCTCCAGGATGTTTGTTTTGCTGGGAAGTGGTATGATTTCATCGGCTGTTACAGTATTGGTGCTTGTCTTCAGTGTTCGGTTGAATATTTCTATCTGGCAATCGCTTGTAATGCTTGCGATATGTATGCCTGTTATCCTTTTGTAGTCTGATTTCGTTCCGCAACGAGTTCTTAGGGATGGTTCGTCCTTTAAGATGATAAACCATTTGTTTTCTTGTAGTTTCTAGACCTTCCCTTGCTTCAGCTCCATTCTGGCTCGTGTGCAGTTTTTACTCGCGTGCTTTATAAAAGCTATTATGTAGTCTTCGGATTTTACCATGGGCTGGTTGTTCAATGATGTGCAGAGCTGGACATCTTGCGTGATCTTCTTGCAGTCTTCTTCGAGGTATGAGTACTCGTTGGTTCCCAGTGCAAGGTATTTGGATTTAGGGTTAATGGTGGTTTTGTTTGTCAGGTATAGAGTATAGATGGATAAGGTCATAAGGGTTTGTGTCAGTGGAAGGGATCTCTAGTATAAACGTCAACGTGTTGTCTGTACTATAAGCTTTTATGCTAATAGACTTCTCTATACTATGTTAATTATTTATGCTGATATTATCAACGGGTCTGAATTGATTAAGCTTTTGAATAGTTAACATTTCCTTAATAAGGCTATGGGGGGATTTTATACTAGGATGCATTACTTCTAACTGTTCAAAGGTCATGACGTCTTCTAAAATAACTAGCTTATCTAAAAGTATTTGCAAACTAAACTCTATTTGAACGTATAAATCTAAGAAGTGCAATCTGCCTAAAACTAAATTATTACTAAAAGTGGCAATTTTTTTTGGTTTATGTCTAAGAGTTCAACCTGTTTACTGAATTCTTCAACTGCGTGTTTTGCTATAAATAATGTTTGTTTTTGAGATGAATCAATACTATGGACCGAATTGCGTAAGTTAAATATTTCATTTTCAAATTTAATAGCATCTTCATAATCTAATTTTCCTGTAATAGTTTCGACTATGCAACCTAAATCGTTAATTAAGCCACGTCTTAATCTATGTCGCGGTGCAATTAATACTATTTTCTTACCTATAAAATTAAAACTATTTTCTATTTGATCTTTATAAGCTTTATTTAACTCTTCATTATGTTCAGCAGCTTTAGTACTGGCATATAATGACATAAGGTTAAGAGTCGTTTCATGTATATAGGATACATTATATACACAAACCAAACTGAAGGTATCTACCTGCTTCAAGATTTGGCCCTGTTTTACACCTCCAGTGAAATAAAGGTCCATAAATTAATGTTGAGACGGTTTCGTAGGTGTTTCGGTTATAGCTAATGGGGGTCTCAAGGGATTTTTTTTTTCAGTTATAAAGAACGTTGCCCCACACGAGGAATTTCATCCTGTATCGTGGGTGCGTTTCCAAACATATAAACTCACATACACAAACACCCAGAGCCGGAACAACTATCTGTAGGTCATACAAATAATTTTGATTTCTTTCTTATTTGGCTTTTTAACACAAGTCACACTGGTTAATGAATGTTTGGATTGGTAACAACATATTAGGCCAGTGATAGTTTCTATGCAGTTGCTTGTATGTCTCCTGGATACCTCGGTGCGATGATTTACCTTCCTAATATCGCTTAATAAGTTCTTGTTGTTCTGTTTTGTTTTCAACAAGTGTAACTTGGGACGTACATCTTATTAATTTAGGTCCTCTGTCATTAAAAATAGTAGTGTAAACTCTTGAAAAAGCTAAATAAAAGTTTTCATCATAAAAGTAACAGTGAAAAATACGGTGTGCTATTGTGTGAATTTTACTATTTCTGATTCGGTATTATTTACCGGGATGAAAACGTCCTTAATGACCATCCTAGAATTAGTTGATCTGGGTTTCGACTCAGTATGTAGAACCTGGAGTAGACCTAATATAAAATTGTTTAATTGTTTATCTATCGCGTCTGATAAGATAGGGATACCATTGTTTTCATTATCAGGTTGTGTATGGTTTGTAGAGACTAATTGGTCAGGGTCAACGGTTACGATACTCATTGAATCTGTCCCTTTGTCGGTTTGAGTGGGGTTGGTACTTCCTACTTCTATCTCGTTGTTATGTTGATCGGGGTTATTATTATCTAACTCTGCCTGTCTACGGGCATTATCAAATATCCTATTTATTAAATTATCATCCTCATTATCGTCGAAGTTAACCGCAAAAGATTCTAAACTATTATGGAAGATTTTTGCCCTGGATAATGCATCTGCATGAGTGTTTTGTTTACCCTTTTTATAGACTACCTTATAGTCGTATTCTGCTAACTTTAACTTCCAACGGGTTCACTTGGAATTAGGGTCTTTTAAACTCATTAACCATGTCAGAGGTCTGCGGTCTGTATAAATTGTAAATTTTCGTATACAAATAGGGTCTAAAATATTTTATTGCACAAACTATACCTAACAGCTCTTTCTCTATAGTAGAGTAACGAGTCTCGGTGTCAGATAATGTTCTTGATGCATAGGCTACCGGTTTATCTGAACCAACATTGTCTTGGGACAAAACTGCACCTAGCGCGAAGTCGAATGCATCTGTTGTCAGGATGAAAGGTTTTTCAAAGTCAGGGTATTGAAGGATTGGGGCATTTGTTAGAATTTGTTTGCATTTATTTACTGCGTCTAAAAAATCGTCTGTATGTACGACTTTTGCGTTCTTTTTAAGACATGCTGTTAAAGGTTTTGTAAGTTTCGCAAAGTACTTTATAAACTTTCGGTAATAACCTACTAGTCCTAAGAAAGTCTTTATGTCCTTTTGTGTTTGGGGTAACGGGAAATTAAGGACTGCTTTTTTCCTAGGAAATTGACGTGTTTCTGTAAAAATTCAAACTTGTCTAACTGAACCTAGAGATTATGCATTTTGAATCGCTCAAATACTAATTTAAGTTTTTCGTTATGGTGTTGGAGTGACGTAGCTGCGATTATGACGTCATCCATGTAGGTAAATACGTTATCGATGCCTCTGAGTATATGGTCCATAAGGCGCTGAAAAGTACTCGGGGCGTTCTTTAACCCGAAGGGCATCCTTAAAAACTAGTAATGACCTCTTTCAGTAGTAAATGCTGTTTTCTTTACTTCTTTTGGGTGCATTTCCAGTTGGTGGTAGCCACTTGCTAAATCGAGGGTGGTAAAATATTGTCCAGCCTAGGGTCTTTAGGGGAAGGGGAGGTTTGGCACTTTTCCCATACTCGCGAGAGTTACTTGTTTACGACTCTGTCAAAATATACCCACCTTCCCCTCCACCATCTGGGAGAACAATTATGTCAATGAGTCAGTGAGTGAGTGAGTGAGTCAGTCAGTGGTGATCCAGTTTTATATAGTATAAAGTTGTATTATATAACTGCACAGCACATTGTGAGTACTATGTACCAATTTTTGGGGGCTGGGCTGTTTTAACAAACTTGCGCTTTGAGCCCTCAGCGACAAGCCCTATGGGGCTTGGCTTTGTCGATGCAGTCCTACCTTGTCTGACTCCTTCAGAGACGGCAAGGTGGCGTGGTCTTGAGGGAGAGCGCACGGTCGTGATGATCCTCAAGGCAAGTTCGGTGATTTTCCTTCTCGTGGTTGCCGCCCTGTTTTTGGTCTAATTCCCTATGAAATAGACGTAACAGAAATCACCGGGCGCCCTATCACAGGGGTGGCGAGGTCATGCCCCTGGGTGTCCACCATCGGAAAAAAATCAGATGATGGATAGTAATGACCTCCTGCGTGTTTGTGCCGTGCGCAGGGACCCGTACGGAAGGATGATGGGATCCTGGTGGCTGAGCCGATGAGCGTAGGCGGTTTAACGTCTCTGAGGCAACACTCCACTTTGGCCCGGATTTCTTCTCACACGGGTGGCCGTAGCCTAGCCAGCTACGGTCAATCGGCTGCGGGGTCCGGTCAGACGGCCCCCAGGCGAGTTCACTCCCATTAGGGGCTTGCAGACGGCGGCGCTCGCTCGCATCGCTAGTGGTAGCGGTGTGAGTTGGTGTCGTGCAGTCTCGTGGGCAACTAATGGGGGGGGGCTATATCCCTCGACTAATCCCTGGTGCTACCGTAGCATCGCCACTTGAGCACTCCATGGCGGGTGGGGATAGTCGAGGGATGAAATTTAAAATCGGGATTTAAATGGATAATATATCTAAAAAAAACCACAAGGCGAAAGGACCGGCGAAAGCTGGGACTGCGCACCAAAAGGCGGGACCGGCGAAAGCTGGGACTGCACACCAGACGGCGGGACCGGCGCAAGCCGGGACTGCATCTTCCGCAGGAACGTCCAGAGGTGATACTGCAGTGGGATCGTCTCAAGGCGGGGCTGTGGCGGGACTGTCAAATGACGGGACTGTCGCGGCACTGCTGCGGGACCACCGAAGGGCGGCACTGCAAACCAGCCCACCGGGCATAAGGGTACTGCCAAAGCTGGCGCGATACGGGACGCTTGCGTTAGAGATCGTATGACCTCGGACCTTGCGGCCCTGGACGCGACCGGCAAAGACAGCACCTCGTCGTCTCCCGGCGGCCAGCATGAATCAGGCTGGCTTCCGGTTGGACGATCTGGGGCGCGCAGAAAAAGGCGCCAAAAGCTGAGACAGCAGGCGGCTCTGGAGGGGACTCCTACGGAGGGCCCATCAAAGAGACCGCGTGCTGCTCTCAGCGGGGACAGCGGGGACATGGCGGCCAAGAGGATGAAGACCCAAGGGCAATCATCCTCAACCGGATCCTTTAGGGATGCGGTGGCGGCTGTGAAACTCGCTGTCGTGACAGTCAAGTACCCGGAGGAGTACTTGAAGGCGGAGGACTTGGTGCCGATCCAGGAGCTCATAATTGAGAAACTGGAAGTGGCGCCGGATCCTCTGCCTGTCCTAACGGTTGCTCCCGGAGTCGTCGCAGGTGCAATTCATGTATCCTGCGACGACTCTGATGCAGCCAACTGGTTTCGGAGTGCCATCCACAATGTGGAACTTGGTGCCCTGAAACTCAAGGTTGTTGACGCCAGGGACCTTCCAAAGCCAGTCAAAATGGCATGGAAGAGTCGCAACTTGGCGTTGCAAGACTCTGCCCGGGCCATTCGATTGCTCCAGCGACTCAACCCTACCTTGAGGACGAACGACTGGAAGGTCGTGAATACGCTCACTGAGCAGACCGGCATCCGTCGTATCGTCCTCATGGACGGGGTGTCCACTGGGGTCATCAAGGCCGCGGGCTACTCTCTTCCAGGAGGGATTGAACGATACTCGTTCAAGCTCCTGGAAGAAGACAAGGGAGAGGCGCCTGCTGCGGAAGCAGAAGTGGAGCCCTCCGAGGATGGACCACCACAACATGGGGAGGCCATTGAAGAAATCTCTGCTGACGGCGCAGCGCAGGCAACAGAGATTGGGACCAGAGCGTCGGAGACAGACCACGAGGATGACATCCTCGGGGACTTCGACACCCTGGGAATCGAGTCGCCGACTGCTCTCGAGGAGAGCCAGGCGATGGAGGAGGGGCCTCAAGACTAAGGCCCTCCCATATCAACACAGACCCATCAAAATCATCCAAGATGGAGGGACTAAGGTGTGTACAAATTAATTTGCATCATTGCAGAGCCGCTACTGCCCTTCTGGCTCGGCAACTGAAGCTCAACACATACGACGTTGCCTTGATACAGGAACCTTATCTGTATAAGGGGACTATAAAAGGCTTAGGTGGGACAGGAGGCATGGTGCTCTATGACTGTCCAACTAATGACGCGAGGACTTGCATCTATATCAGGGGCGGTATAGAGGCAATGCCCTTACGTACTTTCTGTTACAGGGATCTCACAACAACCTTGATCCAAGTGGGGACGGGAACAGAGAAAAGGAGAATCATCCTTGCCTCTGCCTATCTCCCATATGAACAAAAAGAACCTGTAACACCACTAATCAGAAGACTGGTTGATTACGGCAACCAAAAGAACCTTGACCTGATACTTGGTTGCGATGCGAACGCACACCACGTCGTTTGTGGCAGCTCGGATGTCAACAAACGAGGGGAGGATTTGTTGGACTTTGTGGTAAGCTCTTCTTTACAAATCCTTAACGTAGGCAATAAACCTACTTTTAGGACTTCTGCGAGGACTGAAGTTATTGACCTTACGCTGGCTTCAAACAGGGCCAGCGCTCATATTGAAAATTGGAATGTGTCGGACGAAATCTCTTTGTCTGACCAAAATTATATATGCTTTAGGTTTAGGTCGGCGGGAGAAGCCGAAACTAGACGAAGGAGAAACCCAAGGTATACAAATTGGGACTCATACAAGAGCGACCTCAAAGTAAATTTAGGGAGCCCTAAAGGTAAGCTCAATTCCATACTGGATATAGAATTTGAAGCGGACAGAATCAAGGCAGGCATCATCGGTGCATGGGAAGATAACTGCCCAGAGAAGAAGGCCTTTGGCAAAAAGGTACCATGGTGGACTCCTGAAATAGCCAAAATACGTCAGGAAACACGACAGGCCTTTAATGATGCAAAAGCCAGGAAGGATTTTTCTGGCTATCATAGCATGCTAACAAGGTATAACACGGCGGTACGCAAGGCCAGAAGAACTAATTGGCGGCAGCATTGCACTTCCATCGAAACTCTGCCAAATGGGATGAGGTTGTGCAAAGCAATGTCCATGACCAAGACAAACCCACTAGCATCTGTAAGGGATGAGAATGGGCAACTCCCGAAAACTGGACAGGACACTCTGGGCGTGATGTTTAGGCCCCACTTCCCAGAATGTATACTGCGCGATAGCGATGAAGAGGAACCAGTCACAAGGGACGAGCTTACAAGGCACACGTCCAAAAATAACTGGCTCACGGCAAAAAAAGTGGTAGATGAAAATAAATTGAAGCTGGCCATAGCGGGCTTCCAGCCACTCAAATCCCCTGGTCCTGATGGCATCTACCCAATACTATTGCAAGAAGGGGCATCTGTTTTGATACCCCATTTGAGTAAGCTCTACAGAGCCTGCATAGCCTTTGGGTACGTACCCAAAGCATGGAGGGAGGTCAAAGTCACCTTTATACCGAAGGTGGGCAGACCGACTTATGAAGAAGCTAAAGCTTACAGGCCCATTAGTCTATCATCCTTTCTCTTGAAAACTCTGGAGAAAATGGTAGACAGGTACTTAAGAGAGGGTCCTCTGAAAGTATTCCCTCTACATAAACTACAATGCGCCTACAGCCCCGGCAAATCTACGGAAACGGCATTGCACTATGTTGCGAGTCGAGCCGAGGCTGCGCTAGAGGGACAAGAAATATGTGTCGGGGCTTTCCTCGACATAGAGGGAGCCTTTGACAAGACAACATTTGAGTCCATACGCACTGCTGCAAAGGAACATGGCATCAATGATACCACGTGCAACTGGATTGACTATATGCTGAGAAGCAGAACAGTCAGATCGGAACTAATGGGAGACAGACTTAGTGCAAAAACAACAAGAGGTTGTCCGCAAGGCGGAGTGCTGTCACCATTATTGTGGTGCTTGGTAGTAGACTCGCTACTAACCAAACTCAATACCGGACCATTCTACACAGTAGGCTATGCGGATGACATAGCTATAATGGTCAATGGTAAATTCCCGAACATAGTGTCTGGATTATTACAACAGGCATTGAGGATGACAGAGGAATGGTGTACAGTGAACCACCTCTCTATCAACCCAAGCAAAGCAGTCATTATTCCCTTCACGAGGAAGAGACAACTAGGAAACCTAGGAGAGATCTCCCTCAATGGAATAAAACTGCCCTGGTCCACCGAAGTTAAATATCTGGGTGTAACGCTTGATAAAGAACTCAGGTGGAAAACTCATGTGGAAAATATTACGACAAAGGCCTTACGAGTGTTCGGCATGTGTCGTTCTACCTACGGTAAAACTTGGGGGCTAAAGCCCAAAGTGATACGATGGCTGTACCGGACAATGATAATACCTATTATCACATACGGCAGCATAGTGTGGTGGCCAAGAACAAAGCTTGCCTCGTGCAAAGCGCCACTCACCAGGTTACAAAGAACAGTGTGTCTCGGCATCACGGGTGCTTTCAGGACAACACCTACGGCAGCGATTGAGAGATACCTCAATATCCCTCCTCTGCATATGATGGTTGAATTCGAGGCAAGGAAGACATTACATCGTCTCGCTGTCGCTGGACTATGGGATGCCTCTAAGCCAAAGACTAACCATACAAAGTTCGATGAGAATGAAGACCTGGATCGGGTAACAAGCATGTTATCCGATAAAATGCAAACTATGTTTGTGTTTGAGAGGTCTTTCAAGGTCCAAATCCCTACAGTAGAGGACTGGACGAAGGGACTTGATCCACCAGAACAAGATAGTCTGGTGTGGTACACTGATGGATCCAAAATGGAATCAGGTACAGGAGCGGGAATATACGCAAACGGCTACAAATGTAGCAAAAGCTTAGGGAAGATGGCAACTGTATTCCAAGCGGAAACATATGCCATTATAACCTGTGCTCAAGAGAATATAGATAGAGGGACCAAAGGTAAATCCATATATATTCTTAGTGACAGTCAGGCTGCAATCAAAGCCATGGCATCCTACAAAGTGGACTCCGGACTTATTCTGGATGCTATCCAAACCCTAAACAGGCTTGGGAAGCACAACAGGGTAAGACTGATGTGGGTCCCTGGGCACAAAGGATTCCATGGCAACGAAGTGGCTGATGAACTGGCAAGGGAGGGCTCAGCGAATGATTTTGTGGGTCCAGAACCATGTGTAGGCATATCGACGTGTCTCGTAAAAGCCGCATTTAGGGAGTTTGCAGATCACAGACAACGAACTTGTTGGCTTTCTACTACCGGTCTACAACACTCCAAGAGATTCCTGGGCTCCACTTTCAAAGCCCGGGATTGCATTTGGAACATGAGCAGGGGGCAAATCCGCTACCTGCTTGGGGCCTTTACTGGGCACTTTGGAACCAACGACATGCTCATGAAGATGGGTCTAACCGCGACACCCATGTGCAGGTTGTGTGGGGAACATACGGAACGCATGGAGCACCTACTGTGCACATGCGATGCACTGGCTGGTAAGCGAATGAGTCTCCTAGGGGTTGGATACCCAAAACCAGAAGATTATAGGCTCATATCTCCTAGTCTCGTTGTAAAACTCATGAAAACGGTTTTCAACGAGAATGAGGAGGAGTAAGTTATCTAGGGGACCACAAAAGATCCCAATGGGTCGAAGTGTCCGAGGTATTTCTCGGCCCCTCCACAAGATAAGATAAGATGTACCAATAGTAAATTCACCATTTACTGTTTGTCTTTCGTTGACTTAAATGTAGTCAGGCAGTTAAGACTGCGTCAGGCACTCTCAAATGTCACTCTGATGGTGGCACATATGTTGGATCATTCGGTTCCCCTCATGATGGTTGAGCTGAGCGGTGCCAATTCATGCATCATATTCACGAACCGGCGCCATCAGGGGATTGGTCATAATTTGGCTGCCTCAGCCTATTTTTAATGAATTTATATATTTTGGAGTTGTTTGTTTTAATCTAGACGCAGTTACTTGCACGTATTTTTACATCGTTCCACATATATTTATATTTCCAACAATAATGATGAAACCAAATACTTATTGATGGAAAGAGTGTCCGTGGAGCAACAACTGACATCTACTGTCACTTGCGAATGTACAACTAGATTAATTATTTTTTGTTGATAATTTAAAAGAACCTTTAAATGATTTAGTATAAATAAAATATTTTGATCTGATATGATAACATGATTGCATGATAACATTAATATCAAGCTTGAAAGGTCTCGACTGATGAAGTCCACGCTCCGCCCAGCACAGATCCAGATCCAAAACCCCGAAACCTTTCAGCTCGAACTCCAGAATCGTTTCGAGTGCCTAGGGAGCTCCGTGGACGATTACAGCGATAGGTTCGTGGAAGCTGTCCATACGGTCGGTTCTAAGTTTTTCAAGACCCGCCGTACAGATAGAAACAAAAAGCTCTCTGATCCTACTCTCAAGCTAATGAAGGAGAGGCGTGAGATGATCCTGCAGTCTTCAGACGGTGCGGTGAAATACCGGCAGCTAAATAGACGGTTCTTAAAGTCCTTGAAAAGCGACCTCCGCCGCTTTAATACTGAAAGTATTAAATATGCGATTGAGCGGAATAAGGGCTCCAGGGTCTATGCAAGAGATCTGTCTATTGGGCAAAGCCAGCTCACAAAACTGAAGAGCGAGAACTTATGAGGGAGATCGAGATATTCTATGGGCAGTTGTACACGTCAACCAGTAAACCTGTTGCGAATCTAGCAAACGACCCAAGCGCTAGATTGACCCGACACTATACCGAAGATATCCCGGACGTCAGCCTGTACGAGATTAGGATGGCTCTGAAACAGCTTAAAATCAACAAGGCGCCGGCATAACGGCTGAACTCCTGAAGGCGGGTGGGAAACCGGTCCTTAAGGCCCTTCAGAAGCTGTTTGATTCCGTCATACTCGTGGGCAAAACGCCACAGGCATGGTGCAGAGTGTGGTGGTACTCTTCTTCAAAAACGGCGACAATACCCGGCTGAAGAACTATAGGCCCATCTCACTTCTTAGCCATGTCTCCAAGTTGTTTTCAAGAGTCATCACGAATCGTCTCCTCGCGCGCAGTTTTGAAGATTTCCAGCCTCCCAAACAAGCCGGATTCTGAAACCGCTTTAGCACCGTAGACCACATACATACGCTGCGGTAGGTTATACAGAAGACCGATGAGTACAACCTTCCTCTCTGTTTAGCGTTTGTGGACTACGAGAAAGCCTTCGATACGATCGAGATTTGGGCTGTACTGCAGTCTCTCCAACGGTGCCAGATCGACTACCGGTACATTGAGGTGTTGAAGTGTTTGTGCAGAAACGCCACCATGTCAGTCCGTCTTCAGGATCAGACCTCGAAACCAATCCTCGAAACCAATAATACGCGGTCGCACGGTCAGTGCGGACGTGTTTTTTATTTGTTATTTTTTACCAAATTTATGGTGAAGTAATCTATGCAATATTGACGCTCGATGTATATTGACAATAAGTGAAAAAAGTACTACAGTGGTATGAACTGATTTAGTGAATATTTATCGCGAGCCCGACGAATGGATAAAGTGAATATTCAGCGCGGCAGCCAAGCTAAATTGTCACCTACTATCATGGATAATAATTCTATATTACTCGAGGAACAAGAGAGTGTAGGTCAGATATGGTAACTCGCATGGACAGTCAGGCAGAAGCGATAACAATATTGTTGAATCAATTTTCTCAATCGAAAACGGAGTTGGACAACATAGTTCAGATCATGAGGGTACTCGAGGAAAAAGTGGATGCAAAGCTGTCTCAGGATAGGCAAACAAGAAACACCATCACACATTAGGTACCTGTCAACCGTTCCTCTACTTCTGCATATAGTTTTGCAGAAGTTGCTGGTCAGCCAATACTTTCCAAGAAGAATACGTACGTCAAAAATGTAAACAAAGGTGGGGCCACGAAGTCAGCGGTATTGGCGGCAAACACCACGGTCATTACTAGCCTACGAGATGAAATAAAGATGACAGAGATTGAAGAAAACGAATCGGGGTGGACGACTGTACGTAATAAGAAATCTAACAGACAACCCAAAGATGTGAAAATGGGTACGAATAAGGAGTTGAAGGCCATTTAAGCTACCGAACGGAAAAAACACCTTCACGTATAGCGATTGCATCCGGACACCACTCTGGAGGCCGTAACTGATCACGTAAACAGTATATGTGGCCCTGATTCGGTTTTTAAGGTAGAAAAAATCAAGCATAAAACGGAGCGAGATTACTCGTCGTTTGTTATTGGCGTGTCTGAACACTGTTTTGCTAAATTGAATCAAGCGAATTTTTGGCCGATGAATGCAGAATTTAATGATTGGATTTGGTTTCGCAAGTCAACAAAAAGAACGCCAAATGAATAGTATCGATATATACTATCAGAACGTACGTGTTCTTCATACAAAGCTGGATGAGTTCAGAAATAACATTGATTCTTTGAATTTTGACTTATATGCAATCACGGAATCTGGTTGCAATGATTCCATTGAAGATCTCAAAATTATCCCACCTCGATATCAAATACTATGTTGTGATCGAATGGATGTTCGAAAACAGGGAGGCGCGTTTTTAGTGGCCACACACCGGTTCGAGCTACGGCAAGTACTTGTTACGGAGGTATCCATAGACAGTTGCGTTTTTGAAATGGTTTGTGCGACGGTACACTTAAATAACAGATTTTTGTTTTTGTGTTCGGTGATTTATATTCCACCCGGTAGTTCAGAGAATGACCATATGATTTTGTTTAGTATAAATAATAGAAAAACTATGCACTAGATATAAGGAAATTGTTGTGATAGGTGATTTAAATTTAGATTCGTGTCCTTTGAATGTAACTAATTATTATGAATAGTAAAATTAAAATGATATTTATTATTTTTTTATTTCTTATTATTATGATATTTTTCGTGTCATCTTGCGAATTCACTGAAAATAATAATGTGCCCAATTGTTCAAATAGGCAGCTGGATTTGGTTTTAAGTTCTGGTTTTTACGGTGAGGTGTCGGTTGTAGCGGTGGACGAGCCACTCGTGCCGGTCGACGCGTATCACCCACCGCTCGCGGTCCGCGCCGCCAGCGGGCGGGACTGTCCCCGCCGCCGCCGCCGCCACAGCTTGCGTGCCCGGTTCATGTGCACGTAATGTTAGACCGCAGTGGAACTTTTACAAAGCGGATTATCAATTGCTGTATTCAGAGTTAGTTTCGATTGGTTGGAGAAGCATTTATGAGATGAGAGATTTAGAAGCAATATTAGATTTATTTTACAGTACTTTTAATAACTTTTTGGATGAATGTGTTCCCAGGAAAAAAACCTTGTCCAAAGTCGCAGTACATTTATCCGGAATGGTACACGAGCGAAATAATAAAAGACTTGAGAACTAAAGCTATACTTCACAAGATATTTAAAACATCTAAACTTAGTAGGGATTTTGAAGGATAGTCTAAATGCAGAGCGCTGGTTAAAAAAACTATAGAAGCTGCTCACAAACTGCATCAACATAAAATTCAGTGTCAGTTTGCTAAAGATTCTAAGTCATTCTGGCAATACATACGAACAAAGAAAGGTGCGATAGACAAAAAACCTATTATCAAAGATGATGAGCATTTATCAGATGACGAGTGTGCTAAACAGTTCGCGAAGTTTTTCGAATCGGTTTACAGCGATCAGCCTTCGCAGTTAGATGCTCAAGGGGCGGCGGTGGCGGGAACGGCGAGCAGTGCGCGGGTACAACTTGGCGCACTGAGTCTGGAGGACGTCAGATGTGCACTTGAGCGCCTGAAGCCGAAGCTTTCAGCGGGCCCGGACGGTATACCAGCATTTCTTTTTAGAGACTGTGGTAAGGTGCTTGCAGAACCGCTGCTTTATATTTTTAATATGTGTCTTCATTCGACGGCTTTCCCTACTCAATGGAAGATCACGCGCGTCATCCCTGTACCCAAAGTTAAGGCGAGATCGGACATAACTGGTTATAGACCGGTGGCTGTGCTGTCGACGCCGGCGAAGATGTTCGAGTCTGCCATCCAGCGCTGTATGCAGCAGCAGGTGCGCGGACAACTGGCTGACGCGCAGCACGGGTTCCGGCCGGCGCGCAGCACGGCCAACAATCTGCTGAACTTTATGGCGCGGGTGGTGACGGCGGTAGATGCCGGTGTGCAGGTTGATGCTGCTTATTTTGATTTTAAAAAAGCTTTCGACACCGTTGACAATGACATCTTATTAACGAAGCTCGCAGAAGTCGGCTGCACACCACATCTATTACACTTCTTCGCCAGCTATATGCGAGATAGACAGCAGTACGTAGATTATAATGGGTGTGAATCCGAACCATATTACACCTGGTCCGGTGTGAGCCAAGGCAGCAATTTGGGGCCTCTCAAATTCATTATAATGTCGGTTGACTCAGTGTTGCAACCAAACGATTTGGTTTCAAACATCCCCCGTCTCGGACATAAGGAGTTATGTCCGCTAATAAATGGGCAACCGTGCTAAGCTCGCCACTGTTTGCTTCAAAACCGAATCTCCAGCCATGACGTCCGCAACTCTGGGAACTCCGTCAGACCCATTAATTAAGTCTACGATGCGTCTACGACGCCAATACAAAGGCAAGAAATTAAATTTTTAATAAGTACAAGGTCCCAACTTTGGGAGGGTCAGTTTTGTCAGTCCACTTAACGCGCTGCTGCAAGATATGCAAATATTCTAAAGACCAACGATGCCAGAAACTTTGTGACATCTGTTGGAGCAATTCAAAACGCGTTAATCGCGAGGATTTAATTTCCCTGAAGGGGTATTCTGGCAGGACGTTGAGGGGCTGACCAATCAAAAAATGACAAGGGGTCAAGACTTCCAGGTCATTTGCCTTCCGGTTCGCGGTCGCCACCCCAGAACTTTTCTGCCCCATCGGCTATCCGTTCTGCGAGCAATGTCACTTAAGTTTGGCAATTCTTCGGGCTATGTCGGTAACCCTGGTTCTCTTACGGAACTCAACAATTCAGATTCGATAACGCAAGGAAACGCCGAGCATAGCCCTCTCCATTGCCCTTTGAGTAACTGTAAGCTTTCTGATGAGGCCCATTATAAGCGACCACGTCTCGGAGCCATATGTCATCACTGGCAACACACACTGATCATAGACTTTTGTCTTGAGACACTGTGGTAACTTGGACGAGAAGATACCGCGCAACTTCCCGAACGCTGCCCAGCTGAGTCGGATTCGACGGTTGTCCTCTTTCTTGAAGTTGGCCCTACCCAACTGGATCGTTTTCGAAGTTGTGGAGAACTATGTCCCAGGTAGACATAGTTGTCCACAACTTCAAATGTAGAGTCTCCAACCAACCAACACTGCCACTTAAGTTTGGCAAGAATTGCCAAACTTAAGTGGCAGTGGACAGGGCACATTGCTCGCAGAACGGATGGCCGATGGGGCAGAAAGGTTCTGGAGTGGCGACCGCGAACCGGAAGACGTTGCGTTGGAAAGCCTCCCACCAGGTGGACCGATGACCTGGTGAAGGTTGCAGGGATCCGCTGGTTGCGGGACGCACGGGACCGGACAATGTGGCGACGCTTGGGGGAGGCCTATGTCCAGCAGTGGACGTCTTTCGGCTGATATGATGATGATGATGATGATAACGTGATATGATTTAGTTTGATTTGATTTCACTCTTGACTTAAAGATCCAAGGCTCGGGGCTTCTTTGAGAAATTCCATATGGAAAAACCCTGCCCAACCCGGTAATAGAACCCAGGACCTCAAGCTTAGTAGTAGCGCTTGCGACCACTAGACCAACGAGGCAACCTCTTTTTTTTCAGACTTCCTTTTTTGAAATCGGTTAAAAATAAGTAAAGTGAGAAGCGTAAATGTAAAAATGCAGTCGGGGGCTGCAAACCTAGTGTATAAATCATTCTCTGCACGAGACATCACAAGCATTTAGTTAGATTTGGCACATCCGTAGTCCAAGTGACATTTCTCTTAGGTAAGATGCGTGGCTCTTCTTGAGGGGAAATCTCGTTCTTTTCGACCGCCAGCCGAGCAGGAAGGTTGCTCTACCTCAAAACATACCCACATTTAACGAGACTTCAGAATCGGGAGTTCCATCAAATAATGCTAAAGCCGTGTTGCGTGGCACCATCAGCTGCTGGCTTTGGTGAACTCCGGTGCCCACTTAAGGCCGGTCGCCGCGCTCGAGCTCCTTCACGGCTGCGACGAGGCCTTGCCTGGTGCGCCAAATCACGTGGCGGTGACTGTGGCGTTTGGTTGGTGGACTCGGCCGGCCGGTTCTTCTTGATCCAGGGACGGTACCGATTTAATATCCTTAGTAAAGTGAAGTGCAGTGAACCAAAACCTTTTTATAGAATTTAAGTATAGCACATTAAGCCGAGTGTTAAAAAACAATGTCCACAAAAATCCAGATTTAAAAAAAAACCTGCGACACACAGTGCAGTAGCCGATTGCTCAAAGACTGCGCCAATCTTGTGGTCATAATGACGATGAGATCAAATTAAATATTCAAAAGCTCCTTTGTCTTTCCATCTCATATACACTGATGTAGTGGTTATAATGGCCCGTGCCGTTTACCGAGTTAATACGGGTCGTTACTCTAGGTATATCATAAATTCTACACAAACACACATCACATCATCACATTATCAGCCTATTAATGTTCTCACTGCTGGGACACAGGACACTCTCTGTGAGAGGGAATGGGCCGTAATCCACCACGTGGGCCCAGTGCGGGTTGGTGGATGTCACATGTCTTCGTCCTGTTGATTTCAAAAGCTCTGTTTATTGATAATCCACAAGATAACGGTACGTGATCTCTACTACCATTTCGTACCTTACGACCGCAATTTAGATCATTAAATAACAAGTAAAAATTAAAAAATTCTATACCCCCGGCAATTTCTTTTTATTTCATACTTTTTAATCTACATGTCGGGTTTAGTCAATAGTACGGACGTCAAAACAAATCAAAAGCACGCCCCTAGCGGCAATCAAGAGCAACTACGCATTGGCGCGCTTTTATTAGCACTTGCGCGGTGCGGAATAGGACAGTTGATTACTGATAGCCGTAGAGCTAAGACGTTGTAGAATCCGTGTCGATCCGTAATATTAGTAAGCAAGAATGTAACTTGTGTCTATTTGAATAAACCCAGTGTATCGAATAACTTATGTGATTTCATTTGCACGATTGTACCCACCGACCTGCCCACACACGATGTCTCAACCTAAGGGAAATACATCCTGACTTCCCGATGGTTTACATCTATCGGCCAGCCTTGATGCGACATCAGAATTGGGATTCGATCGTGCTAATGAGATCACACGTAAAAACAAAGCTAGTGAAAATGTCGGTTACATTCTTGCAAAAAAAAACGTGGTGTCAGTTGCCACTACCCTCGGTATTGAATAATGAAAAACCAGTCTGGAGCGGAGCAGCAAGGGGGTTAGTAACAACCAAGGAGCTGGACAGGTCAAGGAGGAGCGTGTAGACGTGTGGAAAGATCCATACACACGGATCTTTATGATCTTTATGCCAATCTGGTGAGTCGTTTTCATTTTGTTATGAAAATGGCCAAGAGTGTTCATTATTCAAAATTCTGGTTTTGTGTAAGGTATGGCGGCCAGTGGATCGTCGGGGTGGTCCCTGTCGGGTCATTGGTTCACTTTAGGTACAATCGATGATCAAGTTTTGGTTTTGTTGAAGAGTTATTGTTCTACTAACACTGGCAATAGCCCTTGACTGGCCTTGGCTGACTGTTATTGGAAATTAGAACGATGACAGTGACGTACCTACCTTATACTTCAGTCTGGAAAATATCATAATTCCAAATGAATTATTTTGATTAGTTTTGTAGTGTGATAGTTTTATGTAGTGAGAATTAACTAAGTTTGAGGAGAAGCATAGTATTCTTCTTTTGTGGTTGGAGGGCCAAACTATCTAAAAGGTGATAAACCCTACCAGGCCTTGTTAATTGTGACTTAAAATTCCACTGACGCTATGGCATTCATTGGATTCTCTAAAACCCATATACCTACCTGGACACTTGGGTTCTATACTGTGTGGTCTGTGTGGTTCATGTCCACAATAACCCATTTTGCTGTGCCGCTTTAGTTTACTACACCGCTGTACCGGTTAATTTCCATCAAATCTGAGTATGGTTAAGATAACTGTGTGAACATATACTCTCGTAATGTTTTTCACGTTTCAGATACCATATTGCGTCTTAGTGGAGCCTCTGCTGCAGGCTAGTGGTTCAGATGGTGTATGCGAAGGCTGATATGTCAACACCCGAGAAGTCACGAGGAACGGCAGGCTAGCAGTTCGCAGGTGGTAGCCGAACATTACGACCACAGCTGAGAAGTCGGGCGCTCGCAAGTTTCGAATGGAACACTCGGTGAGTCGCTTCCATGTTATTTCGATAGTGAGGTCGAATGTTCTCTAGTGAAGAGATGCTAGTTCGAGCTTTAAGAGTGTTCATGTTTGACCGCTGAATTGGTCGTGGTTATATCTAGCACTATAACTAGGTAATTAAGACACACTTAGTAAAAAGCAAGTAGTAAATGAGGTTCCTATTGGCTAGTTAGTATTTTCCTACTAATGTTGGAACATTTGGTTCAATACGAACTTTAGGATGAGATATCCTATAAGAAGGAAATGAGATATCCAAAATTACTGCAGAACTAATAATCTTCAGTGGCAAAGCGAGTAAGTAATGTCGTGGGGTAACGAAATTGTATCGAATTAGTTAGTAACGGTACTGGTAAATTTACCTGTATTCAGAAAAGATTTTGTTTCGTCTCTTGCTTACTTTCAAAGTAATATTATGATAGCAGTGCAGTGGTCCTTACATGAAAACTGAGTTAGTGTGCGATAGTAAAGGGTTACTGTTGATAATTTGATTTTAACGATATTGATCAGAGTTAATTCGTGAAGTTCCTTCACACGAGTTGTTAACACGCAAATATTATCAGGCTTAATTGTAACACTCATATTAACAGTCGGTATGCTCCAATATCTTTGAGTAAAAAGAGAGAATCTAGTACGAAGGATCCCCGATCACCAAGTTCCTTGAGAATTAGACGTCATAGTTGATGAAAGTGGTAATGAAACTAAATCTGATTAAGAATGGCTTGCACACTCATACTCGAAACTTTAGACCGCACCTCATGAGTAACATGTGGCGATGGGTCTACAAGGAATCGTTGGTGCGATTTCTGTCTGTGTTGGTGCACAGAGCGATTGATGTGTTTCAGCACATATTCGCTAGATTTTTGTGAATCGTTTATACGATTTCTGTCTGTGTTGGTGCACAGAGCGCTTCATGTGTTGTAGCACATTTGCGCTAGATTTTTGTGAATCGTTGGTGCGATTCCTGTCTGTGTTGGTGCACAGAGCGCTTATGTGTTGTAGCACATTTGCGCTAGATTTTTGTGAATCGTTTATACGATTTCTGTCTGTGTTGGTGCACAGAGCGCTTCATGTGTTGTAGCACATATTGCGCTAGATTTTTGAGAATTGTTGGTGCGATTCTTGTCTGTGTTGGTGAACAAAGCCCCTCATGTATTGTAGCATATGTGGCGGCAGATATGTAAAGAATCGTTGGTAGATACGATTCTGGTTTGTGTTGGTGCACAGATCACAGTGAAAGTTTCATGAGTTGAGTTTGCATTGCCTATGAATTATAACAAACCGTAACAGCATTGTTACAATTACTTTGTTAAGTTGTTGATCGTCGGACCTTTTTTCTAATGAATAGTGTTGCGTGGAAAACTCTAATACGAAAACTAAATAGGCCCTGTATTAAGTCCGCGATAGGTTATTATGACAGGACGGTGATCGTAATACACCGAAATCTTTAAATAGGTACGCACAGAACCTACAAGTATGCACAAGGTAGGTTAGGGGCAGATGCCAGCGGGTCATGTACCAGTCGAATTTGATGTCAAAAGGATTTTGATAATATTGAGCAAGCCAAGCGAGTAATTCAGTCTATCGGCCGTATTATGTTTGACCGTACCAGTGGATTCTGGTGGAGGTCGGGGTCTAGAGAGAGACCGTGAGACCGTTATGTGAGAGCAATACAATTGCTGGTCGGCTAGAGAGCCGTGGCGTTAGAGGTTTTACTCGGTTTTTGTAAGCTTGGCAGTTTTTACTGCAGTTGAGTTTTAAAGTTGGTTTGGAACGACTAGTGTTACATGGCCCAGGGTAATGATTCAGTTAAAGAATAGGGTTCTTAAATTTCCCTATTTTCACGAACCCAATAATCTAGTTCGGTCAGGAGTAGCCGAGCGTTGTGTGGCACCAGTGAGCTTAGGTGGCAACTGAGCCTAGGTGGCAACTGTGATCCTAGGTGGCAACTTCCAGCCTAAGTGGCAACTGTTGGCCTGTGTGGCAACTGTTGGCCTTTGTGGCAACTGTTGGCCTGTGTGGCAACTGTTGGCCTTTGTGGCAACTGTTGGCCTTTATGGCAACTGTTGGCCTTTATGGCAACGGTAGGCCTGTATGGCACCTGTAAGTCTGTGTGACACTATGGCTGGTGTGAAAATTCATGTTTGTGTTAGAAACCTTAAAGAAAGTTCCTATTGAGTCAAGAGGTTAAAGGAAAGTAAACTCGCAGTCACGCGTATGGAGAGATCAGGTTAATGTCAATGACGTTCGAATCGTCAAGCCCTCATTACGAAAATTTAAATAGTTTTGGTTTTCAAATTTTGATTACTATGCGTAGATCGTGTTGGTAAGACACACAAAGCTCAAGTACCAATTGAGATTGTAGATAAAGTAGTAAGTACTAAATCTCTGTGTGAACAAGTTCTGAGTTCGGAGAGTCGAGTTGACTCGACATCATGGAGATGTGCGAGTAGAGCAATTTGAGATGGTTAAGAGAGCTATGAGATAGCTAGTAGAGCTATGTGATGGCTATAGATCGTGACCTGACCTGGAGACCTGGTGTATCTTTTGTTTGATTTAATGTGAGAGTAATGACTATCAGTGGTACTTGGCCTTTGTAATCACGAAGATTGGGTGCTTTTAGGTACCAAATCGATGAGGTTGCTATTTTCTTTAAATTGGAAATAGAATTACTCGTTCCTTGCAATAGTGAACAGAGAGATTTGAATGATCATGTTTGATTGTTTCAGGATTGGACGAGCAAATACTGTTTGAACATTTTGTATTTTTCAGAAAAAGCATCCCTTGTATGATGGAAGATTGCCAGGATGGAGTGGACTAAGACGACGTGTGGTGCAACACGAGGTGACCATGAGATGGCATGGAGCAAGGACAAGAAGATGATGATTGATGTTGATTTGGGGATCTGTCACCTGAGAGAGGCCCGAGAAGGCGACGTGTGTGTTCCACGTTCGCCTCTCAAGAGGAATTACGGTCTAGAAAACACCATGTGGTTTTAGTCAGTAGGAGTCTGACAGACCCCTCAGCTTTCCCCAAGGGCTGAGGACATCCATTGAGAATTTCCACATGATTCGATACACTGTTAAAACCTGACAATGAGTAACAGATGAGGATGAGCTCATCATAATAAAGTCGGTGATGATACCTGGCTTGACCTGATCCTCACCTCTAATCCTTCCCTAGTTACCTTGCATGGCCAACATGATGTCCCTGATTTTTCCCACCACGACCTTATTTACCTATCCTATGTGCTTAAACCTCCTAAACCCAAACCTAAGTTCCAGTACAGGCGTGCCTTTGCACGTATGGATAGTGAGCTACTTCAAAAAGATGCATCGAATATTGACTGGACACTCCTACTGGAGGCTGCTACAGTTGATGAGAAAGTTTTAGTTTTCAACAACACTGTGACCAAACTCATGCTCCTGTCAGGAGAGTAAAGCTGAAACGTCCACCTGCCCCCTGGATGAATAGGGGAATCCGGATGGCAATGCGATGGAGGGACCGCGCGTTTCGGGTATTTAAAAAGGATCGCTCAGAGGACAAATGGACCTTGTTCAAGACTGCTAGGAATCGCTGTAACCAGATGATACGTAACGCTAAAGGCCGCCACATTCTTAATAACATTTTTTCTTCTTCTTCTGCCGATATCTGGAAGTTCCTTGGAACCCTAGGTATCGGCAAATCGCGGCATTCAGACCTTCCTAACACAATTGACTTGGACGATCTAAACTGCTTCTTCTCCACTGTCCCTATGCTAGACAGTTTAACCAAACGACAAACTATCGACTACCTTGCTGGTCCGACGCGTCCCAATATTGCCCCCTTTGTCTTGACACCAGTCGACCCGGAAGAGATCAAAAAGATTATCCTATCTATTACATCCAAAGGTGTGGGCTGCGATAACATCAGTCGTCATATGATCGTGTCCGCTCTGGATCAGCTTCTTCATGCTATCGCCCACATAGTTAACTTTTCTCTCTTCTCCGGTGCTTTCCCTTCCTTGTGGCGTAAAGCCCATGTCCGAGCCCTGCCTAAGATTCCCAATCCCACACTTTCCAGTCACTTTCGCCCAATATCCAT